>JADANK010000192.1:0-246441 GCA_021292215.1 Lophura nycthemera | reverse complement strand
TAAGGGGACACATTTTTAACAAACTACAATGACATCTGTTCTCAAGCAGCTGTTTAAGACTAAACTTTAAAACCACTGAAATTTTACCTAACCTACTTTTGTGAAAGCCACAGCTACAGTAAAATTAAGTCATTCGTCCTTGGAAAATATTTCCAGCAACTAAGTTCTCGCCCGTCACTTCTATTATGTTGGTTTTGATGATCACCATTTTTATTTTAAACCCTCTTTTACCATTTCCAAATATTAAAAGTTACATTTTCTTATGAAAAGTCACCTACTAATTGAAACAATACCACTCAGTTTTAGGTGAAACTTACTTCCATATTAAGAATGATTTTAAAAAATAAAAATTAACTACAAGAAAAAAAAGCATATTTTCAATTTCCTGGCAAGTAATATGAAGGCTAAGAGAAATTGCTTTTTCAATCTTCCTTCTCTACATTCCTATTTCATTACTATTTGCCATAATAGCTTAAGTTTCGTGCAGTTCTAGAAAATATTTGATTATTTGCCACTACATAACATTTCAAAATCATAGGAAACATCAGGACATTTTTTCTTAAATGAGAACATAAATAATGAATAAAAACCAACCCAATCTTACTAATATCATGTGATTAATTGTACATGTTACAGTAATTGCAATTAATAGGAAACTTACTCTAAAATAAAACTCTTCATTCCATTTTGGATTCAGTGTCTGTTAAAAAAAAAAAAAACAACAACTTAGTTACATGCTAAGGTATCTTCAGGTTTGCAATTTCACAACCATCAAAACATCCCCTCCAGGGATGAGGCACCTACAGCTCTCTGGACAGCAGTGCCAGGGCCTCATTACCCTCTGGGTAAAGAACTTACCCCTAACTTCTAACTTAAGCCTCCCCTCTTTCAGTTTGAAGTCATTCTGTGAGTTTAATGCTATTCCACGAATAAAAGGCAAATCAGTTGGGTTTTTCGTTATAATGTCTAGTATGATGCTATGTCTTCATCTTAAAAAATAAACCAAAGCAACGTTGATAACACACTGATGTTTATAGTTATTGCTAAGCAGTTCTGTACAGAGCTAAGGACACTGTTTTTCCTACTATCCTACCAATGGGAGGGGCAAAAGGAACCCAAGGAACTGGGAGGGACAGAACCAGGACAACTGACTTAAACTGGCCAAAGGAATATTCCATGCCATATGACATCATGCAGAAGGAGTTTTGAAGGGGGTAGGAGTTCACATCGCTCTCTTCTGCTACTTGGAGGCTTAGCTGGGCATCGGTTGGTGAGTGGTAAGCAATTGCTTGTGCATCACCACATGTATCATCATTTTATATATAATATATATTTTATATATATAATTATATATATTGTCATCACTATTATCCTCTTCCTTTTCTCTTAGTAAATAGTTTTATCTCAGTCCATGAGTTCCACTCCCCCCCCAGTTCTCTCCCCTATTCCACTGGGAAGGGGAGGAGCAAGTGAATGACTGTGTGGTGCTGAGCCACCTGCCGGGTTAAACTACAACAACCAGGAAGCTACAGAAACAAACCCAAATACATTCTATTCTCCAGATTTATTTAGATCAAGACAGAAAACCTGTTTTTTTTTAAATACAGTATCAATATTAGGACTACAAAGATAAGCATGGTCTTATAATGTAGATTAGAAAAATAAAAGAACAAAAGGAAAGGTTATTTCCTTTGAACAGACACCATGCTTTTCCTAATCTCTCCCAAGCCTACAAAGGACTATTATTCTGTTTTAATAATAAAAATAAAACATACAGAATAGCATGTGCTCTATTTGCAATCTGAATGGAGCTCAAACAAAATCATAACTTGATAAAAATTCAAACTACAATCATTCATAGTTTGTGTGCTTCAAATTTGGATAAGTTGAAAATAAGTATGATGTGGGCAATGGTTTTGTTTTCCTGCCAAACCATTCTTTCATACAGCAGAGTTGATGGAGTGAATTGGCTCTACACCCACCAAAGTTTTGTTGGAGCAGAGAGGACAATCTTGGCTGTTTATCCAGAACTCCCTGATACAGATGCAATATATTTACCCTGTCCAGGACACAGCAGCTGACTCACTACATTGCACTTCTCCACAACGTGAAACTACGCACACCCATGGTCACAGCACTGACAGTTGTACAAATTCCCCTTCCCTTTTGAGTTTGAGCTGAATCTCAACCCAGTGTGTATACAACTAATAATAAATAAAATAGTGAGATTTGAAAACTACCTTTTTGAAAATTTACAGATATCAAGGAGAAAATGAAGTAATTTACCAAAAGAGATGCATTAAAAAAACCCCTCAGCATCTAGACCTCTACAAACAGCTGTACAGCAGTTAGCATCTGCATTTGCAGAAAAGCTCTTTATCCTAAACAACTTTGTGATTCTATGCAGGAAACTATTTCAAGACAGACAAGACCAATGATCAGAAGGGTGGGGTAAGGGACAGAGAGAAGCTTTCTGCTTTTTTGCCATAAAGAGCAAAAACATATTCACTAAAACAATTAAGTAATAAAGAAAAAAAAAGTTGTTTAAAATATTTGCATGCATTCACTGCAGTTGTTCTTGGAGAGAGAGACATCTTGCATGTAATTTAGCAACTAAATTTGAGGGTACAGCTGCATTTTGCTGTGGAGACCAGCTTTAGAGCAGGTAAGACTGCACTGGGCAAGGGATATGGAGTGAAAAGGCCAACAAACAAAAAAGCTCTTTTTAAGGCTTTTTTGAAGTCAGCAACAGTGCTGCACTTGTGCTGGGGGGCTGGCTGCTGAGCGAGCAAGGGTGGGGTTGGTACATTAGTGGCACAGTTTAAACACCCTACAAACATGTCATCACCTGCCCTTGACGTAGGCATCTGGTGATAAGCTTTAAATAGTCTTGGGGAAGGCTAAAGCTAGCTTCTACCCACAGAGCACACCAGGTGAGTAACCGTGGTCACCGCCCACTGAGAATGGAGAGGTTCAGTGAGTGAGCACAGCCCACACTGCCCATACAGTACTGCAGCTGCGTGTGTGGGAGGTGGGTCAAGTGGTGAGGACTGTAAATGCTGTCCCTCTTGGCTCAGGAGACCAGCTTTCCTCTTGGCAGTCTCTGAGACCGTAGGCCTAAACACGGTCTCCACCAGACAGCGGGCCTGATGGTGGAGCTCAAGAAGGAGGTGGAGAGACTAAGGACCATCAGGGAGTGTGAGTGGGAGATTGACTGGTAGAGTGACTCGCTGGCATGCGTGAGGGAAGGGTGCCAAGGAGATATCCCCAGAAAAGTGGTGGACCCCCTGCCCTGTCCCAGTTGGACAGACGTAACAGATGAAGAGGGTTGGAAGAGAGTTCCAACTTGGCATCACAGGAGCCCCCCCCGCCTGCCTACCCCACTCTTCCCAAGCTCCCACTAAGCAACAGGTTTGAGATGCTGGAAATTGAAGGGGAGGTGAGTGTGGAGGTGATGCAGGATCTGCAAGGTGGTCACCCCCATGCCTTGAGACTGCCTCTGTCAGGAAAGAAAGGTGGTCATGGTGGGCGACTCCCTTCTCAGAAGAACGGAGAGCCCCATATGCAGAGCGGACCCGAGCCATCAGGAAGTTTGCAGATGACACCAAGTATTTGAAGATGACACCAAGTTGGGAGGTAGTGTCAACCTGCCTGAGGGTAGGGAGACCCTTCAGAGGGATCCAGATAAGCTGGATCGCTGGGCTGAGGTTCAACAAGGCCAAGTGCCAGGTCCTGCACTTTGGCCACAATAACCCCATGGAGCCCTATAGGCTTGAGGCTGAGTAGTTGGATGACTGTGAAGAGGAAAGGAACCTGAGGGTGTTGGTTGATGCTTGGCTGAACATGAGCCGACAGTGTTCCCAGGTGGCCAAGAGGGCCAACGGCATCCTGGCCTGCATTAGAAATAGTGTGGCCAGCAGGAGCAGGGAGGTAATCATACCCCTGTACTCAGCACTGGTGAGGCCGCACCTCGAGTATTGTGTTCAGTTTTGGGCCCCTCACTACAAGAAAGACATTGAGGCCCTGAAACGTGTCCAGAGAAGGGCAACGAAACTGGTGAGGGGTCTGGAGCACAAGTCTTATGAGGAACAGGCTGAGGGAGCTGGGATTGTTTAGCCTGGAGAAGAGGAGGCTCAGAGGAGACCTCGTTGCACTCTACAACTTCCTGAAGGGACGTTGTGGTGAGGAGGGGTTTGGCCTCATCTCCCAGGCAACAAACAGGACACAAGGAAATGGCTGCAAGTTGTACCAGAGAAGGTTTAGATTAGACATAAGGAAGAACTTTTTCTCTCAGAGAGTGGTCAGGCACTGGAATGGCCTGCACAGGGAGGTGGTGGAATTGCCATTCCTGGCAGTGTTCAAGAGACATCTGGATGAGGAGCTACAAGATATGGTTTAGTGGCTTGTAGTAGCAACGGTAATGGGAGGATAGTTGGACTAGATCTTGTAGGACTTTTCCAACCTTGAGATTCTATGAAGCGTGCTGCCTTCCTAGGGCCTGGGTCAGGGACATAACTAGAAAACTCCCAAAGCCGGTTAGGCCCACTGATTACTTTCCATTACTCATACTTATGTGGGCAGTGATGAAATTGCTCAGAGAAGCCCACGAACTGTGAAAAGAGATTTCAGGGGTTTAGAGTATTTAGTTCAAGGAGTGCAAGTGATCTTTTGTTCTGTACGTTCAGGGGCAGTGAAGGACACGGAGAGGACTTGGAAAGCACAAGTAATGAATAATTGGCTCAGAGGCTGGTATCAAGGCAGAAAATTTGGGTTCTTTGTAGTAGTGCAGTTTACTCAGCCCCTAGCCTGTTGTCCATCCATGGAACCCACCTATCTCAAACGGGGCAACAAATCCTAGAGCAGGAGCTAGCAGGGCTTATTGACAGAGCTTTAAACTAGCTACGATGGGGGAAGGAGACAAAACAGGGCTCACCAGAGATGAGCCTAGGGGAGCGATACTTGAGCTGGGGGTGAGGCAGATGACTCAGCTGAAGTGCATCTACACCAATGCACGCAGCATGGGCAACAAGCAGGAGGAGCTGGAAGCGATTGTGCAACAGGCTATGACCTAGTTGCTATTACCAAAACGTGGTGGGACCACTCCCATGACTGGAGTGCTGTGATGGATGGCTACAAGCTCTTCAGAAGGGACAGGGAAGGAAGGGAGGAAGGGTGGTGGTGGGGCCCTTCATATTAAAGAGTGTTTTGATGTGGAAGAGTTTGGGGTTGGGAATGACAGAGTTGAGTGTCTATGGGTAAGGATCAGGGGAAGGCCTGTAGGGATGACATCTTGGTGGGGGTCTGCTTATAGACCGCCTAATCAGGATGAAGGAGAAGGATGAGGCATTCTATGAGCAGCTTGTGGGAGTCACGCGATCACCAGCACTCGTTCTTGTCGGAGATTTCAACATTCTTGAAATATGTTGGAAATACAATACAGGGCAGCGGAAGCAGTCCAAGAGGTTTCTCGAGTGTGTGGTAGATAGCTTCCTTATGCAGCTGGTATGAAAGCCTACCGGGGTGGTGCCCGGAGATGTGAAGGTTGGTGGCTGTCTTGGGCAGCGCGACCATGGAATTATAGAATTCTCCACCCTTGGAGATGTCAGAAGGGTGACTAGCAAAACTGCTGTCTTGAATTTCAAGAGGGCAGACTTTGACCTGTTCAGGACACTTGTAGCAGGGGTCCCTCAGGAGTCACTCCTGAAGGGTAAAGGGGTCCAGGAAGCCTGGACGCTCCTCAAGATGGAAAACTTAAAGGCAAAAGAACAGGCTGTTCCTGAATGCCGGAAGGCAAGCCGTAGGGGAAGACCACCGGTATGGATGAACCATGAACTATTGTTGAGAGTCCAGAAGTAGAGGAGAGTCTATGTCATCTGAAAGAAGGGACAGGCTAATTGGGGAGATTACAAGGAAGTTCCTAAGGTAAGCAGGGAGAAAGTTAGGAAGGCAAAAGCCCAACTTGGATTCAGATTGGCCACTGCAGAAAAAGTGAGTAAGAAATTCTTTTACAAATATATCAATTGTAAGAGAAGAACCAAGGACAATTTCCATCCTTTACTTGATGCAGCGGGGAATGTGTCCACTGAGGATAAGGAGAAGGCTGAGGTCCTCAACGTCTTCTCTACATCTGCCTTTAATAGGTTTGGCCTCTTCTCCCAGGCAACAAATAGGACCTGAGGAAATGGCCACAAGTTGTACCAGAGGAGGTTTAGATTAGACATGAGGAAAATTTTTTCTCTCCGAGTGGTCAGGCACTAGAATGGCCTGCCCAGGGACATGGTGGAGTTGCCATCCCTAGCAGTGTTCAAGAGGTGTCAGGATGAGGAGCTACGAGATATGGTTTAGTAGCTTGTGGTAGCAACGGTAATGGGAGGACAGTTGGACTAGATGATCTTGTAGGTCCTTTCCAACCTTGTGATTCTATGATTCTAATCAGTGATGCATCAATTTTGAATACTGCTTAACCACAATTATTTCCTTAAATTAGTAATTATGAATTAGCCTGATTTTTAGTAAATGAACAGGTGATTGTTCAAAGTTTCTTCCACCTTCACTAATTTAAACAACTGACAGGTCAAGTAATAAAGTGCAACTGCTAGAATCACAGCAAAGGAGAAAAACATTCATACGGAAAGTCTCCAGAAATAAATGGATGAATAGCCACTTCATAAAGAATATTAGCAGGGAAACGACAATGGAAATACTCACCAGCAAAGAGCTACATCCTAAAAAGGCAAGTACTGTAGAGATAAAGGACCGTTCCACAGGATATTAGAACAAACTCTCCAACTGAAAAGGAGATCTTAGCCACATACGAGGGGGTACGAGCTGCTTCTGAAGTAATCGGTACTGAAACGCAGACCTTACAGCACCTCGACTGCCAGTGCTGAACTGGATGTTTCAAGGCAGGGTTCCCTCCACCCATCATGCTACTGACGCCACCGAAGTAACCAAATCTTTCACATTATGCAGGATGTTATGTCACTTTAAATGACACTTAAGCCTCTGATTTTAGTGCAGCATCTTTCTATCCTGCTTTTTAGGTAAAACAATTTTCCTCACTACTCTTTTCTGCAATTATGACGTGAACTGAATGATTGCCCATTCTACATAACCGCATAAAAATAGAAGTCTCAGCTTTCCTCTTCTTTTTTATGAAGGTTCCAACTTTTTTCCTCTTTGCCATTATTACCAGTAAATCTTACTTACAAAAAATGCTTTCCAAAACACTGGGGCCACATGCAACACAATGAAAAGCTGTCATGGTTTTATGATTTTTGTTATCAGTATTCCACATCATAACATCATGTAAAGCACTGGGAGTTCAAGAGTTAATGCTCCAGTTATGCGGACTGCCGATTTTCTGGGTACCTGGTTCTCAGAAGCAAAGAACTACATACCCCAGAGAACTTTGTGTATCCCTTTTCTGATCACAGGGAAAGATAAAACTGCTTGTGAGTTACTGGACTGCCTCTTTCTTTTGCTGCTTGTCTTAACCTCCACTGCCAACCCTTAAATATAGTCTGGGAAGGAGTGGAGGCAGAATCCACCCTTTCCAGTCAGTGAAGTACATTGCTTGCACCTGAGCTCCCCTGGGTTGGCCGTGACTTTCTACCAGGTGCTCAATAACTGGTTCAAGCCTTGACTTAGCATTTTCACAGCACCGTAACAACAACAAATATCCCCTACCAGATTTTCTCTTCTTTCCATCAAAAGAAAAAAATAAAAATAAAAATTTCAGTACATTTCCGAGTTTTTCTTACTATCATCTGTCATTTGAATATTTTAAGTTCTCATGCAAATATTTGAAAAATTTAAATTTTAGAAGACAAAGAATGATCACTTACGCTAAAAATCAGATAAAAAATAATTAAAACAGAGCTGCTTAGTTCGTTATTTCAAATAACTTTCATTAAAACATGATTTCAATGAAAGAAATAATGAATGATACATAAGATGTTTCTGTTTTTTAAACAATCAGATTATATGTACTGAACATGCATGCACTGATTTTCTCACTTTGGGGTGAAAAAATTGTGTTATTAAATTTATACACATGTATGTAAAAAAAAATAATAGTTATACTATGCTATAAATTTATTTTTCAAAGTTCTTAACATTTCAAAAGCAATGAAAAACTATACACATACCTTTTTAATAGTTTTTGTCTGCACCAGAGCAAGTTCTCTGTTCTCATCTGCTACGTACAAAGAAAGTTTGACATATGGATCACTGCAAAAGAAAAGGACATTGAAAAGAAAAATTACTTAACTAAATAAAATATCAATATAAATGTTTCAATATAAACTTTCATTTAATTAAATGCTATAAACAGAAAGATTAATGCACTGAAAAGTTGATACAAGAGTGGAACAGCAAAAGGTCTAGCACAGATGGGATGGTACTTTAAAGAAAAGGTACACACCCAAATCCAAAAATCTAGGCTCAAAAAAAACACTCCACAAAGAAGGGACCTCAAACCAAAAATCCATCCATACTGGCAGTCAGCCCTTAAATGAGGTCTAAGAGAGGTGGAGCCAGGCTAGAAATAATTCACCTTTGTTCTGCCAGTCCAGGTCTATTTGAGCCACCTCAATATTGGCAGCTCGGTCTACCTGATGGTTATTTGTGAGATGGCGGAAATGGAAGCGTGAGTTGGGGGTAGCTGTTGTTCATAGCTTTGGAACGTAAGAATCAATTCAAAAACTAAGGGTCTTCTCTGTTGGTCCTGGTATCTGTCAAACGTTGCCATTAGTGTAGCAGCATATCTGTCTGGTGCTGTTCTTGTGAGTTTCTGCCATATATCAGGCGTCGTCCTCACTCCCTCAGGGTCGTGGTCTTGGCGTGGGTGGTTAGGAACAAAGTTAGGGTCATACAACATTTCCACCACGGCTGTTTCCCTCAAATACTGGATACCCTTTTCAACTGTATCCCACCTTTTCATCACAGGCTTCAAGCCATCTTTGAAGGGATACCTTTCCTTCACGGCTATTAACACTCGTTCCCAGATGGTGGCAGCCCCATCCAAACATCGACTAATCCCTCTGTCAATAGCTGGATCTCTGGCAATGGCTTCTAGTTGGCGAGCTTCATTACCATCTAGAGACAAGCTACTGGCCCCGCTGTCCAAACAACGAACCAACCAGGAAACGAGAGTTTCATTTGGGCGCCGTGTAAACTCCTTTATTGAGCCTTGGATTTCAGTCATCTTCAGAGGCCGATGAGTAGTAATAGAGACTTCCTCTTCATCACTCTTTTCTCCATGTCTCTTAGTTTTTCCTTTTGCCTTCCCCAATGATGGTGGTTCTGAGGAGGGCCCCTCACCTGGATCTTCCTCCACCTCCTCCTCCTCTTCTTCTTTTTTCTGTTCTAGACGCGAGGACACTCGTTTCCATTTCTTGCCTTCCACAGGGGCAACTGATATTGTTACTGGTGTCTCCTGTAATTGATCAGATTTGACTTGGAGATTCTCCCCTTTGGCTTGAACCTCAGCTCGGAAACTCTCTCTCCAGAATAGTATTATATAGGGTGCGGTAAGCACAAGCCAAACCCCAAATAAGTTGTACCTCCTTAGATTTATGTAAGCCGCACCGTCCCTGACTCAAATACTGGCTTAGTTTCTCAGGATCCCACAGGTGCTCAAGAGTGAAATCCCATGACATTGCGGGTCCCCATGCTTCTAAAGACTTTTCCTAAACCTCTCCATATTCCCTGCCAGTCAGCATTCTCTGGTTTTGGAGGAGACTCCTTCCACTTACCCCGTCTATATTGGAATACATTCAGGGAGACTGATAACATGAACAGGACTACGCCCACAAACATGAGCATTAACTCAGTACTCGAAAAACGTCTGACAAACCGAGAGGAAAGCCTGGAAACTGGTCTGAACATCGTGTTGTTTGTAAAATTAGTTATTCCACTTGGGATGCAGTTGTTTGTAAAATTAGCCATTCCATCTGGGATGCAAATGTCAAGATTCATATCATACCACATTGCATATAGGTACCATACAGGTGTCTCCATCAGTGCCCTTATGTGGTTATATATGAACACAATTCCACAACAAGTATTTATGACATTGATGATTGGCCAGTAGGTCGCGAGTAACACCATAGCTTTTAATCCCTTACGCAGCGCCCCCACCATAAAGAGTGGGTTCATCGCTGGTGTCTGCTAAAAAGGGGTAAATGAACTGAAGCTAACAAGAGGAGGGGGAAAAGAAAAAAAGGCACTACCCAGACTAAGCAGTGCTCAAAGTTTACAAATATCCCAGAATACTGGCAGTACGCCTAGTCTTTCAAGGTCAAGTTTTCCAGCACAAAAACCTGAACTACTGATAATGCTCCCTAACAAAGCTCTCTAAGAGCAGAGAGAGAGATTCGTTCTAAAAGCTAAAAAGCAGCTATGCCTGCATTCTTCACCAAAAACTGTCACGGAGTTAACTAGATCAATCTATACACGTGACAGGGATCTATGCCTGTGACAGGGGGCAGTAGGCCCCGGCCCCACAAAATGGGAAGGAAGGAAGGGAGGAAAAAAACAGCGGCAACAATCTATGGAGGAAAAGTTATTTTACTAACTATGATATCGGAATGCAAGATAACACAATATAATACAATCTAATTTGAATTGAGACTAATAAATCAAATAAGATAGGAGAGAGAGAGTTCCTGAGACCGGTCCAACCTGAAAAGCTTGGAACAACTAGGAAAAGCACCCTCCAGCACCCACTGCCAGGCAGTAAGAGAGCGCCCCACCCGGAAGGCGCTCCGTAATGTATAGGGATAGGTACCTGGAATTGGAGCATTAACACTTCAATTCCAGTACATGATGTTTTGATGTGGAATACTGAAAACCAAAAAACATAAAACCATGACACTGTCGCACAGGTGAATCGCCTTCACCTGTGTTCCCAGGACTGACAGAGTCCTTTCCCCAGGTGCTCAGTGGTTCAGGCCATGACTCAACAGTTACAATACACTCGATCCCTTCACAGCGTGAACCAATGATTGAGCTGATTGAAAGATGAGCCTTCCCTAATATAAAGATCTGATGCACCACAACACTTATACAATTGCCTGTTGCAATACAGGTTAACATAATGTAAGATGATTGATGATCAATCTGCAGTTGAAGGTTGTGTTCGTTCATGGGCCAGTGCTCGATGGTGTTACTGGAGATGTACAGTTGTTTGGTGCAGGTCTAGCTTATGGTCCATCAGTCCCACATAGACCATCACTGGGTGTCGTGCTTGATCTCACAGCAACACTGGTGCGCTTCGATGACATTTCGCTCCTTCCAGTGATCCTAAAGACTCAAAAACTCATGGAGAGTAGTACAAATGTTTCATGGGTACCAGGAGGGGAAGGTCTGCCCACCAGGGCAAGACACAGGAGGTATTCCTATCCTGGGTCAACACTTTGGCTTGCACTGGGGCATGCCCTGGCCACCTGTACCACACCCTTTGGCCAGATATCTGTGGCTGCACAACTATATCAGGCACCAAAGGGGGGTCCTGATCTGCCATTGGGACATGATGAGGGTCCCCTTAGCAATGAGGACCGGAGTGTTGACCACAATGCCAATAGGTGATGTACCAATTTCTAGAATGACTACCGGGCCTCCCACCTCCAGTAATCTCTCCCAAGGTGAAAGTAGGCCACACCACTTCAGTCCTACCTGCACCTTCCAAGGCCATTTTATTCTATGAGTACCTTGGTTCAAGTTAGGTGTTGGGCATCTACCCTTCTAGGACTAGAAAGTTTCTATAGCACCAATTCAGGAATATAAATTGGGTACAGATATACTACGGGTCCATTAACCACTACACTTTCTGCCCCGAGTCCCATAACCTTAAAAGCCAGGCTGGTATGCTTTCTCTAGGCTTCTGTCGAAATCGTTGAACTAAGTCCATGTCATGGTTTTATGATTTTTGGTTATCAGTATTCCACATCATAACATCATGTAATGCACTGGGGATTTGACTGTGGACGCTCAAGTTCCGGGTGCCTGTCTGGAGGAGAACAACAACTACATTCCCCAGGGGGCTTTGCGGTCAGCAAGGAGATGTAACTCCTGGCAAGGTCACTTGATGCTCTCTTCTTCGCCTGCTCTTCTTCGCCTGCTCTTCTTCGCCTGCGCTTCTCCGTCTGCTCTTCTTCATCGGCTCAACTGGACTGCACTTCTCACCTCAGTGTTGTGGTGAGACCTATCCACCTTTCGCACACACTCCCTCTCTCTCATTATATTTTGCTGATACTATATTTAGTAAATTAGTTTGTTTCACCTCAGATCGTTGCCACTGTTTTCAATTATTTTGGGTCTCCTGTTTCCCGTTTCCGGAGGCGTGGATCTGCGGATCCCTCCGCCCCGCGAGTCACGGAACCGGGCCGAACCAGCCCGTAAACCGTTGACAGTCCATTAATTTAGTTGCTGTATAGGGATGAGCTGTTACGTGCAAATAAGATTGGGCAGGGGGGCATTGACCAGGGGGCACCCCTGCTGGACTATCTTGTACTTTTTTTGTTTACTGAGTTATTATAGGGTGGATCTCAAAGGGAACCATGTCAGATGGAGCTTTGAGAACAGACCTGGAAGCTTTGATTTATGAATTATCCAGGTCCACTGATTTAGAAGCCTGGGTATCTTCTAATGTAATGTTGCGGACCTGTTTAATTGGGAAAGTTAGGTTTGATATCTTTCCTGTTAATGTGCCAAGTTTTTGTTCTAGTTTTTCTATATGATCTCACAGTAATTGATTTTCACTTTCTAAGATTTTGTTTGATATTTCCACGTAATTTCAAGCATTTAATAATGGCCATGACATGGTAGATTCAGCTAGATGGTGCTGATCTGTAATTAAGATATCATTATCTAATCCACTGTCAACAGTTTACGAGTTGGTACGGCCCGGTTCCATGACTAGTGGGGCAGAAGGATTCGCGAATCAGCGCCTCCAGAAAAGGGAAACGGGATCCCAAAATAATTAAAAACAGCAGCAACAATCTGAGGAGAAAAAAAACTAATTTACTAAATACTGGAATGCAAGATAACACACTATAATACAATATAATTAGAATTGAAGCTAATTAATCAAATACAGTAAGAGAGTATGTGAAAGCTGTAGGCATTACACTAGTGCTGAGGCGATGCATGCGGATGGGACAAGCAGTAGGGAGGAGAGCCATAAAAAAGGGCAGGTCAGGTGATCAACAAAAGCTTATATTCCCTCTCTGAATGCAAATCCTCTGGGGTATGAAACACTTATTCTCATCCGGACAGGTGCCCAGAACTGCAGCATTAACTCTTTAACTCACAGTGCACTACATGACGTTACGATGTGGAATACAGACAACCAAAAATCATAAAACCATGGCATTCCACCCCTTATTCCACATCACATCACGCTTAATATATACAAACAAACCAATAATTAACAAGAATTAAACGCACGCACACATAAATATATATACAATTGGAATCACTGACTGCACTCCCCCAACATCACATTTCCCTGTGGTACACATGGAACATCCCCGTTTTTCTGCATCACCCACCAAGTGGACCCAGGTCCCTGGGCAAAAACAGTTCCATGGAGAGGTTTGCCCTTCCCAGAAGCTGGAAAGACCCAAACCGCTTTTCCCAACATGCTCTTTACATGTACTACAGGGACCTTATCTCCCACTACATTATATAGGCAGCTGGATTGAGCTGAACAATCTCAACTGATAGATACTCTAGTATTGACCAAACAGGCAGCTTCTGCCAAATGCATCACCCACTGCTTAAATGTTCCGCAACTATTGCATCCAACACGGTTTTTAAACAACCTGTTGTAGTGTTCAAATTTACCAGAAGCTGGTGCATAATAGGGGATATGATAAATCCACTCAATGCCATGATCTTTGGCCCAAGCATTTACAAGAGAATTTTTGAAATGAGCTCCATTATCTTACTCAATTGTTTCTGGAGTGCCATGTCGCCACAGGACCTGTTTCTCCAGACCTAATATGGTGTTTCAGGTGGAAGCAGCGGGTACAGCATATGTTCCAATCCACCCAATGGTTGCCTCCATCATGGTAAGAACATAAAGCTTTCCATAACGAGTTAGTGTCAGTTATTTTGCTCCCACTGCTGTAACCACTCCCATAGAGCATTTGCCACCATCCATGAGTCAGTGTAAAGATAAAGCATTGGCCACCTCTCCCGTTCAACAATATCTAAGGCCAGTTGGACAGCCTTTACCTCTGCAAATTGGCTTGATTCTCCTTTCCCTTCAGTGGCCTCTGCAACTTGTCGTGTGGGGCTCCACACAGCAGCTTTCCACCTGCGATGCTTTCCCACAATACGACACGATCCATCAGTGAACAGGGCATATTTTTTTTTCATTTTCTGGTAATTCGTTGTATGGTGGGGCCTCTTTAGCTTGTGATACTTCTTCTGCTGGTGATGTTTCAAACTTTTTACCTTCAGGCCAGTCCATGATGACCTCTAGGATTCCTGGACTGCTGAGATTCCCCAACCGTGCTCATTGCGTAATCAACGCAACCCACTTACTCCAAGTGGCATCAGTTGCATGATGGGTGGGGGGAACCTTTCCTTTAAACATCCAGTTCAGCACTGGCAGTCGAGGTGCCAGAAGGAGCTGTGTTTCAGTACCGACTACTTCAGAAGCAGCCCGAACCCTCTCACATGCGGCTAAGATGTCCTTTTCAGTTGGAGTGTAGCCCTCTTCCGACCCCCTGTACGCTCGACTCCAGAATCCCAGGGGTCGGCCTCGGGTCTCTCCTGAGGCTCTTTGCCACAAACTCCAAGTGGGACCTTTCTCTCCAGCAGCAGTGTAGAGGATGTTCTTTATATCCTGCCCTGTCCGTACTGGCCCTAAGGCCACGGCACGGGCTATCTCCTGTTTAATCTGTTCAAAAGCCTGCTGCTGCTCAGGGCCCCATGTAAACTCATTCTTCATTCGCGTCACATGATAAAGGGGGCTTACAATGAAGCTATAGTTTGGAACATGCATTCTCCAAAAGCCCACTACACCCAGAAAAGATTGTGTCTCTTTCTTACTAGTGGGTGGAGACATGGCAGTGATTTTTTTGATCACATCTGTCGGGATGTGATGACATCCATCTAGACACTTTATACCCAGGAACTGAATCTCCTGAGCAGGTCCTTTCACTTTGCTCCGCTTAATAGCAAAACCAGCACGCAGAAGAATCTGGATTATTCGCTCTCCTTTTGTGAAGACTTCTTCTGCTGTATCGCCCCACACAACGATATCATCAATGTACTGTAAATGCTCAGGAACACTGCCCTGTTCCAATGCAGTTTGGATCAACTCGTGGCAAATGGTCAGGCTGTGTTTCCACCCCTGGGGCAAACGGTTCCAGGTATACTGAATGCCCCTCCAGGTGAAAGCAAACTGTGGCCTACATTCTTTGGCCAAAGGAATGGAGAAAAAGGCGTTAGCAATGTCAATGGTGGCATACCATTTGGCTGCTTTTGATTCCAGTTCATACTGGAGTTCTAACATGTCCGGCACAGCAGCACTCAGTGGGGGTGTGACTTCATTCAGGCCACGGTAGTCCACTGTCAGCCTCCATTCTCCCCTTTGGCTTGAACCTCAGATCGGAAACTCTCTCTCCAGAATAGTATTATATAGTGCGCGGTAAGCACAAGCCAAACCCCAAATAAGTTGTACCTCATTTGATTTATGTAAGCCGCACTGTCCCTGACTCAAATACTGGCTAAGTTTCTCGAGATCCCACAGGTGTTCAAGAGTGAAATCACATGGCATTGCGGGTCCCCATGCTTCTAAGATTTTTCCTAAACCTCTCCATATTCCATCTGGGATGCAAGTGTCAAAATTCATATCATACCACATTGCATATAGGTACCATACAGGTGTCTCTGTCAGAGCCCTTATGTGGTTATATATAAACACAATTCCACAACAAGTAATTATGACAGTGATGTTCGGCCAGTGAGTCGCGAGTAACACCATAGCTTTTAATCCCTTACTCAGCGCTCCCACGATAAAGAGTGGGTTCATCGCTGGTATCTGCTAAAAAGGGGTTAATGAATTGAAGCTAACAAGAGGAGGGGGGGAAGAGAAAAAAAGGCACTACCCAGACTAAGCAGTGCTCAAAGTTTACAAATATCCCAGAATGCTGGCAGTACGCCTGGTCTTTCAAGGTCAAGTTTTCCAGCACAAAAACATGAAGTACTGATAATGCTCCCTAACAAAGCTCTCTGAGAGCAGAGAGAGAGATTCATTCTAAAAGCTAAAAAGCAACTACGCCCGCATTCTCCACCAAAATCTGTCACGGAGTTAACTAGATCAATCTATGCCCATGACAGGGGGCAGTAGGACTCTGCCCCCCCCACCCCCCCTGGCCCCACAAAATGGGAAGGAAGGAAGGAAGGAAGGGAGGAAAAAAAACCAGTGGCAACAATCTCTGGATGTAAACTTATTTTACTAACTATGATATCGGAATGCAAGATAACACAATATAATACAATCTAATTGAAATTGAGACTAATAAATCAAATAAGATAGGAGAGAGAGTTCCTGAGAGCGAGTCAAACCTGAAAAGCTTGGAATGGCTAGGAAAGCACCCTCCAGCTCCCACTGCCAGGCAGTAAGAGACCGCCCCACCCGGAAGGGTCAGATCCCATGACTTCCGTAATGTATAGGGATTGGAGCATTGTATGGAATTGGAGCATTAACACTTCAATTTCAGAGCATGATGTTTTGATGTGGAATACCGAAAACCAAAAAAAACCATAAAACCATGACACACCTTGACTGCCAGTGCTGAACTGGATGTTCAAGGTAGGGATTCCTTCCACCCATCATGCAACTGATGCCACTTGGATTAAGTCGATTGCACTGATTGCACAGCGAGCTCAGATGGGGAATTTCAGTTGTCCAGGAATCTTTGAGGTGCTTATGGACTTGCATGAAGGCAGAAAGTTTGGAACACCAGCAGAAGAAGAGGTATCACATGCTAAAGAAGCCCCACCATTCCATCAACTACCAGAAAATAAAAATACGCCCTGTTCACAGATGGATCGTGTCATATTGTGGGAAAGCATCGCAGATGGAAATCTGCTGTGTGGAGCCCCACACGACAAGTTGCAGAGGCCACTGAAGGGAAAGGAGAATCAAGCCAATTTGCAGAGGTAAAGGCTGTCCAACTGGCCTTGGATGTTGCTGAACGGGAGAGGTGGCCAACGCTTTATCTTTACACTGACTCATGGATGGTGGCAAATGCTCTATGGGGGTGGTTACAGCAGTGGGAGCACAATAACTGGCAAAGAAGGGGTAAACCTATTTGGACTGCTGAACTGTGGAAAGATATTGCTGCCCGAATAAAGAATATGGTCGTGAAGGTACGCCATGTAGATGCTCATGTGCCCAAGAGTCGGGCTACTGAAGAACAGCAAAATAACCATCAGGTAGACCAAGCTGCCAGAATTGAGGTGGCTCCAAGAGACCTGGACTGGCAGAACAAGGGTGAATTATTTCTAGCTGGGTGGGCCCATGAGACCTCGGGCCATCAAGGGAGAGATGCAACATATAACTTGGCTGGAGACCGAGGGGTGGACTTAACTATGGACGCTATTGCACAGGTTATTCATGACTGTGACACGTGCTATAATCAAACAAGCCAAGAGGATGAAACCTCTCTGGGGGGAAGGACGATGGCGAAAGTATAAATATAGGGAGGCACAGCAGGTTGATTATATCACCTTTCCATGATCTCGCAGTGGTAAGTGTTATGATCTTACCATGATGGAGGCAACCATTGGGTGGATTGGAACATATGCAGTACCCCCTGCTTCCACTTGAAACACCATATTAGGTCTAGAGGCGACATGGCACTCCAGAAAGAATTGAGTCAGATAATGGGACTCATTTCAAATATTCTCTTGCAAATGCTTGGGCCAAAGATCATGGCACTGACTGGATTTATCATATCCCCTATCTTGCACCAGCTTCTGGTAAGATTGAACACTACAACAGGTTGTTTAAAAACCGTGTTGGATGCAATAGTGGCAGAACATTTAAGCACTGGGAGAAGCATTTGGCAGAAGCCACCTGGTTAGTCAATACCAGAGGATCTATCAATCGCGATGGTCCTACCCAATCCAGCTCCCTACATACCGCAGAGGGAGATAAAGTCCCTGTTGTACATGTAAAGAGCATGTTGGGAAAAGCAGTTTGGGTCTTTCCAGCTTCTGGAAAGGGCAAACCTCTCTGCGGTACTGTTTTTGCCCAGGGACCTGGGTCCACTTGGTGGGTGATACAGAGAAACGGGGATGTTCAGTGTGTACCACAAGGAAACATGATGCTGGGGGAGTGCAGACAGTAATTCTATGTATATGTATATAGACATGTGTGCATGATGCATTTTAATCTTGTTTGTTTGTATGTGTACATATATATATATTAAGCATGATGTAGTGATGTAGAATAAGGGGTGGAATGTCATGGTTTTACGTTTTTTTGGATTTCAGTATTCCACATCAAAACATCATGTACTGGAATTGAAGTGTTAATGCTCCAATTCCAGGTACCTATCCCTACACATTACGGAAGTCATGGGATCTGACCCTTCCGGGTGGGGCTGTCTCTTACTGCCTGGCAGTGGGTGCTGGAGGGTGCTTTTCTAGCCGTTCCAAGCTTTTCAGGTTTGACTCGGTCTCAGGAGCTCTCTCTCACCTATGTTATTTGATTTATTAGTCTCAATTTCAATTAGATTGTATTATATCCTGTTATCTTGCATTCCGATATCATAGTTAGTAAAATAAGTTTACCTCCATAGATTGTTGCCACTGTTTTTTTTTCCTCCCTTCCTTCCTTCCCACTTTGTGGGACCAGGCGGGGGGTGTGGGGGGCAGGGGCCTACTGCCCCCTTTCACGGGCATAAATTGATCTAGTTAACTCCGTGACAAGGTGCCAAAAGGAACTGCGTTTCAGTACCAATTACTTCGGAGGCAGCAGAAACCCCCTCGTACGCAACTAAGATCTCCTTTTCAGTTCAAGTGTAGCACTTTTCAGACCCCCTGTATGCTCGACTCCAGAATCCCAGGGGTCAGCCTTGGGTCTTTCCTAAGGCTCTTGGCCATAAACTCCAAGTGGGACCTTTCACCCCAACAGCAGTGTAGAAGATACTCCTTACATGCAGTCACGTCCGTACTGGCCCCAGGGGCACGGTACAGATTATCTCCTGTTTAATCTGTTCAAAGGCTGCTGCTGCTCAGGGCCCCATGTAAACTCATTCTTCATTTGCGTCACATGATAAAGGGGGCATACAATTAGGCTGCAGTTTGGAACATGCATTCTCCAAACACCCACTACACCCAGAAAATAATGTATATCTTTCTTATGAGTGGGTAGAGACACAGCGGTGATTTTGTTGATCACATCTGCCAGAATATGACAATGCCCATCTTGCCACTTTATACCTAGGAACTGAATCTCCTGGGCCGGTCCTTTCACTTTGCTTAATAGCAAAACCAGCATGCAGAACAATCTGGATTATTCACTCTCCTTTCATGAAGACTTCTTCTGATCTATCGCCCCATACAACAATATTATCAATGTACTGCAGGTGCTCAGGAGCACTGCCCTGTTCCAATGCAGCTTGGATCAACCCATGGCAAATGGTCAGGCCGTGTTCCCACCCGAGGCAAACAGATCCAACTGTATTGAATGCTCCTCCAGGTGAAGACAAACTCTGGCCTGCATTCTGTGGCCAATGGAATGGAAAAGAAGGCATTAGCAATGTCAATGGTGGCATACCATTTGGCTGCTTTTGATTCCAGTTCATATTGGCGTCCTAACATGTCCGGCACAGCACCACTCAGTGGGGGTGTGACTTCATTCAGGCCACGGTAGTCCACCATCAGCCTCCATTCTCCACTGGCTTTACGCACTGGCCATATGGGGCTGTTAAAAGGTGAGTGAGTTTTGCTGATCACTCCCTGACTCTCTAGTTGACAAATCAACTTCTGAATGGGGAGAAAGGAATCCCTGTTGGTGCAGTACTGCCGTCTGTGCACCATTTTTTTGGCAATCAGTACCTGCTGCTCTTTTACTTGTACCAACCCCAAAACAGACGGATCTTTTGATAGGCCAGGCAAAACAGACAGCTGCTTAATGTTGTCTGTGTCAACAACAGCTATTCCAAAGGCCCATCGATACCCCTTTAGGATCTTTGAAATGCCCCCTTCTGAGATAATCAGTACAAAGTATACATGGAGACCCTAGGCCAGTCACAATACCATGTTTTTGCCCTTCTTTTCCAGTGAGGCTTATCTCAGTCTCCAACACAGTCAATTCTTGAGAGCCCCCAGTCATCCCATGAATATAAATTGATTGTGCCTTTATGACTCAAGGGCATTAGAGTGCACTGCGCACCAGTATCCACCAGTGTCTTATATTTCTATGGTTCTGATGTGCCAGGCTATAGAATCCACACCGTCCAATAAACTCTATTATGTCTTTCCCTGACTGAGGGCAGGGCTCCTCTATTCATAACCTGTAGTAACAGGAGCAACTAGACTGGTAGTTGATCTGCTTTGTAGTTCTCTCACCCATGCTCACAGTACAAGAGTGGTTTGGTTATGCCACTTCTTCATGTCTTTGCCTTGGTCACATAGGTAATGCCTCAAGGCAATACACGATGAGGTCTTACTACTGTTTTTTGATAGAGTAGGAAGTTGTTTGCCTTTAGTAGCTGAGATTTTTGATGATACAGGCGAGGAGGAGGGTTCACCACTTTTCATTAGTTGGATTTTCATTAGTTTGATCAGTTCCTTCTTTAGACTCCTTTGATTGTCCTGATCTTTATCAACACCAGATGAGGTGGGCAATACTTTCGCAGACCAGGATGCAAAAACAGCAGAGGAAGATCCAGTGGAGCTGCATTCTCTGGTTCCAGACTTGAAAATCCAAATTGATAGAGAGCCCCAGTACTTGAAAGAAGATAAAAATCTTATAAAGGATCTAGGAGGGCAAATAGAGAGAGGATGGGTCACTACTCCACAGGGCAAAATAATTATTCCCACAGCCTTATTATGGGCAGTGATAATGGCTGAACATAGAAAAACACACTGGGGAACTGAGGCACTGTATAAGCATTTGGTCCAGCAGATAGTTGCCCAGAACTAATACTCCACCATTAAGCAAGTAACCCAACAATGCAAGATTCGCCTGCAGAATAATCCCACATCCAGCCTTCAGATCTCATTAGGACAGATAGGGATAGGAAATTATCCAGGACAGCAATGGCAGATTGATTTTTCAGAACTGAAAAGGGGTGTTGAGATGTGTTAGCATTGACTGATACCTTTACAGGATGACCAGAGGTATTTCCCTGTAGGACAAATAAGGCCAAGGAGATAATGAAAGTGCTGTTACATGAAATCATTCCAAGGTTTCGGGTCCCTGCAGCGATCTCATCAGATTGAGGCCCACATTTTGTCGCTAAGGTGGTGTATAATCAAAGAATATTAAGATAGTGTATAATCAAGGAATATTGTATAATCAAATAATATTACCATGTTATAATAATGAAATAAACAAGAGAGTTAGGCAAAGCAAGACAAAGAGTAGATAAGATGCTCACCCATATTGTGGGCTCGCTCAGGAAACTCCAGTGGAGTGGGTCTCCAGAAGAGAGATCCTTCCCCACTGGCAGCTCCTAAATGGGTCTATGAGAGGTGGAGCCAGGCTCCACCCCTTCCTGCAGCACAGGTGAATTGCTTTCACCTGTGCTCCCTGGCTGACTCATTTCTCACCTCATGTGACTAATCAGAGGTTCAGGCCATGACTCAGCAGCTCCCATACAGGTGGTCCAACAAATAAGCACATTATTGTTAATTGATTGGCAGCTGCACACTCCTTATAGGCTGCAGTCAAGCAGCCAGGTGGAAAAAACTAATCACCTGATCAAATTACAAATAGTAAAATTTGTCCAAGAGGGTTGGATTTCATGGCCACAGGCACTGCCTTTGGCACTTTTAAGAATTCGGACTAAACCCCAAACCAAGGAAGGATTAAGCCCATATGAAGTTATCTATGGACAACCTTATGTTGTACAAAAGGAGAAGTCTCTATGCAGGTTGAGGATGAGCCGTTGAGTGAGTATATGATCAGCCTAGCAAAGCAGTTAAAGAAAATTGAGAAAACGGTATTTGGTACCAGGACACGGGGCCTGGATGGTCCAGTGCATGATGTATTACCAGGCAAATATGTCTACGTTAAATCCCTCTCAAATTCACCTTTGGAACCAAAGCGGGAAGGACCCTACTAAGTACTTCTGACCACCCACACAGCAGCTAAAAATAGAATGACTGACACTGTGAATACATCATACCCACCTGAAGAAAGCACTGAGACCACAGTGAATAGCAGAAGAGGAAGGACCACTGAAAATCAGGATTCGAAAGCATGTATAAGGGTTTGATAACAGTCAGCATGATTATAATAGCTGCCACAGCTTGGTAAGAAAATAGTTACTTGAAAATGGATCAGAAGACTGGCCAAGCTCTTAACACATCTTGCTGGATATGTACAGCTCTCCCTAGAGGAGAAAGGAGAGTGCCAGTTTATGGGATAGCAGCACTAAATTGGACAATTCCAAGTTGGGTGGAACATGGGAAATATAAATACAGGAAGGAAGATAAAGCACAGAAGGGCCCTACATTTGATCTGATAGTTATTAACTCTACTAGGTCTATCTTAGTAGATAGGAAAAACAATAGTAAAGGTGTGGTGGAGGTCAGATGGTGAAACCTGACAGGCATAAGGTGTAGTTGGAAATACAGAAATTCTGGGACTGTATAACCAAAGAATATTAAGACAGTGTATAATCAAGGAAAATTGTATAAAGGAATATTGTATAATCAAATAATATTACCATGTTATAATAATGAAATAAACAAGAGAGTTAGGCACAGCAAGACAAAGAGAATAGATAGGATGCTGTACAATCAATGAAAATTATATAAAGGAATATTATATAACTTAATAATATTAAGATGTTAAAATAATGAAATAGCAAGACAGTTAGGCACAGTGAGACAAAGAGAATAAATAGGAGGCTTACCCGTGACGCGGGCTCGCTCAGGAAACTCCAGTGGAGTGGATCTTCCAAAGAGAGAGAGCAATCCTTCCCCACTGGTAGTCAGCTCTTAAATGGGTCTAGGAGGGGTGGAGCCAGGCTCCACCCCTTCCTGCAGCACAGGTGAATTGCTTTCACCTGTGCTCCCAGGGCTGACTCATTGCTCGCCTCAGGTGACTAATCAGAGGTTCAGGCCCTGACTCAGCAGTTCCCATACACTCCACCCCTTCACGGTGTGAACCAATGATCAGGCTGACTAATGGGTAAGCTTTTCCTAATACAGAGACCCACTATATCATGACGCTTATACAATTTCCATCGCAACGCATGTTGGTACAATTCAAGACAAGTGACGATTGGTGAACGTTGATAGTCTCGTATGGGCCAGTGCTCGATGAAGTTACTAGAGGCATGCGGTCATCAGGTGCAGGTCCGTCTTATGTTCCATCAGTCCCATATAGGCCATCACCGGGTGTCACACGTGATCTGACAGTAACACTGGAACGCTTTGATGGCATTTCGTTCCTTCCGGTGATCCTGAAGGCTCGAAGACTCACGGGGAGTAATACAGATGTTTCAAGGGTACCAGGAGAGGAAGGTCTGCTCTCCAGGGCAAGATACAGGCCATATTTCTATCCTGGGTCAACAAATCCGCTTGTACTGGGGCACGTCCCGGCCGCCTGTACCACACCTTCTGGCCAGATATCTGTGGCTGCATAACTATGCCAGGCACCAAAGGAGGTGTCCTGATCTGCCACAGGGACATGATGGGGGTCCCTTTAGCAATGAAGATCGGAGTGTTGACCACAATATCAGTAGGCCATGTACCTATTACTGGAGGGACTACTGAGCCTCCCACCTCCAACAATCTCCCCCAAGGTGCAAGTAGGCCACACCACTTGGGTCCTACCTGCACCTTCCAAGGCCATTGTATTCTATGGGTGCCTGGTTCTAAAATTCTCCAGGGCCGGGAGAGCAAGATGATTTTCATTACCAATCTGGGGTCTTACCTGATAATCAGTGCCCGTAATTTGGATCCTAAGCGGGGTGGCCCATGTTGTCTGCAGCATTCGCAGAGCACTGGGTCTGCCGTCTCGGGGTCTTTCATTCAGGTCCCGCAAGGTTTCATACAGTCTTTTCGTCCACCCCTGCAGGGACTGGGAGTCTGTCTTCAGGGCAGCCTTAAGAATACCATTATAATGTTCAATGAGGCCTGCCCCCGTTGGATTATATGGCAGGTGGAATTGCCATTCGATGTTGTTTTCTTCTGCCCAGCGCTGTATCGTTGCACCAGTAAAATGAGTCCCTCGGTCGCTCTCTATGACTGGAGGTGTCCCGTAGGCAGACATCAGTTTAGTCAGTGCCTTGATGGTATATGCCTGGTTTGCTTTTGGTACTGGATAGGCCTGCAGTAGCCCACTTGCAGTGTCGACGCAGGTCAGGGCATATCTCCCCCCCTCAGACCGAGGAAGGGGCCCAATGTAATCCACCTGCCATCGCTGGAGAGGATTGTGTCCTCCAGCAAGATGGGCTGTCGTTTCGGGCAATGATCTCGGTCTCATCTTAGAGCAAGCATCGCAATCCTGGCATGCCTGGATGATGTCAGGTAGTTGTATGGGCAGTCCCCATGCTTTAGCAGCTGCCCACATTGTCTTTTGTCCCGCATGCCGTAGCTTCTGACGTAACCAACGGGCGATGTTCTCAGATGGTGAATTCTCAATCCATCGAACTCGGGCCAGCGTGTCAGCTTCATCATTTCCCGGTGACTGTAGGGGCTGATGACCAGAAACATGGTAGACACATACAGTCCTGTGTTTGACTGTATTCCATATGTCTAACCACATGTCTTTGCCCCAGATTGGTCGGGCGTGGATAGTCCATTCCTGGGTGGCCCACTGTGCAATCCAAAGAGTGAGCCCCCGGTACACAGCCCAACTGTCTGTACAGATATTCAGAATACCATCACCGGGTTCCTTGGTTATAACCATCCACACGGCTCGCAGTTCCGCCCATGGCTGCTCTGACCATCCCCCTCATCAAACCAGATAGTCTCGGTCGAAGGATGGTATGCTATCGCTCTCCACTTGCTCGGGTTGCCCTTGCTGGACCCATCTGTATACCAGGCATCTTCAGGGATAGGATATTTCCCCTCCTGAACGGGACTCTAGGTCATACCCATACAGATTTCCCATACAGATGCTTACCCATATTGTGGGCTCGCTCAGGAAACTCCAGTGGAGTGGATCTCCAGAAAAGAAATCCTTCCCCACTGGTAGTCAGCTCTTAAATGGGTCTAGGAGAGGTGGAGCCAGGCTCCACCCCTTCCTGCAGCACAGGTGAATTGCTTTCACCTGTGCTCCCAGGGCTGACTCATTGCTCACCTCAGGTGATTAATCAGAGGTTCAGACCATAACTCAGTAGTTCCCATACAGGGACAGTATCAGGGATCAGTCAAGCTGGAAGGTGGGAGCAAGGTGAGGGGTATGATACTAGAATAGATGATGAGTCACAATGGATCTTGGATAAAAATATACTCAGGATTGTAAGAATGACAACATCATTCACCCAGCAAGAATGTATGACCTGGCCATGTAAATTACCATATGGATACTGGTGGTTATGCGGGGATGGTCAGGCACGGAAAGCATTACCTTTAAATTGGACAGGGACATGCACTGTGGGATACTTGGTACCACAGACCACTGTGCATGAAGAGATCCCTCATAGACTCTTGAGAACCCCCTGGATCCAGACTAAATGCACAAACAACCCCCTAACTAGGTACCATACAGGATACCACAGTTTCATGAAAGTCCTTATCCCAGCTCTAGGAGTAGCTCAGCTGGAAAAGGCTATAGTGAATATCTCTGCAACTCTAGAAAGAGTAGAAAATGCCACAACAGATGCATTACAAGCAATTCAAGAGGAGGTATCCTCCTTATCCAAAGTGGTACTTCAAAATAGGATGGCATTAGACCTGTTGACAACTAAAGAAGGAGGGGTGTGTACAGTAATAAATCAGAGTTGTGCTTACCGAAATGAGGACTTGAGGATTGAAACAGATAAGGAAAATTTGGGAGCAAACAAAGGTCCTGCATGAGACAAGATAACACCGACTGGGAAGCAGATTTATGGGGCTTACTTTAGTTGGTTACCAAATTTAGGATGGTTAAAACAGCTTTTCTTGGCCCGCATCATCTTGATACTATTGGTACGTTTTACCTGTGTGGTAATGAGGTGTTCTGTGTGCCTGTGCTAAAATACTATGGAGGAGTATGAGGTGTGGAAGAAACAAGAGCTAAGGTAAAAGGTAGAGAGTGGGGCTTATTTCAGGACATCTTAAGAAAGAATAAAATAATCTAGAAGGTAGAAGCCCTGCTAGACTGAAGAAAAGGGGGGGAACTGAAGGATGAGAAAAGGGCCCCACAGGAACTAAGGATAGAGATAGTTAAAGGTAGTTTACAGAAGCAAATACATAAAGGTACATAGACTCTCCTCTACTTCTGGACTCTCAACAATAGTTCATGGTTCATCCATACCGGTGGTCTTCCCCTACGGCTTGCCTTCCGGCATTCAGGAACAGCCTGTTCTTCTGCCTTTAAGTTTTCCATCTTGAGGAGCGTCCAGGCTTCCTGGACCCCTTTACCCTTCAGGAGTGACTCCTGAGGGACCCCTGCTACAAGTGTCCTGAACAGGTCAAAGTCTGCCCTCTTGAAATTCAAGACAGCAGTTTTGCTAGTCACCCTTCTGACATCTCCAAGGGTGGAGAATTCTATAATTCCATGGTCGCGCTGCCCAAGACAGCCACCAACCTTCACATCTCCGGGCACCACCCCGGTAGGCTTTCATACCAGCTGCATAAGGAAGCTATCTACCACACACTCGAGAAACCTCTTGGACTGCTTCCGCTGCCCTGTATTGTATTTCCAACATATTTCAAGAATGTTGAAATCTCCGACAAGAACGAGTGCTGGTGATCGCGTGACTCCCACAAGCTGCTCATAGAATGCCTCATCCTTCTCTTCATCCTGATTAGGCGGTCTATAGCAGACCCCCACCAAGATGTCATCCCTACAGGCCTTCCCCTGATCCTTACCCATAGACACTCAACTCTGTCATTCCCAACCCCAAACTCTTCCACATCAAAACACTCTTTAATATGAAGGGCCCCACCACCACCCTTCCTCCCTTCCTTCCCTGTCCCTTCTGAAGAGCTTGTAGCCATCCATCACAGCACTCCAGTCATGGGAGTGGTCCCACCACGTTTTGGTAATAGCAACTAGGTCATAGTTGGTCTGCTGCATAATTACTTGTAACTCCTCCTGCTTGTTGCCCAGCCCGATTTTAAGCATTTCACCCTAGTTTAAAGCATTTAACAGTGGCCATACCACTGTGGATGCAGCTAACTGCTGCTCTTTTGTAATTAGTATATTTTTGCTTAGCCCCCAAAAACAGTCTGCCATGTGATATGGGGAGATATTTCCCATAATACGTAAGGGACCCCATTTTTCAGTGAAAGTTGGTAGTTCATAATAGGGAGATCCCAGAAATCCTGGGATCTGTCCCGGAATTATTTTGTCTAGGGAGGTAATGTTCTCCCCCCAACCCATTTATAGAATCTCCAAAGAAAAGACATCATATATTTTTTCAGTATATTCAGCCTGCTGGCTTGTCAAGTGTATAATCAACAGGTATACAGAAAAGCTAGGCTTGAAAGATTATCACATTAGAGAGGAATGATACAAAATGAATGGAAAGCTTACCCACATCCTAGGCCTACCAAAAAAGGCTCCAAGAGGAGCAATCTTCAGAGAGAAATCTTTACTTGCTGGCAGTCAGCCCTTAAATGGGGTCCAGGAGAGGTGGAGCCAGGCTCCACCCCTTCTGATCACACAGGTGAATTGCCTTCACCTGTGGTCCTGTGGCTGACTCATTGCTTGCCTCAGATGATCAATCAGAGGTTCAGGCTTTAATTCAATAGTTTCCATACAGTGCCTTTAATTCAGAAGGTCTAGAGAAAAGAGTTTGCGCATCCATAGGAGAAAAAATAAGGAAGAAAGCCTTATTTCTCTGAAATGACTGCAGAACAATAACATTAGCACAACCTTATAGGAGTCAATGTTAATCTTAACAAAAAGGTTAGAGAAAACTAGAGAAGACTTGCCAGAAACTTGTGGTTGTATAACATCCTACAAAAATCCATAAAAATAGTCTATCTTATAATCTGCCTTTTCATCTCAAATCACAAAATTCCATCTGTTACAACCAAATTCCAGTGAAAAATGCATAATATCTTAAACACTTGGTAAGCACACTACTTTATAATCTGTCTAAAAATGTACTTACTCTTCAATAATGTCTTGTCGAGTTTCTGATAATTCTACATTTGTTATGAAACTGTATTGTTACTAGTAAACATGCACTCCATTCAGTCAAAATGGGAAAGGAGGCAACCATTCCACCTGTAAGTGTTCCACACACTTTGGTGCATGAGAGCCTTAGGTGCTCTCCCTACTAATAATATATAATTTGTTAATCTCTTGCTGGCATTAGGATCTGCTCAACCAGAAAAAGTCAGAAGTTACTCAAATTTTTAAGGAACACTAACCAGCTTTTCACTTGGGGAAAGGAACAGAAACCCAAAAAGCCAACCACTTCAAGCTTCTGTTACGTAAAGAATCCTTAGCATAATTAAAACCCAAATGTGTCTTTCCTAAGAGTCTGCATTTATGAACCAGAAGTTTCTGCTCCTGGGCACAGGATCAGCTCAGCACATGCAAGCACACATCTGTACTCCACGAACAGTGGTTTCCAGCTGCAGGCTGTCTACTGAATCTTTAACTGACTGGGTGTTTTCCCCAGGTGCTTAATCAGTGGTTCAGGCCGTGATTTAACAGTTTCCATACAACCTCGGTTTTAAGAAACTCTCTCATTTATTTGATTTATTAGCTTCAATTCCAATTAACTTGTATTTCTGCTATTATAATTAGTAAATTAATTTTTCTCCTAATATTGTTGCTGCTGTTTCTTTTTTTTTCTTTTCCTCTTTGTTCCTTTTTTCCTTTCTTTTCTCCCCCCATTTTTGGCCTGGGAGGCCTGTGGGCCTGCTTTCCCCTGTCATGGACACAGATAGATCTATAGATAACCATGAGAAACTCCAGTGTTCTTAGTGAGTTCCTGTATCCATAGTTTACTTCCCTTCAGCACACATTTCTGCTGTAGATAGTGCTAAAGTAAATATATTTGTTTGCAGAGCAATTTAATTTGCCACCTGCAAATTGAGTGTTTTAACATGGTTCTTACCAGAGTTGTCACTTTCCACTTTACAACAAGCAACAAAAATGCTGTAGAATAAGTTCTCTTTGCTTCCCTCAAGTGTTGCACCATTAGCACTCACTGCCCCTGCACTTCCCCAGGATATAGAGTTAGGTATCACGAGGAGTTGTATGACCAAACACCATCACTTCTGCTGGTAAAAACCAAGCACCAGCCCCCTTGAAAATGACTGAAATATCACTGTTTAATTGCATCAACACATGTTGCTCATCAGCAACTGCTGTTTTGAACTTTTTTATCACTAGCACTGAACATACACATAGACTTGGTTGTTCCAGGTCAATGGTAGGTAGAACTGAAGGGCTAGTTGTAGGAGAAAGCTGAGGAAGGACTTTTTATAAGGACAGGTAGCAACAGGAAATGGTTTTAAACTGGATGAGAGTAGATTTAGACTGGATATTAGGAAGAAATTATTTACTGTGAGGGTGGTAAGACATTGGAACAGGTTGCCCTGTGATGTTAAGAATATCTCCTCCCTGGAAGCATTCAAGGCCAGGCTGGATGGGGCTTTGAGCAACCTGGTCTAGAGGGAGGTATCCCTGCCTATAGCAGGGGTGTTGGAACTAGATGATCTTAAAGGTCCCTTCCAATCCAAAACATTCTGATTCTATGATTCTATGAATTTAAGCTAATAAATCTAATAAACTGAGTGAGAGATTTTATGAAAACTCAAGTCCTTAGTCTAATGCTGTACGTGAGACAGCCAGGAAGCACAGAGAGCAAAAAGAATGTTATCAGTGGAATACTGATAACAAACCACAAAACCATGACACTCTATAAAGACAACATGATATTCAAGATAAACAACTGCACTAATATGGAAGCAGGTATTCAGTACCTAAGGGAACTGACTGTAATAGAGATGCTGTAAAACGATGATTTTGATCCTAATGATCCACATGACTTTCATGACCCCGATCCTGTGCAGTGTTCACCAATTATGTGGTGAAAATTCACACAAGCTGCACCAATAATGTTTGCCAGTATACTAGTAGCAACGAAATGGAAAGAAGGTGAATGACCTCAGGTGGGTGAGCTGAGTAGTGATCTTTGGGACTATCAAGACAATAAGGCAAACATGGCCTCTGATTTATGGAGCTTTATGGTGAATATGAAAAGTTTGTCTGTAAATGTCCTAGAATTAAAAAAATGCATCTAATTCCCCACAAGTACCAGCCATTGTCTCAGTTGTTAAGAGTAGACACTCTCCTACTCAAACAAGAAATAGTAGTGGACTCGCACCTTGTAATACCCTATGGTTTTACCTATGTGGTCATGGTGAGGATATGGAGAATTGGAATGGAAAACCTACCTCGGTCCTAAGGGCCTGGGTAAAAGAGTTACAAAAAAAGTCAACTACAAATGAGGGTTCCCTTGTAGGAATGGCCACTCCAGTGGCTACTGATAAACAGAGGGGCTCTGCCTCCAGTTGGGGGGGGAAAGGACAACCAAGTGTACTAGACTGTTTATTCGATGGTAGACCCTGGTGCACAGTGCACTCTAATGCCCTCGAGCCATGAAGGGACAAAATCAATTTATATTTCTGGGGTGACTGGGGGTTCCCAAGAGTTGACTGTGTTGGAGGCCAAACTAAACCTCACTGGTAAAGACTGGCAAAAGCACCCTATTGTGACTGACCCAGAGGCTCCATGTATACTTGGTATCGATTACCTCAGAAAGGGGGAACTTCGAGGATCCTTAGGGGTATTTTTGAGCCTTTGGAATAGCTACTTAAGACACAGAAGATGTTAAGCAGTTGTCGATTTTGCTTGACCTGTCAGAAGATCCATCTGTTGTGGGGTTGCTATGAGTAAAAGAGCAACAGGTACCAATTACTGCAAAAACAGTGCATAGGCGGCAGTACCGCACTAACTGGGATTCCTTGCTCTCCATCCATAAGTTGATTGGTCAACTAGTGTTTGGCCTGGCTTGGACTAGTCCCACGACAAAGGGGACAAAGGGACACACAGACCCATGTCCCAGGAAAGGAGGGGGGGGAAGGAAAAAGGTAGGGAGATTGGCCTAGACGAGGAAAACACCGGCAATGAGCTAATGGAAAAAAATTGTTTACTAAATATAATAGTGAAATGTGAGATAATACCATATGATTGGAACTGAAGCTAATAAATAAATCAAATAAAATGAGAGAGTTTCTGAAACCGAAGTCCTTACTCTAATGCTGTAGGCAAGATGGCCAGGGAGCAAAGACAAAGGACAGTCTCATGACTCCTGGTCAGTTTTATCATTCCATCTAAATGGAAATCTGAAATGGAAAAATGAACTCTATTGGAAGATGTATTTCATTCTTCTCTTCAGAGACCAAGAAATTGGAAATATCAACAGTTCACGGAACTGCAGCATTAACTCCTTAACTCCCAGTACATTACATGATGTTATGATGTGGAATAGCAAAAGAAAACATAAAACCATGAAAACTAGAGAGTTAGGGAGTGATCAGCAAAACTCACTCACCTTTTAACAGTCCCATATGGCCAGTGCGTAAAGCCAATGGAGAGTGGAAGCTGACGGTAGGCTACCGTGGCCTGAATGAAGTCACACCCCCACTGAGTGCTGCTATATCACAGAATCACAGAATCGTAGGGGCTGGAAGGGACCTCCAGAAATCATCGAGTCCAACCCCCCTGCCAAAGCAGCTTCACCTAACAGGTGCACAGAAGGTTCCAGGCAGGTCTTGAATATCTCCAGAGAAGGAGACTCCACAACCTCCCTGGGCAGCCTGTTCCAGCGCTCCATCACCCTCACCGTAAAGAAGTTCTTGCGCACATTTGTGCGGAACTTCCTATGCTCCAGTTTCTGGCCGTTTCCATTTGTCCTGTCTCCACACACTGCAGAAAAGAGTCTGGCCTCGCCACTCTGCCCCCCACACCTTAGATATTTATAGACCTGGATCAGGTCTCCTCTCAGTCTTCTTTTCTCAAGGCTAAACAGACCCAGTTCACTTAGCCTTTCTTCATAGGGGAGATGCTCCAGGCCCTTCACCATCTTTGTGGCTCTCCACTAGACTCTTTCCAAGAGATTCCTGTCTTTTTAGTACTGGGGAGCCCAGAACTGGACGCAGTACTCCAGATGAGGCCTTACCAGGTGTTATGGTTTTACGTTTTTTGGTTTTCAGTATTTCGCATCATAACATCATGTAGTGCACTGGGAGTTAAAGTGTTAATGCTCCAATTTCAGGTACCTGTCCCCTGTACATTATGGAAGTCATGGGATCTGACCCTTCCGTGTGCAGCGGTCTCTTACTGCCTGGCAGTGGGTGCTGGAGGGTGCTTTCCTAGCTGTTCCAAGCTTTTCAGGTTTGACTTGGTCTCGGGAACTCTCTCTCCTATCTTATTTGATTTATTAGTCTCAATTTCAATTAGATTGTATTATATTGTGTTATCTTGCATTCCGATATCATAGTAAAATAAGTTTTCCTCCATAGATCGTTGCCACTGTTTTTTTTTTTTTCCCCTTCCTTCCCATTTTGTGGGACCGGGGGGGGAGGGGGGGGCAGGGGCCTACTGCCCCCCTGTCACGGGCATAGATTGATCTAGTTAACTCCGTGACACCAGGGCAGAGTAGAGGGGGAGGATCATCTCCCTCGACCTGCTGGCCATGCTCTTTTTAATGCACCCCAGAATGCCATTGGCCCTCTTGGCCACAAGGGCACACTGCTGGCTCATGGCCAACCTGTCATCCACCAGGACCCTCTCTGCAGAGCTCCTCTCCAGCAGGTCATCCCCCAACCTGTACCCGTGCATGCAATTATTCCTCCCTAGATGCAAGACTTTACACTTGCTTTTGTTAAACCTCATCTGGTTTCTTACTGCCCAGCTCTCCAGCCTGTCCAGGTCTTGCTGAATGGCAGACAGCCTTCGGTAGTGTCAGCCACATCCTCCCAATTCGTATCATCAGCAAACTTGCTGAGGGTGGCCACTATCCCCTCATCAAGGTCATTGATGAAGATGTTGAACAAGCACCAGACCCAGCACCGACCCCTGAGGAACACCGCTAGTTACAGGCTCCAAGCTGGACTCTGCACCGCCAATGGACAACCCTCTGGCTCTGCCAGTTCAGCCAGTTCTCAACCCACCTCACTGTCCACTCATCTAACCCACACTTCCTAAGCTTACCTAGTGAGGATGTTGTGGGAGACAGTATCAAATGCCTTGCTGAAATCAAGGTAGACTACATCCCTGCTCTCCCCCATCACCCAGCAGTGACAACATCGTAGAAGGCTACCAGTTGGTCAAGCACGACCTCCCCATGGTGAACCCATGCTGACTACTCCTGATAACCTCCTTTTCTTCCAGTTGTCTGGAGATGGCATCCAGCACAAGCTGTTCCATCACCTTTCCAGGGACAGAGGTGAGGCTGACTGGCCTGTAATTGCCTGGATCTTCCTTCTTGAATTAAGTGGACAGCATTGATAACTCAGCAAGCTTGGATGGGGAACCTCAATCATCCAAGAATCCTAGAAGTGATCATAGACTGGTTGGAAGACAATAAGATTGGAACATAACCATCATAAGAGGTACCGTGTGCTAAAGAGGCACCACCATACAATGAACGAACAGAAAATGAAAATAAATTTGCTCTGTTCACTGATGGATCGTGTTGTATTGTGGGGAAACATCACTGGTAGAAAACTGCTGTGTGGAGCCCTACATTACAGATTGCAGAGGCCACTGAAGGAAAAGGATAATTGTCACGGTGTTATCCCCAGATATAAGTCCGTGACACGGGGGCACAGGCCCCAGGAAAAAAAAAAATTTAAAAAAAAAAAAAAGAGAAAAAAAAAACAGCAGAAGAGACAAAGAAGCGACGGAAAAAAAAGGAAGGGATACTAACGGCAAGCCGCACGACCCGGCCGGCTCCGGGCCGCGCGGTCCCGGAAAGGGAGAAGGGCAGAGAGCTAGCAGATAGTTTTAACAAAGAGAAAACACAATGGCAACGATCTTAGGAGGAACAATAATTTACTAAATTTAACCAAATCAAACAAAATGAGAGAGACGAGTACCCAAAGTACGAGTCAAACCACGATAGTGCGAGGGAAACACGTGCTTTACTCCGCGGCGAGCTGAGACGGCTAAGCCAGGGCCAGAGGGAGAGGCAGACCTCGGCTCCTCCTGAGCTCCACCTCACTTCCTCATCCCGCCAGGTCCTCCGGGGATGCCGCCCCTCCCCTCCCATCAGGATACTCAAAATGCCCATAAAAGGCAGTAAACGGAACCAGAACATTAACTCTTTAACTCCCACAGGTCCACATGATATCCTGATGCGGGATACTGACAACAAAAAAATCACAAAACCACAACAATAATCAAGCCAATTTGCAGAGGTAAAAGCTATCCAGTTGGCCCTTAGATTGCTGATCGAGAAAAGTGGCCAATGCTTTATCTTATATGACCATGGATGGTGGAAAATGCTCTATGGGGGTGGTTACAGAAGTGGGAACAAAGCAACTGGCAACAGAGGGGTAAACCTATTTGGGCTGCTGAACTGTGGAAAGACATTGCTGCTCTGCCCGAATAAAGAATATTGTTGTAAAGATGCGCCATGTAGATGCTCATGTTCCTAAGAGTCATGCTACTGAAGAACAGCAAAATAACCATCAGGTAGATCGAGCTGCCAAAATTAAGGTGGCTCAAATAGACTTGGAATGGCAACATAAGAGTGAATTATTTCTAGCTCGGTGGGCCCATGAGACCTTGGGCCATCAAGGAAGAGATGCAACATATAAGTGAGCTAAAGATCAAGGGGTGGACTTAACTATGGACGCTATTGCACAGGCTATTCATGAATGTGAAACATGTGCCACAATTAAACAAGCCAAGAGGATGAAACCTCTCTGGGGGGAAGAGTGATGGCAGAAATATAAATATTTGGAGGCGTGGAAGGTTGATTATATCATAGAATCATAGAATCACAAGGTTGGAAACGACCTGCAAGATCATCTAGTCCAAACGCCTTCCCATTCCTATTAGTACCACAAGCTACTAAACCATATCTTGTAGCTCCTCATCCAGGCGCCTCTTGAACACTGCCAGGGACGGCGACTCCACCACCTCCCTGGGCAGGCCATTCCAGTGCCTGACCACCCTCTGAGAGAAAAAGTTTCTCCTAATGTCCAGTCTAAACCTTCTCTGGTACAACTTCCGGCCATTTCCTTAGGTCCTACTATTTGCCTGGGACAAGAGGTCAAACCCTTTTTCGTCACAACCTCCCTTCAGGAAGTTGTAAAGTGCGATGAGGTCTCCCCTGAGCCTCCTCTTCTCCAGACTAAACAATCCCAGCTCCCTCAGCCGCTCCTCATAAGACTTGTGCTCCAGACCCCCCACCAGTTTCGTTGCCCTTCTCTGGACATGTTCCAGGGCCTCAATGTCTTTCTTGTAGTGAGGGGCCCAAAACTGAACACAGTACTTGAGGTGCGGCCTCACTAGTGCTGAGTACAGGGGGACGATTACCTCCCTGCTCCTGCTGGCCACACTATTTCTAATGCAGGCCAGGATGCCATTGGCCCTCTTGGCCACCTGGGAACACTGTCGGCTCATGTTCAGCCAAGCATCAACCAACACCCCCAGGTCCCTTTCCTCTTCACAGTCATCCAACCACTCATACCCAAGCCTGTAGCTCTGTGTGGGGTTATTGTGGCCAAAGTGCAGGACCCGACACTTGGCCTTGTTAAACCTCATCCCATTGATATCACCTTGCCACAATCTCACAATGGTAAGTGTTATGTGCTTACTATGGTAGAGGCAACCACGGGGTGGCTTAAAACATATGCTGTACCCCATGCTGCTGCCCGACACACCATATTAGGTCTTGAGAAACAAGTCCTATGGCGACATGGCACCCCAGAAATAATTGAGTCAGATAATGGGACTCATTTCAAAAATTCTCTTGTAAATACTTGGGCCAAAGATCATGGCATTGAGTGGATTTATCATATCCCCTATCTAGCATCAGCTTCTGGTAAGATTGAACGATACAATGGATTCTTAAAAACTATGTTGAAAGCATTGTGTGGTAGAACATGTAAGCATTGGGAGAAGCATTTGGCAGAAGCCACCTGGTTGGTCAATACCAGAGGATCAATCAATCGTGATGGTCCTACCCAATCCAGCTCCCTACATAGCGTAGAGGGAGATGAAGTCCCTGTTGTACATGTAAAGAGCTTGTTGGGAAAAGCAGTTTGGGTCCTTCCAGCTTCTGGAAAGGGCAAACCTCTCCATGGTACTGTTTTTGCCCAGGGACCAGGGTCCACTTGGTGGGTGATGCGGAAAAACGGGGATATTCAGTGTGTACCACAAGGGAATTTGATGTTGGAGGAGTGTAGTCAGTAATTCCATGTTTATATATCTATCTAAATATGTGTGTGTGTAATGTATGTTAATTATTTTCTGTTTGTATATCTATATATACATCAAGTATGATGTAGTGATGTGGAATAAGAGGTGGAATGTCATGGTTTTATGAGTTTTGTTATTTGCATTCCACATCATAACATCATGTGCACTGGGAGTTAAGGAGTTAATACTCCAGTCCTGTGGACTGCCAATTTTCCAAGTACCTGGTTCTCAGAAGAGAAGAACTACATACCCCAGACGACTCTGCATTTCCGTCTTTTGTTCAGAGTGAAAGATAGAACTGCTCACATGTCACAAGACTGCTCCTTTTTTTGCTGCTCGTCTCGGTAGTGCATGATCCCTAGCCATCTCACCTTCAACTTTAGAGTAAGGCCTTTGGTTTTTGGACTCTCTCTCTCTCTCTCATTTTATTTGATTTATTAGCCTCAATTCCAATTATATTGTATTATAGCGTGTCATCTTGCATTCCAGTATCATATTTAGTAAATAAACTTTCCTCCTCAGATCATTGCCTCAGTTTTATTTTTAGGCCCATCTCCCTACCCTTCCCTTTTTCCCTTTTCTCCTTTCCTGGGGTGTGGGTCCGTGGGTCCTCTGCCCCGTTAGTCACAGAACCGTGCCAAACTGGATTCACAGAGTTATGTCTAGATCTATCTGTGTCCGCAACATATATTTTGTTATCTTGCATTCCACTATCATATTTAGTAAATTAGCTTCCCTCCTCAGATTGTTGCTGTTGTTTTGTTTTTGGGTCCTTTTCCCTACTCTTTTCCCTTTTCCTCCTTCCCCCTTTCCTGGGGCATGGGTCATTAGTCACGGAATCTACCCGAACCAGCCCGTAAACCATGTACAGCAGGGCTGCGCTCATTTCTTTCATCCCCCAGCTTGTATTGCTATTTGTGGGAATAGAAGAAAGAATATTCAGAGCAGAAGCTGCACAGCAAGATGAACAGCATGGGAAAGGAATGCTGAGAGCAAAGGACCCTCCAGAAGAGAAAAAACAACTCAAGTGAGCTGTGATCACCCCATGATAAGGACCCTGATTGGAGGAAGAGCAGGTGGCTAGGAATGACTCATGACTCTTCTTGGAGAAGCACCTGCATGCACGATTAAGGAGTGTTTGTGGAATGTTTTGTTGACATGTAAAGGGAGGTGGGAAAGTTACAAGAGAGAACTTGGGAATGTATATAAGGGATGTTAGAATTTGCAATAAATGACTTGTATTGTTCACATCTAATTCCGTGCCTCAGATGCTGCAGGTAATGGTGGTTGCCTCAACTCAGGTGCAAGATCTTCCACTTGGATTTGTTGAACATCATGAGGTTCTCCTGGGCCCACTGCTCAAGCCTGTTTTGGTCCCTCTGGATGGCATCCCATCCGTCGCTTCCGGGACTATCTGCTCCATGATCTTTCCCAGCATGGAGGTGAGACTGACAGGTCCAGTAGTTCCCAGAGTCATCCTTTTTACCCTTCATAAAAATGAGCATGAAGTTGCCTTTTTTCCAGTCACCAGGAGCTTCAATCAATTGCCACAACTTTTCAAATATCATTGAGAGTGGCATGGCGACTGCAACAGCCAGTTCCCTCAGGACTCTAGGATGCATCTCATCAGGACCCATAGACTTGTGGATGTTGAGGTTCCTCAGATGGTCACGAACTTAGTTTACAGTGGGAGGGATGTTGCTTCCCCAGTCTTCTCCTTCCAAACTAAATATTTGAGGGCCATGTGATGAGCAGTTACTAAAGAATACTGTGGCAAAAAAAGTTGTTGAGTACCTCAGCCTTCTCCTTGTCTTTACCAGCTTGCCTGTGTCACTCATTGGGGGGTACACCCTCCTAGACTTTCAACTCTTACTCATTTCAAACACTATGTACTCTTTTGCTGTTCCCCCACCATGAGAAGTTTAACCACACACTCCTTGCTTCTTTTCAGCAAACATGAGATGGGACAGGTCCTGCACAACATGCTGCTGACAACTGTGTTGGAAAGATATTAAGACTCACTAAAGATTCATCAGTATGAAACATTAATATCCCAACAAGGTAAGCAAAGCCATTAAAGCAAACAAAAGTATCAAATAGAATGTTCAATCAAATAAGAAACCTTTCTGAAAGTGTGTCAGCACAGCAATATAAGCACTTCAGTAAGGTTATAGCGTTTGATGCTGTTCATTTCACTTTTACAGAAGAATCACTTAAAACAAAATCAAAAACATGTTCCTAGTTTCTAACTCTCATCTTTGTGCAGATCTTACTGGCTTGAAACCCATTTACCGAAAATATTTAAGGGCCACATCAACAAAACTCAGTTCAAATTTCACTTACTTTTAAGTGCATTTGCATTTGGAAAGATACAACATTTTTTGCACATTTATCAATACCTGTTCAAATTCTTTTCTATTCTTTTGAATATGACACCTTAAATATTTACAGCAGTTCTATGAGAAGCATGGCCAAAGGAGATACTACAGTGCCAGGAATTCAGCTGTAAACGTCTAATGGATCCTTTAACAAATGCAGTGACCACTAAAATATTCCCACTTCTCTCAGATTACTTCTGTGGATTTTCCACAGCACTTCAATGTATATGTAGTGCTCTTTTTAACTGGCTGATTTGGTATTGCAGCCACTGGCTTTGCTTTTTTCCAAAGAAGCAATAAAGTGTAAAGCTCTAGAAGTAATGCAAACAGTTTCCAGACAAATAAATATATCAAGTAAATAAAAAATCTGTAATAGTATGTCTAGGTCAAATTAAACAAGATACATGCTAACTTAAATGTTTCTTTATGTATGGCAATTATTTTCCTGTGCTTCAGTCTCATCTCTTCTCTGGAATTTGCTCCTCCTCTGTTACTTTGATTCTGCAGCACCTCAACACCAACTGCAGGTATAGGTGAGAAGCAACAACCCCATGAGGGATGTGACAATGCCATGAGTGAGCAGCAGTGCCCTTGCAGCACAATCCAGCCACGCTGCTCACAGCGGTGCCTTGGGTATGTGCAGCAGGCACCGCATGTCTGAAGACATGAACTGCTGCTTTACTTGCTGGTGGTCAGCATATAAAGCTGTTCTTCAAAATAGCACATGTAGGGGAATAAATTAAAAAAAAAAAAAAAAAGTTTGTTGCAAATTTCACACAGAAAAATCAAGCAACTTTTAATTGCTGCTTTCATGTAGTTCCAAGCTAGATATGCAAGCTAATGAACAATTTGTAAGCATCATTCAAGAAATACAGGAGAATCCATAGGGAGACTCATGTAAACATTCAGAAATTAGAGTAATTTCAATAACATTGGATACCACTGATTTCAAACTGATTAAAAATGCTTGTCAATATATTGGAGTGTTCACAGTGAAAAGTTTCCTCACAGTTGGGCTCAAGACAGCAAGAATAATAAAAACCTCAGTTAACCTCCAGAAAAAAAAAATTTACTGGTACCAATTTTCGAGCTCTCCCACCAATGGTATTTCCCATCCTTTTTACTCTTTTTACTCTTTCCAGAATATGATGTATCTCGTTTGCATAATTAAGGTTCTTTTTCCATTATCTCATCATGTTGTACTAGTTTCTTTGCTAAATCTAGATTCATTCCAATTGGGGCAGGTAACATATAATTAGATTGCAACAACTGATATGACGTAGCTGAAGCTGAATAATTAAAATCACATCCCATAATGCTAGTAAAGTTAGAAATACAGATATTTGAATGATTACTCATATATATAATGGTACTACCTATGAATATAAAATCACAAGAAGTTCTCATGCAAACATCCTTTTCCAATATAGACAAGTACTGTTTTAAGGGCTTCATTGGGGTGAACTTCAAAATGGCAAATATTTTGCTCAGTGTCAAGCCAAATGTCTTGAACATTGAGGGTATTACTTTCACAGAGAAATCCTTGATCCCATATAGCACATGAACTAACATCAACATTTGCCATCTGTTTCCATCCCTTTGGGCCCACACCCTATGTTCTATTGGGTAGAGTATAGCCCCATGTCCTAATGCAATGACTGGTATATTGGGGTATATGGCATATACCAATGTCAGCAGCACCAAAAATGATCCTTCCCAACTGGGCTCTAGCGGTGAATCTTTGCAATAAAATGAGGTCCTTGATCTGAGGAGATTGTGGCAGGAACCCAAACCAAAACCACCCTTTTCATGGCAGTTCCAAAAAATCAGTTCACCATTGTTGCCCCGGAAGGTTCCCTTTCTCAACAGGCCCGACCTGTACCCTGATCCTGGCACTAGGACTGTACAATTACTTTGTACTGTCTGTTCCCCAATATGTTTTATTATCTTCCCTTAGAACCAATTTCCATAAAATACTAAAGGGCACAACAATGTGTCCATCTGGGTGGGCAAACATCTGTCAGCTTGCTCTCTTCCCCTCTAAATCATTAATTAGATTCCTGTTTTCTCTAGAATATTTTACAGGTTCTGACTCAGGTTCAGAAATTTTAAGTTTATCGTCTGAAATTGAAGCCACTTCATCAATTTCTTCTCCTACAACTGCCTGTTGTGCTACTTAATCCACCATCTTATTTCCAGTTTCCTGTACAGTGTTACCTTTCTGATGTCCTTTACAATGTATAATAGTGTATGGGAACTGCTGAGTCACGGCCTGAACCTCTGATTAATCACCTGAGGCGAGCAATGAGTCAGCCCTGGGAGCACAGGTGAAAGCAATTCACCTGTGCTGCAGGAAGGGGTGGAGCCTGGCTCCACCTCTCCTAGACCCATTTAAAAGCTGACTACCAGTGGGGAAGGATCACTCTCTCTCTTTGGAAGATCCACTCCACTGGAGTTTCGTGAGCGAGCCCACGGCTCGGGTAAGCCTCCTATTTATTCTCTTTGTCTCACTGTGCCTAACTGTCTTGCTATTCCATTATTATAACATCTTAATATTATTAAATTATAAAATATTCCTTTATATAATTTCCATTGATTGTACAAATAGCCATGCTCTTTGATAGATTTACATCATGCTGAATTTGTTTTCCTTGCGTGTGAGCAATCCTTGCTCTTTCCAGATGGTACTATGAGTGTGTACCACCCCAAATACATAATTAGCATCTCTCCATATAATATACTGTGGGATATCCTACAGACACTATCCTGTGAAATGTTCTGTAGACTATAACAATACTTGAACTTGCCAAACTAGTATTTATATCTCTCAGCATTTTAATTGCTTTGGAAATGCTCAAGTTGAAAGTTCTCAAAACATTAAATCATCTTTGAGAACACTACATGGCAAGTCCACATACTGTCAAATTGGACTAGATATGCTTTTGGTGAATTAACTGAAGTGTAATATTGTATGGTTATTCATAAACATCACAACCTCTACTGAAGAATTCCCATCTGGATCCTGGCTTACACTGGGACTTCCTGAGTGGGGAAAGCAGCTGACACACATGCCTCTATTTGTTTTGCTTATTTATTTATTATTATTGGTTATTGTTCATTATGTAATATTCATGTCACCACTACTGAAGATCAATGACTGAACTACGAACCATGTTGGATCCATGGTGGTGACTATCTCCCTCTTACTTCCTACAAAGACTCCTTGCTTCTATTTCCTATCTTTTCTATTGTCCTTCTCCCCTTCCCCATCTCCCTGATTAAGATTTGTAATAAACTGGCTGGACCAACAATTGAATGGTTGTTTCTTAATCTCACACCGGGTATACAGATATCAAAGAACCTCCTCTCCCTCCTATAAATTGGAGCGAGACATGGGTTTCCTTAGATCTCTGCAGATGAAAGCTATCTTCACTTACAATTCCCCATCCCCTCCACTCCCCCTTTGCAAATAATGCTTTTTACAGCACAAGTGGCTCTCTCACTCCAAGAGTTCTCCTCGCAGGGGGGTGGTGCAGGGAGGTTGCCAGCACATATAAACTCACTGTTTTGCTTTAACCCTTTTGCCTTTTTACACTATTCCACTATTCTGACCCTCAATTACACTTCCACATACCCTCCATTATGCTTCCACGTATCATCAAAGCAGGTTGTCCCATTCCCTCCAAAACCACAAATCAAACAATACAGTTCTTCAATTTCCAGAAACACCCATTACTTAGTCTCATGATTAGAATACTCAATTATAAAAACTGGTTCTGTTACCTCATTTATGTCCCCAGTTTCTTATTCAGTGTTCCCCCTGGCTCATCGGCAACGTTTCTCCACTGAGCCAAAATACAACCCAGAATGGTCTTTTTCAGAATTTCTTTTGACACCCTTTGATCCATAACAGCTGTTTTTCCCGGCCAGTCTTAGGTATTGGGTGAAAATCCCTTGTGTTTTGTTGGGTAATGGAGCCCACCTACTTCCCCAGGGCACGGGAACACTGAATTCCCTGGGCAAGAGTCTTAACCAACGTCTCCTAGCAAGACAAGAGTATTTTAAACAGGGAATGGAATTCCACAAGTAACATTTTTACAACACAAACATTTAACAGAGACAGTGACAATGACTAATACAGTTATTTATACAAGGAGCAGGATCCTGCAAGAAGCATTTTTGCAGCACAAGCACTGAGCGATTACAGCAATTACCACAATGACTACTGTAGTTCCTATGACTGGCCAGAAAGAAAAAAACAAACTTAATTCGTACATTTGCTCCAAATGGGCTCACGAGATTCTGACCTACCGATCGGTTCAAAAAAACTCAATTTGGACATTCGCTCCAAACGCCCTCCCAGGCTCATGAGAGTCAGACCTCCCGATCGGTTCCCATACGTTCCCTCAAACCTATGGGTCCTAGTGGGTTCTCCTTTCCCAAGGAACCTTGCCACCCTAGCCAGCAACCTTACCCATGAGCTCACGTTCCTCAGGGGGGAAGCATACGCTTCTTCATACCCTGCATAGGACGTCTCCTTATGACTTATGGGTTCCCTCTTCCCAACATACCTGGTCCACAGCCAGGGCTGTGGATGTGGATGTGTCAGCCTGGGGAGTCTTCTCTAAATTTCTTGAGGCACACCAGAAGCGTCCCCTGGGCCGACCAGCTCTGCGGCCCAACACAGAGCCTTCTGGCTGGCTCGCCAAATTGATGTGTGGAATCAAAATCTATAACCACAGAGTAGTCATAAAGCAGGTATATTTACTCAGCGCTGTGCACGTACACTAGATACGGGGGGGTTGGCCCCTCCTAGACTGCATACCAGATGGCAAAAAAGGCACATAGTTAAAGAACAAGCTGCTTACATATGCATTAGATGTCCAAGAAAAGGTTGGGTTATTACAATGAGTCCCCAGAATGATTGACATTTTCCCCGCCCCAAGTCTCAGTTATTTTATGCATGTGTGGTATCTCTTGGTGGTTGTCTGGTGGTCTTTCTGATGAAGGCTGTATGTCTTTCTCACTGTGTACTCTTTGACCTGGGTCAAGTTGGAGGGTGCTTGACTATCTCTGGCAGGTCATCTTATCGGCTACAACTCCATCCACCAATCCACTGCTTCTTTGTTAATTTGTGGTTTACTGTCCTAGCCTGCTGCCTTGCATTCCAGAGATATGGTAGAAACAGGAGACCTGCTGTCTGTAATAACTGTCTAAGTCTATAGAAAAGCATCTGTCATCAGCAGTGAGAACGTGGCTTAGCAAGGCCAGATCTGCAGCTGCCAATTCAGCACCTCATGAAGGCACATAACTTTTAACCTAATTTATTTTCCTCATTTCAGTTGTCTTGTTCAACAACTGTTATTTTGGCCAAAAACCACCACCAACTACAGTCTGTTTGCTCCATCTTTTGGATACACAGATGAACAAGAAACAATCATATGAAGAGTGCCTTACATGCCCTACAAACTTATCCAGTGGCAGAAGGGACTATGAGTGGTCACCCACCACTGTGACTAACAGCTGTCCTGCCAGCACACACTGCAAAACTTGCACTGGTAAGCAAGTAATAGGAGCTCTCATCGTATTTATTAACAATTAGATATAGTGTTCTTGCTCTGCTAAGTTTATTCTGTTTAAAAACATAAAATACTCCACGCAGAACACCCACCTGGCTCCAAAGATGTCTTTTTTTGCCAGATCAATGCCAGAGACCACCTTCACCCTGAGAATATGAGACTCCTCCTGGTAATAAAAGAGAAAACAAGTTTAATACTTATTCTGTCATTGACTGTGAAGCTCAACAGTTCACAGCAGGTTACCCTGTGAATGAACTTGAGATAATAGAAGTCTTTGTTAGGTATGGGAGAAGGAGAGGTTGGCTCGACCTCGTCGAACGTCGACTTGCTGATGATACGGCACAGGGAAAGAGAGATGAACAGAATAAACAGAGATGTTTTGTAGCTAGGCATAAGATAAGCTCTCTGCTGTTATGAAGACTTGTTATGGAACTTGCTTTCTTTCTAGCCAGTGGATTGTTTGTGGAAATGTACTGAATATGCATATTAGAATATAAAAGGCTTGCTTTGGAAAGTATATAGAAATAGCAATAGAGAAATCTTCCTTACATGAGAACCCTGTGTCGTGTTGCAAACTTGTGACAATTGGCACCTGAACAGGGACCTGAATAGGGACTTGACCTGACTTGAAGACTGACCGGTCTGGAGTGCATTGAGACAAACGCGGCAGATGTTGAGACAAACACGGAGAGCCTGTACAGGGGAGCATTGAGACAAATGTGGCAGTCCGAGGATTCATCGTCCCTAACCGCTCCGATTGCCTCTCGCTGGACAAAGGTAAGGGTGCGCGCTATGGGGAACAAAATGACCTTGGAACAGAAAAACGTCCTCGTTACTTTTCAATCTATCCTTAAACGATGCAGGGCATCAACATCCTCCCCTGATCTATAACAAGTGCTTTCATGGGCTACCGGGAAGGATCCCTCCATCACCAGTCAGACGGTTTACGACCCAGAGACTTGGGAAGGGACTGGGGTGAAATTGTGGGACGCATCCACTAAAGGTGATAAGGTGGTGTCTGGGTTGCATGAAACCTGGATAAAAAAATTTGAAGCTTTAAAAAGTTATGCGGGCTCACCATCAGTCACCCCTGGTTGCCCAAGGATGAAGGAGCTGCAGGCTCCTTCTCAGATTCACTTGCTGTGCCAGCAACCCCCCCATTACCACTGCCATGGGAGTGCTCGCCACCTCCCCTCCTGAGGGCCCTGACAATCCCTTTGATCCTGGTCTGATATACCCTGAAGAAGAGCCAGATCTGTTTCCCCCCTATCCACACAATACGTAGGCGCTCAAACCGCGATGGGAAGCTTTGTCATATAGCATCCTGCGAGATTTACTGCACATGGTCACAGACCACGGCATTGGCGCCCCGTATACTGTCAATTTGATTCAATCCATATGTGATAGCTCCATTCTTACACCCCATGATTTTAAAATGATGTGTCGTCTTATCATGACTTGCATGGCGGTGCTCGTAATCGGACAGTCTTCTGTTACTTGGATGGGACTTCTTGTTCTTCCTGGTGTTACTGACCCGGATTACACTGGGGAAATTAAAATAATGCTGTGAACACTGACCTCACCTTGCACTGTCCTTGCAGGAAGATATATAGCGCAACTGATAGTCATGGTTTTATGATTTTTGGTTATCAGTATTCCACATCATAACATCATGTAGGGCAGTGGGAGTTTGTTAATGCTCAAGTTCTGGGTTGACATTCTTGGTGGAGAATGTGGGCAAAGAGCTGCTTTTTAGCTTTTTAGAACGAATCTCTCTCTGCTCTCAGAGAGCTTCGTTGGGAAAGTTTATCTCTTTCACAGGTGCTCACTGAAAACGACCTTGAAAGTGCAGGCAGACTGCCAATATTCTGGGATATTTGTGAACTTTGAGCACTGCTATCTTGCTTCTGTGAAGAGAGAAAAAAAAAAAAGATTCTGCTTTCTCTTTTAAACCTGTTTGCAGAGGGAGCTGCTAATTTTACAGAACTTGTGATTCTTAAGTAGGCTCCCAGTCTCTCCTTTGAATCCTTTATGCATTTTTTGAATGCTCATCTGATCATGTTGTCAATCTCCCTAAACGTGCAGTTCATCATTTCACTCAGTATTTGTATTTATCATATTTTGAGGAAGCCTTCCCCAAAACCAGAGAATACTGAGTGGCAGGGAGTGTGGAGAGGCTTGGGAGAGACTTTAGAGAGATGGACATCTTCAGAGTCATGGAACTTCACTCCTGAACACCTGAAAGACCCTGAGAGCTTAAACAGATATTTGAGACAGGAATGTTGCGGCTCAGGCAGATCTGAGGAGGCACAAATGATTTGAGGCCTGGCTAATGCTTATCGGGCCTTATTCAATAGTATCCCAGAGAGGGAGAGAGTTTGTGAAATTGAGAGAGAGTGTCTGAGAGCTGAAAGGGAGAGTCTCAGGGAGACAGTACAAAATGAGTGAGAGAGTCTCCAAGCTGAAAAGGAGAGTTTGCAGAAGAGACTCCGAGCAGAGAGGGAGAATCTCCAGGCTGAGCGAGAGAGTCTCCTAGCTGAGAGAAAAGATCTCAAATCCGAGAGAGATGCCCTCCGGTCTGAGAGGGACATCCTCAAGTCTGAAAGAGATGCCTTCCAAATTGAGAGAGACTCCCTGCAATGCAAACTCGACACCCTCCAAAATGAACGGGACACCGTCCAAACGGAGTGAGACACCCTTCAATCTGAACTAAGTACTCTCATAATTGGACAAGACAGACTCCGAGTGAAGCCAGATGGTGAAAGCATCGGAACTGACCAACCTGATCAACTACAGGAGGTACCACAATTGATGTCAGTTGCCCCTGTGAGAGGATGGAAAACGAAACCAATCTCGACTCAGTTAGAAGAGAAGAAAGAGAAACAAAGAGGTCCAGAGGAGTGGCTCTGAGATCCAGGAGAAGCACCCCTGAGTCCAGGGGAGGGGCCCTCAGTAGGACCATGGTCAGCAACGCCTATGAGGGCAACAAGAAGTCCTGAAAGAGTAAGAGGAGAGCAAGATATCGTTACCATTGTCGATCGATCTCTGAAAATGAATGAAATTCGAAGTCTGAGAAAAGACTTTTCACGTCACCCAAATGAGCCTATTGTCACCTGGTTACTTCGATGCTGGGACAATGGGGCCAACAGTGTGTGGCTAGATAGTAGAGAAGCTCGCCAGCTGGGTGGCATTGCTAAGGACTCAGCCATTGACAGAGGCATTAGTACATGCCAGAACCAGGCCTTCACCCTCTGGAAGAGGATGTTGTTAGCCGTAAAAGGAAAATACCCCTTCAAAGACGATCTGATGCCTGAGAAAAAGAAATGGACTGATATAGAAAAAGGCATCTGCTATTTGAGAGAATAAGCTGTGGTGGAGACGCTACATAGCCCCAATTTCATTCCGAAAGATCCAGACCAAGAGCATGATCCTGAGAGAGTCAGGTGTACACCAAATATGTGGCGTATATTCATAAAGACTACACCAGAAAGGTACGCCAGTACATTTGCAGCAATGTATGGCAGAGGGGAAAGAAGACCCCTCATAAATGAACTGATTAATAAACTTCAAGACTTTGAGTTACATTTAAGCCCTCTACGAGCTTGTGTTTCAGCCATTGCAAAAGTAGCTGAAAAGCTGGACAGAATGGAAAGCAAACAAGAAGATATAATAGACAAACTGTCAACCGTGCCTAATGCTGATGGATCCACGGTGGTAATGGATACATCCAATGGGGACCAGAATTCCCAAAACAGCCTACTGGAGGGGCTGATCAACTTGGTTTCCTCCCAGCCGGTGTCATCCAACGTCTCACCTATCAAAAGAAGACGTCCTCCTGCTCGAGCAAGTGACAACAGTAGGACTATATTGCCTGTGTGGATTAGATGGCCTGGCACATCAGAACCACAGAAATATAAGGCCCTGGTGGACACTGGTGCTCAGTGCAATCTAATGCCCTCCTGTCACCAAGGGACAACATCAATTTGTATTCATGGGGAGACTGGGGGTTCCCAAGAGCTTACTATGATGGAGGCTGAAATCAGCCTCACTGGAAAAGACTGGCAAAAGCACCCTATTGTAACAGGCCCAGGGGCTCCATGTATACTTGGTATTGATTATCTCAGAAGGGGATACTTTAAGGATCCCAAAGGGTATCGATGGGCCTTTGGAATAGCTGCTGTAGACACAGAAGGTGTTAAGCAGTTGTCTGTTTTGCCTGGCCTATCAGGAGATCCGTCTGTTGTGGGGTTCCTACGAGTGAAAGAGCAACAGGTACGGATTGCTACAAAAACGGTGCACAGGCGGCAGTACCGCACCAACAGGGATTCCTTGCTCCCCATTCATAAGTTGATTCGTCAACTAGAGGTTCGAAGGAGTGATCAGCAAACTCCACGCCTTTAACAGTCCCATATGGCGGTGCAAAATCTAATGGAGATGGAGGCTAACTGTAGACTACCATGGCCTGAATGAAGTCACATCCCCATTGAGTGCTGCTGTGCCAGATATGTTAGAACTCCAGTATGAACTGGAGTCAAAAGCAGACAAATGGAATGCCACCACTGACATTGCTAATGCCTTTTTCTCCATTCCTTTGTCCAAAGAATGTAGGCCACAGTTTGCTTTCACCTGGAGGGGCATTCAGTATACCTGGAATCGTTTGCCCCAGGAGTGGAAACATAGCCCAGCCATTTGCCAGGGGTTGATCCAAGCCGCACTGTATTGGAACTATGCGGTGATCCTGAGCACTTACAGGATATTGATGACATCATTGTGTGGGGCAACACAGAAAAGGAAAATTTTCAGAAAGGAGAGCAAATAATCCAGATCCTTCTGTGTGCTGGTTTCGCTATTAAGCGAAGCAAAGTGAAAGGACCTGCCCAGGAAATTCAATCCCTACGTATAAAGTGGCAAGATGGACATCATCACATCCCGACAGATGTGATCGACGAAATCACTGCCATGTCTCCACCCACTAATAAGAAAGAGACACAATCGTTTCTGGGCGCAGTAGGTTCTTGGAGAATGCATGTTCCAAACTACAGCCTCATTGTAAGCCCCCTTGATTGGGTGATGCGGAAGAAGAATGATTTTGTGTGGGGTCCTGAGCAGATTAAACAAGAGATAGCCTGTGCTGTGGACCTGGGGCCAGTACAGATGGGACAGGATGTAAAGAACATCCTCTACACTGCTGCTGGAGAGAAAGGTCCCACTTGGAGTTTGTGGCAAAGACCCTCAGGAGAGACCCGAGGCCGACTCCTGGGATTCTGAAGTGGAGCATACAGGGAGTCGGAAGAGTGCTACACTCCAACTGAAAAGGAGATCTTAGCCGCATATGAGGGCATTCGGGCTGCTTCCGAAGTAGTCCGTACTGAAACACAGCTCCTTCTGGCACCTCGACTACCAGTGCTGAACTGGATGTTCAAGGGAAAGGTTCCCTTCACCCATCATGCTACTGATGCCACTTGGAGTAAGTGGATTGCAACTGATTAACGCAGGAACCGGAATGGGGAAACCTCAAACTGTCCAGAGATCCTAGAGGGATCAGTCCCTTAGAAGGAGATTAAGGTTTTAAGCAGGGCCTGCCTTTCAATGAACCCGTGCCCCTGGCCTTTTGGGCCCCTGAAAATCCCTGGGACAACCAATGAAACAGGCCGTGGCAATCTCCCCCCAAGAGATTTGCCTCCCATTAACTTTTTCCCCCGGAACCGAGGTCAGGCTGACAGGCCCTTAGGTTTTCCCCGGATCCTCCTTAACGGCCCTTCTGGAGATGGGAGCCACATTCAGCAAGGCCTCCAAATTTTGGGCCTCTGGGAACCTCCTCCAGTTTAAACCAGGAGCGCTAAACAAGATGGGCCGAGAAGCGCTCAGCAAATTCACACCCCCGCCAGCTCCCTCAGCACCCCGAGGGGTAAGGCCCATCCGGTCCCAGGGACTTGTGACAGTCCAAGATTTAGGAGGAGCTCTCTGACTGCCTCCAACCTGAAATCGCTGGGGGGGTTTTCCTGAGTTGGGCCGGCCCCAGACTTCCGATCAGGGCAATAAAATGCCCAAAGGATAACTGGTCTGGCCAATTAAAGGCAGATGTAAAGAAGGCTTGAGGAACCCCTTCCTCCGCCCCCTTCTCCCTTCCCCCTCAAAAAAAAAAAAAAAAAAGGGCCAAAAAAAATTTGGCCTTGCAAAATCAAAGAAAGGAAAAAAAAGAGAAATTGAATTTCCGTTGGTTCTCTTTTGCCATTGATATATTTAAAAGGAAAAGGTTTTTTTTTTGTTTTTTTACTTTTAACCTGCAGTGGCCAATCTGAGGTTTTCAAGGTTTGAAGCATTTTTTTGGCTTCCCTTATTTCCCCTGCAATACCTTAGCACTTCCTTGTAATCCCCCAACCTAAGCCTGTCCCCCTTCTTCCAGAGGAAGTAGACCTTCTCTTTTTCTCCTTGATCCAACAGAGTTCCCGGCCCCATCCAACCGGTCGTTACCCCTGTTGGGCCTTCGCCTTAACCAGCAAAGTCCGGGACAGCCTGGTTTCTTGGCAACCTTTAAAGAATTTCCCGTCTTGAAGAAGGCGTCCAGGCTTTCCTGGAACCTCTTTTTAACCCTTAAGGGACAACCCCCAAGGGACCCGTGCTACAAGTGGCCCCTGAACAATCAAAGTCCCTGCACCGGGAAGTTTCAAGAAAGTTAATTTTGCTGGGTCATTCTTTTGACAACCCAAAACCCCCAAAGAAAGGAGAAGTTGGTAACCATTCCATGGTCGTCTGCCCAAGACAGCCCCCAACCTTCAACTTTCCCCACCATTCCCCTTCCTCTGGTTAAGCAAAGATCAGGTCCTAGCCAGGGCCCCCACCCCTGGTTAGGCTCTCCTACCAAGTTTCATAAGGGAAGGATCTTTCCACGCACCTCAGAAACCTCCTGGTTGGTTTCCCTTCCCTTGTCTGTTATCATACCTTTCCAACATTGTTCAGGGAAGTTTTGAAGTCTCCCCATGAGAACAATGCGGGCGATCCGCGGGACTTCCGCAGCTCTGTAAGAAAGCTTGTCTCCATCTTTTCACCCCCGGGTTAGGCGGTCCTATAGCAACACCCCCCAAGAATTTCCGCCACTACAGGCCTTCCCCCTGAATCCTTAACCCATAGACAACTCCCAACTTCGGTCAATTAACGAACCCCAAGCTCTTTCAACATTCAAAACAGTCCTTTGAAGAAAGGGCCAAACCCACCGACCCCTTCTTTCCCGTCTATTCCCTTTTGAAGAGCTTGTAAACCAATCCAATACGCACTTCCAATCAGGGGTTTGGTCCCACCAGGTTTCAGTAATACAAAAGGTCCCATAATTTAGCCCCTGCTTCACAATTGCTTTTCCCCAACCTTTCCTCCTTTTTTGTTCCAATGCCGGCGTTCTTGGGTAAAGATGCCACTTCAAGTCCGAGTTCGTCCCTGCCTTCCCCCCCAGATTTAATCATCATTCCCCCTAGGCTCAGGCTCTTGTGGGAGAAACCTGTTTTGTCCCCCCTTCCCCCTTCAAAGCCTAGGTTTTAAAAAGTTCTTTCCTAATAAGCCCCTGCTATCCTGCCGCTAGTATTTCGTTGCCCCCTTAAGAGATAGGCCGGGTTTTTCCACGGACAGACAACAGGCCAGGGGCCGAGTAAAATGCCCCCATTATCAAAAATCCGAAGTTTTTCCGGCCGGACAACCGCCCTCCCGAGCCCAATTTATTCAATTGCTCGTGCTTTCCAATCCCACTCGTGTCCCTTACTCCCTGCCCCCCCCTAAGGTACAGAGCAGAAGGTCCACTTGAGCCTTCCCGGCTTCCCTTGAAACTAAAACGCCCTAAATCCCCTGAAATCTTTTTTCATAGGTTTGCGTTTAGAATTTTGTCCCCTGAGCAATGTCCACAACTGCCCACCGAACTATGAGCAATGGAAAAGTAGTTCCAGATGACCTAACCACTTAGGGAGTTTTTTTTCCCTCCCGGTTAGGTCCCTGACCCGAGTCCCCAGGAAGGGCAAGCCAAACACTTCCTGACGGGCCGGTCAAGGTCCCTGCTAGGGGGCCCTCCCGTTTCCTCGGAGAAGGGAGTTCGCCCAACCACGACCACCCTTCTTTTCTTTCCGGCGGAGGCAAAGTCTCAAGGGCGTGGGGGGTGCTGCCTCACCCTAGGCCTCTCTCCTAGGCAGATCCCCACGCCTTCCCACTCAACCTCCCCTTCAACTTCCAGCAACTGGAACCTGTTGCTTACAGGGAGCTGGCGAAGTGGGCTAGGCAGGCGGGGGTATCTCCTGTGACACCGAGTAGGGACTTTCTTTCAACCTTCCTCATCAGTCAGGTCTGTCCGACTGTGACAGGGCAGGGGGCCCACTACCTTTCTGGGGGTATTTTCCTGGAACTCTTCTCTCTGGTAAGCCAGCGAGTCACTCCACCAGTCGATCTCCTGCTCACACTCCCTGATGGTCCTAAGTCTCTGCACCTCCTCCTTGAGTTCCACCACGAGGCTGAGCAGCTCGTCCACCTGCTCGCATCTCGCACAGGTGGAGTCCCTGCCACTCTCCCCAGGCAGCAGCAGGCTCAGGCACTCCCTGCAGCCAGAGACCTGAACAGCAACATTTCTTGGCAAGCTCTCCATCTGGGTTGCCACAGACTTCTTAGAATAAGCCCGCTGTCTAGTGGAGACCATGTTCTGGCCTGTGGTTTCAGAGACTGCCAAGGAAAGGAAAGCCGGGCTCCTGAGCAAGGAGGGACCAAAGTTTACAATTCTTACCACTAGACCCACCTCCACACGCACAGATGTAGCACCCTATGGGAAGTGTGGACTGTGCTCACTCACTCAACCTCCTCTTTCACAGTTAGCAGAAACAATAGTTTCTCACCCGGTGCGTTTCGCGGGTGGAAACTAGCTTCCACCCTCCTTGAAGCTATTTAAAGCTTATTATCAGGTGTGAAGGTTAAGGGCGGGTGTTAAAACCGTGCCGCTAATGTGCCGGCTCCACCTCTGGTGACTCAGGAGCCTGCCCACTAGCTGCCAGCTCCCCAGCACAAGCGTGGTGCTGTTGCTAGCCTTGAAAGTGCCTTAAAAAAGCCTTTAAAAGAGCCTTTTGGTTGGCCTTTTTACTCCAGATCCCTTGCCAGTGCAGACTTACCTGCTCAGAAGCTAGTCTCCGCAGCAATTTTGTGTCTCCGCAACAAGTTTGTGTGTGTGTTTAATGTTTGGTAATTATATTTTGTTTGTATATATATTAAGCATGATGTAGTGATGTAGAATAAGGGGTGGAATGTCATGGTTTTGTGATTTTTGGTTTTCAGTATTCCACATCATAACATCATGTGGGGCACTGGGAGTTTAACTTTTAATGCTCAAGTTCTGGGTACCTGCCCGGAAGAGAAGAACTACATTCCCCAGGGGACTTTGCGGTCACACAGAGGAGATATAACTCCTGGCAAGGTCACCTGATGCATTCTTCTTCGTCTGCGCTTCTTTGTGCGCTCTTTTTCGTCGGCTCTTCTCCTGTCTCCCTACTGCTCAACTGGACTGCGCATTTCACCTCAGTGTTATGGTGAGGCCTATCCACCTTTTGGACGTTCTCTCTCTCATTATATTTGATTTATTAGCTTCAATTTTAATTATATTGTATTATAGTGTGTTATCTTGCATTCCGATACTATATTTAGCATATTTGTTTCTCCTCAGATCGTTGCTGCTGTTTTTAATTATTTTGGGGTCCCCTGTTCCCTTTTTCCGGAGGCGTGGATTTTGTGAAATCCCTCCGCCCCACTAGTCACGGAACCGGGCCGAACCAGCCTGTAAACTGTTGACACTGATTTACTTTCAGCCTAATCCGCCCCAATGAATCAACATCCCACGGGGTGATAGCGGTTTCAGATCAACCAGTAAATCCTAGGTTTGCTGGTCTCAGAAGGTCTCACAGGGGAGACCAACTCTGACTTGTGTGCTGAGACAAGGGAAACGAGCTCAAAGTGACAGGCATCCTTGACAGCAGTGTGGATGTTATGGTCATCCCTGTGATGCTCTGGCCACCCCAGTGGCAGCTTACAAATCCCCATGCGGCACTAACAGGTATAATGGGGCACACCATACCGAAACAAAGCGTGGCAGTTATTACAGTCATTGGACCAGAGGGCAGAGCTGCCTCCGTTCGACCTTATGTTTCACATAGCCCCATCACTCTGTGGGGAAGGGATTGTATGGGACAGTGGGGACTTTCCCTCAGTACAGATTTTTCCTAGGGGCCACTGCCTTGCAGCAGATCCCACGTTCGGTATGGAAAACAGATACACCCATGTGGGTGGACCAGTGGCTCCTATCCCGAGAAAAACTGCTGCAGCTAAATGCCCTTGTTGAAGAACAGCTCGCAGCCGGACATAGAGTGCCAACTACAAGCCTGTGGAATTCCCCTGTATTTGTGATCAAAAAATGATCAGGGAAATGGAAACTGTTACATGATCTCAGAAGGATTAATGTCGTTATTGAAGATATGGGCCCATTGCAAACGGGGCTGCCTTCCCCCACTATGCTTCCACAGTCATGGCTGCTTATAGTAATAGACCTAAAAGATTGCTTTTTCAACATCCCATTGTGCTCTGATGATGCACCGCATCTTACATTTTCGGTTCCCTCCATTAATGCTGGGGAACCCTATCATTGATACCACTGGACTGTGTTACCTCAGGGCATGAAGAACAGCCCGACCATTTGTCAACAATTTGTTGCCGGTGTTTTATCCCCTGTGCATCAATGGTTTGCTGATGTCTGCATATACCACTACATAGATGATATCCTGGTCGACGCTCCAAGAGAGGTGGTAGTGACTGAAGTTGTGTCAGTGTTCATAACTGCAGCAACTCAGGCAGGATTGCAGATTGCGCAGGACAAAGTCCAAAAGACACTACTTTGGCTATATCTGGGCTGAAGGATTTCGCAGACCTGAATCAGGCACAGACTCTAACTTTGGGTACCAAAGTTAGCACCTTAAACGATCTGAAAAAGTTATTAGGTGCCATAAATTGGGTGCCACCCCTAGTGGGGTTTTCTACAGAAGACGTTCATCCCCTCTTCAGATTACTGGAAGTGGAACTGGACTTATCATCATCATTGCGACATTTGACACCAGCAGCAATGACAGCACTGAATACTGCCATCCCAAAGATGACCCAGCAAACAGCACATCGAAGAAAACCTGATCATCCTATCAGTCTTTCTGTTATTAACTCTCCTTTTCAACCCTACAGACCGTTAGCGCAGTGGGTCAAGGGGGACCCCGACCCCTTGGTAATTTTGGAATGGGTATTTTTACCACAAAAATTTAAGACTGTTACCACCAGGGTTGATATAGTAGCTATGGTCATTTGCAGGGGAAGGGAGCGTTTATTAGCATTGGATGGCACGGATCCAGAGACAATCTATGTCCCATTTGATCTCAAGCAATGGGAGTTTGTGTTCCGCATGTCACCGCAGCTGAAGTGTGTGCTGGAAGGATTTTCAGGGCAGATCAGTATTCATCTGCCAGCGCACAAGCTTTTACAATCTCTTCATTCTCTTTATTTGTTGCCAGTTTCTAAATCATCATTAACTCCTCTTGCAGGCGCTCTTACTGTTTTTACAGATGGATCCAGCAGGACTGGCCGGGCAGTCATTGTATGGAGAGGTACTGCTGGGACCTGAGATAGTGACGTCCACATCACCACTGGCTCTCCACAAATTGTGGAACTTACAGCAGTGGTCCGTGTGTTTGAGCGATGGTCTGAACACATCAATATAATAACAGATTCTGCTTATGTTGTAGGCATCGTGATGCCACTGGAGCATTCTTATCTAAAGGAGACAACTAATGCACAGTTGTTCACGCTTCTTTTGCACTTAAAATGGTTTCTAGACCATCACTCAGAATTTTACTTCATTCAGCATGTTCGCTCTCACTCCTCTCTGCCAGGCCCTATTTCCAAGGGTAATGTACAGGCAGACGAACTAGCAGGAGCAATTGTTGTCCCCAATCAGTTTGCCCAAGCATGCTTGTCTCATGATTTTTACCATCAAAATGTGAAGGCATTACAGCATGCCTTCCAAATGACCACGGAACAACCCCGAGAGATCATACAGTTCTGTCAAACTATCAAACTGTTGCACCAACACCCTCTATATATGTTAATCCTTGAGGATTGAGCTCCTTAGAAATTTGGCAAATAGATGTTACACACATACCAGAATTTGCGAAGCTCCGTTATGTTCATGTTTCTATTGATACTTTCTCTACCTGTATTTTTGCATCTGTGCATACAGGAGAAAAGACAAAAGATGTCTGTAAACACTTCTTACTGGTCCTTGCAGCTCTTGGGGTCCCGAAAACAATTAAAACAGACAACGGGCCGGGATATGTAGCCCATACTACCCGCTCCTTCTTTCAGCAGTGGGGTATTCAACACCTGAGAGGCATACCCCACTCTCCTACGGGTCAAACTATTATCAAATGAGCCCATGGTACCTTTAAGGCCATGCTTCAAAAACAAAAAAGGGGAGCATGGGCATGACCCCTCAGGAAAGAGTAGCTAAAGCGTGCTATGTTCTCAATTTTCTAAATCACTGGACAACAGAAGGCCCTCCAATTTACAGGCATTTTGGCTGTAATACCTCAAAGAAAAAGCACAGATTATGGAAAAAAATCTGAGCTCTAAACAATGGGAAGGACTCTATTTGTTGATAACCTGGGGTCGAGGTTATGCTTGTGTTTCAACAGGAACAGGTCTGAGATGGGTACCAGCATGATGGGTACAGCCATCCCTTTCGTCATCTGCTGTAATATGATCATCGTGTTCTCATCAGCAGTTTGGATTCCAGCTCAACCAAAACAGAATATATGGGTCACCCTCGCCAACAAGATGGGACAAGACACATTTTGTCAACTGCATCACAAGGGAACTCGTTCTTGACATGTTTGGTGGGACAACCCCTAGACAAATGGCCCATCTCGAACTCTATTCTTGAGATAGTACTCAACACGAGCGCGGTAGTCGACAGATGGGATGGATAGGTATCCCATTTGCATCAGAGCAATCTTGAACCACAAAAACTGTAATTGTTGGGTTTGGTTAAAATGGATTATTGTTTATATTTTAACTATAGTGGAAAGAATCAATCACTCTGTTTGGTGCAATTATACTTCAGCTAACATCTCAAGATCTAGTAATCATCCACTTAGTTTGCCAGCAGGAGTTTTTCTCATTTGTGGGGACAGAGCGTGGCCTGCTATCCCCTCTCACATCAAAGGAGGTACATGCAGTTTGGGAAGGATAACTTTACTAACACTTAATATCTCTATGATTACTCACCACCAAAAGCACCTTCAGTGAACTATACACGCTTTTCAATCATAGTGTAAGGATAATGTAGAATTTTGGAACCCTGGGGGAATAATAGCAGCATCCTTTTTAGCCCCAGGTGTTACATCAGCTAAAGTATTGAGCACGCTTAATAAACTTGGATGCTGGCTGGCCAAGCAAACGAATGCTACTTCCTTGACTCTAAGCAGACTGCTACTAGATAAAGACTCAGTACGACAGGCTACACTGCAGAATCGTGCTGCTATTGACTTCTTGCTGTTAGCTCAAGGTCACGGGTGTCAGAATTTCAATGGCATGTGTTGTATGAACTTGTCAGATCATTTGAAATCAATACATAAAAGCATTCAAGATTTGCAGAATGGAGTTAAGAAATTACAGGTTGAGGACGGGTTGGATATATTTGGAGGCCTCTTTGGAAGTCTGGGAGTGTGGATACAGAATGTGTTAAAATAGGGTTAGTTTGTCTTATTGCTTTTCTCTGTGATTTAATTTGCGTTCCTTGCTAATTGCAGTGTGTTCAGAAAATGATACAAGATGCTTTAAAACACGCTTTTCTCATTAGTAAAGAAGGGGGAGATGTGGGAGAAGGAGAGGTCAGCTCGACCTTGTCGAATGTCAACTTGCTGATAATACGGCACTGGGAAAGAGAGATGAACAGAATAAAAAGGGAGGATATCTTATGCTAGGCATAAGATAAGCTCTCTGCTGTTATGAAGACTTGTTATGGAACTTTGCTTGCTTTCTAGCCAGTGGATTGTTAGTGGAAATGTACTGAATACATGTGTTAGAATATAAAAGGCTTGATTGGAAAAGTATATAGAAATAGCAATAAAGAAATCTTCCTTGCATGAGAACCCTGTGTTGTGTTGCAAACTTGTGACAGTTAGGTAGGATTTTGGGAAAACAAACAAGCCAAACAAAATTCTGAGAAGACACATATTGTATCTGCCCAAGAGCAGTAAATGTGAAGAGCATCCAGCCACAGTAGGAGTAAAGAAAGTAATAGTAGATACCTTAATAACTTAAATATAAAAATAGTATAACGATATTAAAACCCAACAAAAGCACTGCTTAGTAAAGCATCTTCCATATCAAATCCGAAGTTATCCATATTCCAGACATTCATTCTGCTCAGACTCTGAATCTGTCTCTTCGGACACAAGGGAAAAGATTTGCAAGCTTTTTGTCCAACAATGCAAATAATCCCAGCTGAAAGAGATGTCTAGGGTTTAAAAAAGAAAAAAAAAAGACAAAAAAAACAACATAGAAGAATAAATCCTCAGTATGCAATTGTCTAAACCTGTCTCACCACCTCAGTAATACACAGAGCTCAAAAAACATCTTCAGTGACAAGTAGCGGTTTCAGCAGATGCACATTGTCTATTGCATTGCCAGTATACATGGATGTATTCTAGGACGTGATGATGGCCCTCAGGTTCTCACCCTGTCACACTGAGGAGCATCAGTATCAACAGTATTTTCTTTCACTCTGTTCAATCCATTTATTTTTGTTACCCAGAGGACACTGAAATTAAATCTGGAAGGGATTCTATAGAAACAGGTCCTACAGTCACCTGTATTAGTTATGCTTTTTTCTCCCCTGATGAATGAGAGAACAGGCTGACTGGTCAAGCTCAGAGGGTGGTGATCAGCGACACAGAGTCCAGTTGGCCTGTATCTAGCAGTGTTCCCTAGGGGTCGCTGCTCGATCCAGACTTGTTCAATATTTTCATCAATGACCTTGATGGAGGGGATATTGTCCACCCTCAGCAAGTACGCCAATTATACAAAGCTGGGAGGAGTGGCTGACACACCGAAAGGTTGTGCTGCCATTCAACAAGACCTGGACAGACTGGAGAGATGGGCAGTAATAACCAGATGAGGTTTAACAAAAGCAAGTGCAGAGTCTTGCACCTGGGAAGGAATGACCACAAGTATCAGTACAGAAGGACATGAACTGATGGAGAAAAGCTCTGCGAAGAAGGACCTGGGGGTCCTGGTAGACAACAGGTTGGCCATGAGCCAGCAGTGTGTCCTGGTGGCCAAGAAGGCCAATGGGATCCTGGGGTGCATTAAAAGGACCATGGCCAGCAGGTCAAGGTAGGTGATCCCCCCCCTCTACTATGCCCTGGTCAGGCCTCACGTGGAGTACTGTATCCAATTCTGGGCTACCCGGTACAAAAAAGACAGGGATCTCCTGGAAAGAGTCCAGCAGAGGGCCACAAAGATGATAAAGGGCCTGGAGCATTTTCCCTATGAGGAAAGGCTGGGTGACCTGGGTCTGTTCAGCCTTGAGAAAAGAAGACTGAGGAGGGGGGATCTTATTAATGTCTATAAATATCTTAAGTATGAGAGTCAAAGGGACGTGGCCAACCTCTTTTCAATAGTCTGTGGGAACAGGACAAGGGGAAACAGCCATAAATTTGAGCATAGGAAGTTCCGCACCAATATGCAAAGGAACTTCTTCACAGTGAGGGTGACAGAGTACTGGAAGAGGCTGCCCAGGGAGGCTGTGGATTCTCCTTTTCTGGAGATATTCAAGATCCACCTGGATGCCTACCTGTGCAGCCTGCTGTAGGGAGCCTGCATTGCAGGGGGATTGGACTCGATGATCTCTAGAGGTCCCTTCCAATCCCTACAATTCTGTGATTCTGCGAAGAGCATTTGATGGAGTTACATAAGTGGATATTAAAATATAAGAAAATACATTCAACTTCTTTCTCTTCAGTTTTTTAATGTCACTTATCTTTGAGGCATTACAGAACAGGACTTGTCTTTCTCAACAAAGGGCTGAGTCCAAAGATTAACCCAGAATTTATGTGTTCCTGCCTCCCTGAAGATGTCAGAGGTTACATAATTTCTTCCTGTACAAAGGGACAAGATTTACAGGAGCTATGTTCTCCCATCTTGTCATGGTTTTGTGATTTTTTTTTGTCAGTATTTGTCATGGTTTTATGGTTCTTGTAATCGGTATTCCACATCATAACATCATGTAAAGCATGGGGAATTAAAGAGTTAATACTACAGTTCTGTGGACTGGCAAATTTCCAGATACCTGGTTCTCAGAAGGAGAGAAGAACTACATACCCCAGAGAACTTTGCGTTCAGAGGGGAAGATAAGACCAGCAAGTCATGGGACTCGCTCTCTCTCTCGCTGCCTGGCAGTGTGGATGTGCTCCCCAGCCATTGCGCTTTCATTTCAGAGTAAGGCTTTCAGTTTCGGATGCTCTCTCTCTCATTTTATTTGATTTATTAGCCTCCATTCCAATTATATTGTATTATATTGTGTTATTTTGCATTCCGATATCATATTTAGTAAAATAAGTTTCCTCCTTAGATTGTTGACGCTATTGTGTCTTTTTGGGCCCGGGTCCCATCTCCCTACCCTCCCACTTTTCCCTTTCCCTTTTGTTTTGGGCCAGTAGGCCTGCAGGCCTCCTGCCCCTGTCGCAGACAAAGATTTATAGAAATAACTCTGTGACAGTTTTGGGTGGAGAATGTGGGTAATCTGAAGCTTATAACATAAGACGAAAAAAAGAGGATTTCTTTAAGCCAGAGAGTTGCAGAGCTAGCTTTGACCTCCATAGATTAGATTGTAGGCCGGGCTGTCTGCCAGACACTAGACACTGTATCGAGAGTTTTGTTCTTTTATTGTTCCCTTTATAGCAACCACCAGCTATGAATCTGTACTTTATTTTAGGAGCACTGAATAAAAGATTAAAAGCCATTATGTTTTATTGGAACATATTGGTTTCTTATTAAGTTCATCATTTTCTGTTGTGGAGTTGTGTATATATATAACCAAGTAAGGACACTGATGGAGACACCTGCATGGTACTTATATGCAGTGTGGTATGATTTAAATATTGACAATTACATCCCAGACGGAATAGCTAATTTTACAAACAACACAATCTTCAAACCGGTTTCCAGGCTTTCTTCTCAGTTCTTTACGCATTTTTGGAATGCTGAGTTAGTGATCATGCTTGTGTTCATGTTATCAATCTCCCTGATTCCTCTCCATTCATGTTATGTGGAAGAAGTGTTCTTCAAAACCAGACAATGTTGACTGGCAAGGAATATGGAGAGGTTTAGGAAAAATCTTAGAAGCGTGGAGACCTGCAATGTCATGGGATTTCACTCTTGAACACCTGTGGGATCCCGAGAAACTAAGCCAGTATTTGAGTCAGGGATGGTGCGGCTAAGGAGATACGACTGTCAAAGGAGGTACAACTTACTTGGGACATGGCTTGTGCTTACCAAGCTCTATATAATACTATTCTGGAGAGAGAGAGTTTCCGAGCTGAGGTTCAAGCCAAAGGGGGAAGTCTCCAAGTCAAATCTGATCAGTCACAGGAGACACCAGAATCAATGTCAGTTGCCCCTGTGGAAGCCCAGAAATGGAAATGGGTGTCCTCGCATCTAGAATGGAAAGAAGAAGCGGAGGAGGAGGTAGAGGAAGCAGGTCGAGGGAGGTGATCCTCCCCCTCTACTCTGCCCTGGTAAGGCCTCATCTGGAGTACTGTGTCCAGTTCCGGGCTCCCCAGTACAAAAAAGACAGGGATCTCTTGGAAAGAGTCCAGCAGAGGACCACAAAGATGGTGAAGGGCCTGGAGCATCTCCCCTATGAAGAAAGGCTAAGTGAACTGGGTCTGTTTAGCCTTGAGAAAATAAGACTGAGAGGGGGCCTGATCCAGGTCTATAAATATCTAAGGTGTGGGGGGCAGAGTGGCGAGGCCAGACTCTTTTTTGCAGTGTGTGGAGACAGGACAAGGGGAAACGACCAGAAACTGGAGCATAGGAAGATCTGCACAAATGTGCACAATAACTTCTTTACGGTGAGGATGATGGAGCGCTGGAACAGGCTGCCCAGGGAGGTTGTGGAGTCTCCTTCTCTGGAGATATTCAAGACCCGCCTGGACACCTACTTGTGCAACCTGGTGTAGGGAACCTGCTATGGCAGGGGGTTGGACTCGATGATCTCTGGAGGTCCCTTCCAACCCCTACGATTCTGTAATTCTGTGATTCTGTGATCCAGGCGAAGGGCCCTCCTCAAAACCACAGTCATCGAGAAAGGCAACAGAAAAACCTAAGAGACATGGAGAGGAGAGTGTGGAGGAGGAAGTCACTGCTACCACTATTTGTTGACCTCTGAAGATGACTGAAATCCAAGGCTCAAGAAAGGCACACGAATGAAACGATTCTCACCTGGTTGCTTTGCTGTTGGGATAACGGGGCCAATAGTGTGTCACTAGATGGTAACGAAGCTCGTTAACTAGGAAGCATTCCAGAGACTCAGCTATTGACAGACGGATTAGTAGATGTTTGGGCAGAGCTGCCACCCTCTGGGAACGAGTGTTATTAGCTGTGAAGGAAAGGCATCCCTTCAAAGACGTTCTGAAGCCTGAGATGAAAAACTGGAATACAATTGTAAAAGGTATCCAGTATTTGAGGGAAACAGCTGTGGTGGAAATGCTGTATGACTCCATGTTTGTTCCTAACAATACACTCCAAGAACATGATCCTGAGAGAGTGAGGAGCAAGCCAAATATATGGCGGAAATTCACAAGAACAGCACGAGAAAAGTATGCTGGTACAGTAGCAGCAACATTTGACAGATACAAGGACCAACAGAGAAGACCCTCCAGTTTTTGAACTGATTCTTACGCTTCAAATCATTGAACAAAAGCTACCTCCATCTCATGCTTCCATTTCAGCCATCTCAAAAGTAACAGACAGACTAGATAAAATGGAGGAGTAATTGTCTCTATTGATTAATCGTGACAAACTCAAACTTGTAGTACTATCAGAAACGCTTGATGAAGATCAGGATGATAGAAGGAGTCTAATGAAAGAGCTGATCAAACTAATTAAAGGTGATGAACCCTCCTCCTCACCTGCATCATCAAAAATCTCAGCTATTAAAGGCAAACGTCTTCCTGCTCAAGCAAATAACAATAGTAAGGCTACATTATGTATTGCCTTGTGGCATTACCTATGTGACCGTGCAGAAGACATGAGGAAGTAGCATAACAAACCCACTCTGGTACTACAAGCACAGGTGAGAGAATTACAAAACAGAACAATTACCAGTGCAGTTGCTCCAGTTACCACAGGTTATGAATAGAGGGGCCCTGCCCTCAGTCAGGGGGAGAAAAGGGATAATAGTTTATTGGACTGTGTGGATTCGATGGCCTGGCACATCAGAACCACAGAAATATAAGGCACTGGTGGACACTGGTGCACAGTGCAATCTAATGCCCTCGAGTTATGAAGGGACAGAATCAATCCATATTTCTGGAGTGACTGGGGGCTCTCAAGAATTGACTGTGTTGGAGGCTGAGATAAGCCTCGCTGGTAGGAACTGGCAAAAGCACCCTATTGTGACTGGTCCAGGGGCTCCATGTATACTAGGTATTGATTACCTCAGAAGGGGGCATTTCAAGGATCCTAAGGGGTATCAATGGGCCTTTGGAATAGCTGCTGTAGACACAGACAACATTAAGCAGCTGACTGTTTTGCCTGGCCCATCAGAAGATCCGTCTGTTGTGGGGTTGCCACGAGTAAAAGAGCAATAGCTATCGATTGCCACAAAAACGGCAGTACCACACGAACAGGGATTCCTTGCTCCCCATTCAGAAGTTGATTTGTCAACTAGAGAGTCAGGGAGTGATCAGCAAAACTCACTCGCCTTTTAACAGCCCCATATGGCCAGTGCGTAAAGCCAGTGGAGAATGGAGGCTGACAGTGGACTACCGTGGCCTGAATGAAGTCACACCCCCACTGAGTGCTTCAGTACCGGACACGTTAGAATTCCAGTCTGAATTGGAGAGAAAAGCAGCCAAGTGGTTTGCCACCATTGACATTGCTAATGCCTTTTTCTCCATTCCTTTGGCCAAAGAATGTAGGCCACAGTTCGCTTTCACCTGGAGGGGTGTTCAGTATACCTGGAATCGTTTGCCCCAGGGGTGGAAACACAGCCCAACCATTTCCCATGGGTTGATCCAAACTGTATCGGAACTGTGCGGTGATCCTGAGCACCTGCAGTATATTAATTATGTTATTGTGTGGGGCAATACAGCAGAAGAAGTTTTCTAGAAAGGAGAGCGAATATTTCAAATTCTTCTGCAAGCTGGTTTCGCTATTAAGCAAGGCAAAGTGAAAGGATCTGCCCAGGAAATTCAGTTCCTAGGTATAAAGTTGCAAGATGGGCGTTGTCACATCCCGACAGATGTGAACGACAAAATCATTGCTATGTCTCCACCCACTAGCAAAAAAGAGATAGAATCTTTTCTAGATGTAGTGGACTTTTGGAGAATGCATGTTCCAAACTACAGCCTCATTGTAAGCCCCCTTTAATAGGTGACGCGGAAGAAGAATAATTTTTCATGGGGCCTTGAGCAGCAGAAGGCTTTTGAACAGATTAAGCAGGAGATAGCCCGTGCCATGGCCTTAGGGCCAGTACGGATGGAACAGGATGTAAAGAACATCCTCTACAGTGCTGCTGGACAGAAAGGTCCCACTTGGAATATGTGGCAAAGAGCCTCAGGAGATACTCAAGGCCGACCTCTGGGATTCTGGAGTCGAGTGTACTGGGGGTCCGAAGAGTGCTACATTCCAACTGAAAAGGAGATCTTAGCCCTGTATGAGGGGGTTCAGGCTGCTTCTGAAGTAGTCGGTACTGAAACACAGCTCCTTCTGGCACCTCGACTGCCAGTGCTGAACTGGATGTTCGAGGGAAAGGTTCCCTCCACCCATCATACCAAATGAAAAGAAATATGCCCTGTTCACTGATGGATCGTGTCATATTGTGGGGAAGCATCACAGATGGAAAGCTGGTGTGCCGAGCTCCACATGACAAGTTGCAGAGGCCACTGAAGGGAAAGGAGAATCAAGCCAATTTGCAGAGGTAAAGGCTGTCCAACTGGCCCTAGATTTTGCTGTACGGGAAAGGTGGCCAATGCTTTATTTTTATACTTACTCATGGATGGTGGCAAATGCCCTATGGGGGTGGTTACAGCAGTGGGAGCAAAATAACTGGTAATGGAGGGGTAAACCTATTTGGGCTGCAGAACTGTGGAAAGACGTTGCTTCCTGAATAAAGGATATGGTTGTAAAGGTGCGCCATGTAGATGCTCATGTACCCAAGTGTCAGGCTACTGAATAACAACAAAATAACTATTGTGTAGATCGAGCTGCCAGAATTGAGGTGGCTCAAATAGACTTGGACTGGCAAAACAAGGGTGAATTATTTCTAGCTCGGTGGGCCCATGAGACCTTGGACCATCAAGAAAGGGATGCAACATATAAGTGGGCTAGGGACCGAGGATCTAGATAACTTCGTGAGTGTATTCCACATCATAACATCATGTAAAGCAGTGGAAGTTAATGAGTTTATGTTCTGGTTCTGTGGACTGCCTTTTTTGGGCATTTTGGTTCTCAGAGAGGAAGGGAGGAGAGGACTTTGGGTCCCAAGGAAGAAAGGTGGAGTCCCTGACAGGATACCAGCCTCTCTCCCTCTCGCAGACTCTCAGTTTCATGGTGGAGAAGCACATGGTTCCCTCTGCACTCTACAGCGTAAGACTTCATCTTTGGACACTCTCTCATTTTGTTTGATTTTGTTGGATTTAGTATATTAACGTTCCTCCTCAGATTGTTGCCGTTGCTTTGTTGCTCTATGTCCCTACCCTCCTGCTCTCCTGAGGCGCGGGCCTTCAAGTCAGCTGCCTTGTTAGTCACAGGGCAGGGCTGACTGGCCATAAACCATCAACACTTTTTTTTTTCCGCTCTCTTTTTTTTTTCCCCAGGCCTGTGCCCCCTGTCACGGACACAGATCTAGAGATAACTTTATGATACACCTGTAGCTCATGCTGCTGTTCTGGAGGTGGCAGCTGCATAGGGGAAACTAATAATGGGTTCACTGCAATGGAGCTCAGAGCCAAGTGTGCATCAAAGCAGCACTGACAGCAAGCAGACCCTGGGCACCTAGGGAAGCAGGTGAGGGAATATAGAATATAGGTGTGTTACAGACCTGTGAGACTCTGTACATATATTTATGTGAATCATATTTATAAATGTATGCACATTTTAAAACCTGTGTTTAAATGAACACCACATTCCCTCCCTCCAGATGCTCTGAAAAGCAAAGCCATTTGTAAGACCTATTAAAGCATTCACATGAAGCAGTCTTCCATTTTTCAGGTCCTGGAACCAGGAGGCATCACGCCATGCCCCATGCACTCCTTGCTCCCCTGAGTGCATCTTCATCCCATGTAGCAGGGAGGGATGACCCAGTGCATACATACAGCACAGCATGACGGCCATGCTGCCAAGGGCCACCTGAAAGACACATTCCCAAATACAGGCAGACAGCAGTCCAGCCTGATAGAAGACAGAAAATCAGAAGTCAACTTCCTCTAAGATAGAATATCTCATGACACATTCAGAATGTGCATTAAAAGAACAGTACTGAGATAATCGATACAGGTATAAAATTAGAAGCTTGGCTTTTTTAATGAAACAAATAAGTACAGAAGGCACCGAGTCTGGATCAAAGCAAACCAAGATCAGAACAGTGCCCTAGGGAGTGGAGGAGCAACACACTCCTCCAAATCACCAGTGAAAGGTTTACCAAACTCCAATCCAAAGCTCTCAGGAGGACAAGTTTCCCCCAGGAACATGCTCAGCTCTAGAGTGCACAGCTGCTGTTTCCTCTTCAGCCCCAGCCCCAGGCACCCCCATGGCAACCACCTGAGACACCAGAGCTGGGCGGGTGCCCACTCAGCACTGTACATTCACTCACACAAAATGACCAATGTGGGGTCGCCATGCACCCAGACCACGTCCCTGTGCAGTGCAGGCAGCCCCACAGCACCCTGAGCAGCAGCAATCAGTGTGCATTAGTTGCACTGGCAAAGGCCATAAATTTCCATCACCAAGGCAATGAGGTGAAAAGACAGCAATTTCATGTTTCACCTGAGGAACGCATAATGTGAAATGCCAGTTGTTTTTTTCCCCTCTGTAGAGAGGCATATTTAATTTCAAGCAGAGATAGGAGGCAGCAAGGTAAATTTCCACTGAGTGGAATGAACAAAGTCAGCTCACGTCAGAGAACTCCCTGCACACCAGGGTCAGCCTCGTACACCCTGCACTACCAAGACTCCATTATACGTGAGTGGCTGCAGAACAGCAGAATGGAAACAATAGTGAATCTTGAACTGCAATGTTAAACTCTTGGCCCTGTTGTTACCCTGAGTGAAAAAACCCACTCAGAGCCTGATGAACTGAGCACAGCAGAACTGCACAAGCACCAAAACAGAGCGCTCTTTAATCCTGTGTTATGGTGACAAGTCAGCTATGGTTGCAGCTTCAAAGCAAAACAGAACATTTCTCACCTACCTAAAGAGCGTGAATATTTTCTATAAAGAGCAAGACTAACAATCTTAGAATACCCCTAAATCTTTCAGCAATTGGATACGTGGCAGACAGACCAGACCACAGAAGAGTCACACTGATTTATGCTTTCCTTTGTTGATGGATGGCACCAGTCCATACCAAAACTGGATGAGAATCATGTGGATAGAGCAAGACGAAGCTGGGTCTGTGATGGAGACATGCAGAGGATCAAGGGTCCAAAGTTGGAGAGTCAAACTACATGAACTTTAATGGTCCCTTCCAACTCAAATGATTCTATCAAAGTCCAACTCCTGCGGGGACACCATGAAGAAGTGATTTGCTGGGAACTGTGTCAACAGCACATCACAGACCCCACTGTGATTCCTGTGTGGTCTCACTGAAATGGGGGAGCTCATCCGGCAGCTCAGCCAGCAGCCCCTGCTAAAGATCTCACTGTGGCAGTGAATACAGGTGCAGGAGCATAGCTGCACCTCCTCTCTGCTCAGCTCAGGGAAGCAAGAGTCAACACGGGCACAGGGCAGTAGGCCTGGGCTGCTGTTTGCTGGGCTCCAGCACAAACCTCCTTTTACCTCCTTTGGTAAATGTAAAAGGAGAATGGACTACAAAAGCTATGGAGAAGGCTGAGGTACAAAATGAGTTCTTTGCCTCGGTCTTCACTGGCAGCCAGGATTCTCTTATTTCTCACGTCTCTGAAGCTCGCATCCCTGAGCCTCTAGTTGGGAACTGGGGGAGTAAATCCCCCCCTGCTGTAAGGGCAGAGCAAGTCCGAGACCACCTCATGAGACTGAATGTATACAAGTCTATGGGGCCAGATGACATGCATCCCAGGGTCCTAAAGGAGCTGGCTGACATGGTTACTGAGCCGCTCTCCATCATATTTGAAAAGTCATGGCTGTTGGGTGAAGCCCCCAGGAACTGGAAAAAATGAAACATTACTCTCATTTACAAGAAAGGGAGAAAGGAGGACCCAGGGAACTACAAGCCAGTGAGCCTCACCTATGTGTCTGGGAATATCACGGAACAGACCTTCCTAGAAGACATGTTAAGGCACATGAGGGATGAGTGAGTTATCTGAGACAGTCAGCATGGCTTTACCAAGGGAAGGTCATGCCTGATCAATCTGGTGGCCTTCTATGATGGAGTGACAACATTGGTAGACAAAGGGAAAGTGACCGATGTCATCTACCTGGACTTGTGCAAGGCCTTTGATGTGGTCCTCTTCCACATCCTTATCTAAATTGGAGAGATATGGATTTGAGGGATAGACTACTCAGTGGATAAGGAATTGGTTGGAAGGTCATAGACAGGAGGGTTGTGGTGAATGGTAATATGTCCAGGTAGAGGCTGGTGTTGAGTGGTGTCCCCCAAGGGTCTGTCTTGGGACTGGTGCTCTTCAGCATCTTCATCAGCGACATTGATGATGGGCTCAAGTGTACTCTCAGCAAGTTTGCTGATGATGCCAAGCTGAGTGGTGCGGTTGACACAGTGGAAAGAAGGGATGCCATTCAAAGGGACCTCAACAAACTCGAAAGGTGGGCCCGTGTGAATCTAATGAGGTTCAACATAGCAAAGTGCAAGGTTTTGCACTTGGGTCAGAGTAACCCCAGATACATATACAAACTGAGAGAAGAACTCCTTGAGAGTAGCCCTGCAGAGAAGGACCTGGGGGTCGTAGTGGATGAAAAACTTAACATGAGCCAGCAGTGTGCTTTTGCAGCTTGGAAAGCAAATGGTATCCTGGGCTCCATCAAAAGAGGGGTGGCCAGCAGGGACAGGGAGGTGATTGTCCCTCTTTACTCTGCCCTCGTGAGGCCCCATCTGGAGTTGAGATCTGGGGATCTCAATACAGGAAAGATGTGCAGCTGTTGGAGAGGGTCCAGAGGAGAGCCACTAAGATGATCAGAGGACTGGAGCACCTCCTCTACAAAGACAGGATGAAGGAGCTGGGCTTGTTCAGCCTGGAGAAGAGAAGGCTGTGGGGTGACCTCATTGCAGCTTTCCAGTATTTAAAAGGGAATTACAAAAAGGAGGGGAATCAACTTTTTACAAGGGCAGACAGTGATAGAACAAGGGGGAATGGTTTTAAACTCAAGGAGGGAAGGTTTAGATTACATGTCAAGGGGAAGTTCTTTACAGAGAGAGCAGTGAGGTGCTGGAACAGGCTGCCTAGAGAGGTTGTGGATGCTCTGTCCCTGGAGGTGTTCAAGACCAGGTTGGATGGGGCCCTGGGAAACCTGGCCTAGTATTAGATCTGGAGGTTGGTGACCCTGCCTGTGGCAGGGGGGTTGGAACTTGATAAGGGGTTGGTCCCTTCCAACCCAAGCCATTCTATGATTCTACAATTCTATGAAACCAAAGCCTTGTTTAGCAGCTCAGCACAGGGCAACTCCTCTTGCTCCATGCTCGAGATGGAGCCAAATGCTGCCTGCTCTTCTCTGTGGAATTCTTAACACACTTGGCACAGAGCAACTTATTTTAAAGCAGACTGACACATTTTGTCTAATGCTGATCTCAGAACCACAGAGACGAGAGCTGGAAGCCTCAGGAGAAAGAAAAAATAGCTGGGATTGCCCAGGGGGAGCCGAGGGGCATTTAGGGTTAGAAAATGGCTGCACAGTGTCACAGTATAATCACAGTTCCATGGGGCTACACTGAAAGGGCTTCAGTTGCCCCACGCCACTACAATGATACCAGGCCAGGTTCTGCTCAACACAGCATGAATGTGCCCCAGAAGCAGCTGGGATGAAGCAAACAGCAGCAAGCATTGTGGGAACAGCAGAGCATGGGAACCCCAAGCTTACACAACACAACTATCCGATGTTTTGCAATAACAGTGTTTACTTCGAGGCCTCAGCACTTGGAGACAAGGTAAGGTGTTCATGTTTTCCCTGGTTAGACCTCCCAGCCCAACACTGTAGAGAGTGACTCAGACCTTGACCTCCCAGTCCAACACCATAGAGACAGGCTCAGACCAGAGTACTGAGCTCACTGAACCATGCTTACAGGATACTTTTAGGAAAAAAAAAAAAAAAAAGTTAGATCACAGTTTACCTGGAACTTATTTTTAAAAGAAGCAGCTAAATATGCTTGAGCAATTTCAGTCAGTGTGTTGAATCAGGTCACCTGGGGTCTTTTGAAATGCCAAAATGGATGCAGAAGTGCTGTAAGGAATACCTGAGCTGTACTGCAGCACAAGCCCTGTTCTCCTTACCTCACCCTCATATCTATTTACATGGCTTACCAAAAAACTAATCCAAGTGGCAACACTGCTTTCTGCACACGGTAACTCACCAGGCTCCAGCAGTCCCATGCAGGCTGTGCTGATGTTTCCTAGACTCAGTTGTGCCAGTAGAGAAAAAAAGGTCTCATCCATCAGCTGTCGTACATTTTTTTTTTTTTTTTTAAGTTGCCACAGAGGTAATCACTTCTCTTGCTCCCAGTTTGGCACCAACTTGTGGAAACTGTGGTCCCACCACCCACTTCTCCATTTTCATAGGCATGCACTGAGCACCAGCTCTGAACACAGAATCATAGAATGGCTTGGTTTGGAAGGGTCATCAAGGATCATCAAGCTTCAACCCCCCTCCACCAACCTCCATATCTAATACTAGACAAAACTACATAAATAAGGACAGCCCAAAAACTTGCAGTAGTGTCATGGCTTTGTGATTTTTGGTTTTCAGTATTCCACATCATAACATCATGTAGTGCACTGGGAGTTAAAGTGTTAATGCTCCAATTTCAGGTATCTGTCTCTGTACATGGCGGAAGTCATGGGATCTGGCCCTTCTGGGTGGGGCGGTCTCTTACTGCCTTGCAGGGGGTGCTGGAGGGTGCTTTCCGAGCCGTAGCAAGCTTTTCAGGTTTGACTCGGTCTCAGGAACTCTCTCTCCTATTTTATTTGATTTATTAGTCTCAATTTCAATTAGATTGTATGATATTATGTTATCTTGCATTCCGATATCATAGTTAGTAAAATATGTTTTCCTCCATAGATTGTTGCTGCTCTTTTTTTTTCCTTCCTTGAGTCCAACTCCCATCTCCCTATCCCTTTTCCCTTTTCCTTCCAATTTTGTGGGGCTGGAGGGGAGGGGGGGCAGGGGTCTACTGCCCCCCTGTCACGGGCATAGATTGATCTAGTTAACTCCGTAACAGGTTTTGGTGGAGAATGCGGGCATAGCTGCTTTTTAGCTTTTAGAACGAATCTCTCTCTCTGCTCTCGGAGAGCTTCGTTATGGAACTTTATCAGCAGTTCAGGATTCTGTGCTGAAAATCTTGACCTTGAAAGCCCAGGCGTACTGCCTGTATTCTGGGATATTTGTAAACTTTGAGCACTTCTTAGTCTGGACAGTGCTTTTTCGGTTTTTTTTTCTCCTCCCGTCAGCTTCCTTTCATTAACCCCTTTTTAGCAGCTACCAGCGATGAACCTGCTCTTTATCGTGAGGGTGCTGTCTAAGGGATTAAAAGCCATCATGTTCCTCGCGACTTATTGGCCAATTATAAATGTCATGATTTCTTGTTGTGGAATTGTGTTCATATATAACCAAACAAGGGCACTGATGGAGACACCTGCATGGTACTTATATGCAATGTGGTATGATTTGAATTTTGACACTTACATCCCAAATGGAATAGCTAATTTTACATACAACACGATGTTCAGACCAGTTTCCAGGCTTTCTTCTCAGTTTGTCACATGTTTTTCGAATGCCGAACTAATGCTCATTTTTGTGGGCATACTCCTGTGCGTGTTATCAGTCTCCCTGAATATATTCCCATGCATTCATGTTATGTGGAAAGAGTCTCCTCCAAAATCAGAGAATGCTGACTGGCAGGGAATATGGAGAGGTTTAGCTAAGCCAGTATTTGAGTCAGGGACGGTGCAGCTTACATAGATCTAAGGAGGTACAACTTATTTGGGGCTTGGCTTATGCTTACTGCACCCTATATAATACTATTCTGGAGAGAGAGTTTTCGAGCTGAGGTTCAAGCCAAAGGGGAAAATTTCCAAGTCAAATCTGATCAATTACAGGAGACACCAGTAACAATATCAGTTGCCTCTGTGGAAGGCAAGAAATGGAAATGGGTGTCCTCATGCCTAGAACAGAAAAAAGAAGCGGAGGAGCTAGAAGAAGATCCAGGCGAGGGGCCCTCCTCAGAACCACCATCATCGAGAAAGGCAACAGAAAAAGCTAAGAGACATGGAAAAGAGAGTGATGAAGAGGAAGTCTCTATTACTACTCGTCGACCTCTGAAACTGACTGAAATCCAAGGTTCAAGAAAGAAGTTTACACAGCGCCTAAACAAAACTCTCATTTCCTGGTTGCTTCACTGTTGGAACAGCAGGGCCAGTAGCTTGTCTCTAGATGGTAATTGTGGGAATACAAGAAAAACTGTTCAGAGCAGAAGCTGTGGAGCAAGATAAACAGCAGTTTTTTGGTTATTGGTATTCTACATCATAACATCATGTAGTGCAGTGGGAGTTAAAGTGTTGATGCTCCAATTCCAGGTACCTGTCTCTGTACATGACAGAAGTCATGGGATTTGGCCCTTCCTGGTTGGGCGGTCTCTTACTGCCTTGCAGTGGGTGCTGGAGGGTGCTTTTCTAGCCGTACCAAGCTTTTCAGGTTTGACTTGGTCTCAGGAACTCTCTCTCTCTCCTATCTTATTTGATTTATTAGTCTCAATTACAGTGAGATTGTATGATATTGTGTTATCTTGCATTCCAATATGATAGTTAGTAAAATAAGTTTTTCTCCATAGATCGTTGCCGTTGTTTTTTTTTTTTCCTTCCTTGAGTCCAGCTCCCATCTCCCTATCCCTTTTTCCCTTTTCCTTCCCATTTTGTGGGGTGGGGTGGGCGGGAGGGGGGCAGGGGCCTACTGCCCCTCTGTCACGGGCATAGATTGATCTAGTTACATCCGTGACAAGTAGCAACATCTGCCATAGGAAGCACAACTTTGGTACTGTTTTTTCTTGGGGGAATACAGAAATTCAGTTGATTATTTAAAACTTGAAGCTTTTATTAAACAAATATCTAACTTTCTGGCATGCAAACACAGCCCTTCGAGCATGACCTACCATATAACAAGGTAACTATGTTTTTACTAGACGGACGATCACATTACACTGCTTGACACTTGTTAAAGCTTTAATAACCATGGCGAGTGAAACAAGGCCAGTAGGGTCACCTTCAGATATTCATTCTCCCTGGGTCAATGTCCAGACAGATCTATTACTTTCCATCACATAGAAGAGAGCAGTAAAAGTCCAATAATTTCACCCAGTACTAAAGAATGCTTCCAATTCTCGATTAAGACCTTGCAGTAAAGTCACGGATTGCCACAAAAGACTTCTTGTGGCATCTTTTCCAGCAGAACGAGGGCGTTACTTTCCAAACTACATTACAGTGAAGAATTCAAAATGCACTTAAAAACAGTTGTGGATAGGAAGCAAGGAAGAGAGCAGAGCAGGTCTGAAGTGACTGTGCTAAGAACCATGCATATAAGAAAACAGTAAGCTCAGATTTTACCTGTAGGCAATAACGTGTAAGGCTTCAAGGAGATCTATGCTAGCACAAGGGACAAACAGCAACCTATATAGGCAAAAGTTTTAAGTGGGATGAATTTTTCTTCCCAGTGTCTGGTATGATGCTACGTTTTTAATTCTAGGAGAAAAAAACGCTGACAACACACTGAGGGAATACAAGAAAAACTGTTCAGAGCAGAAGCTGTGGAACAAGATAAAGAGCATGAGAACCAAGGACAACTCTAGAAGAAAGAACATCTCACGGCTCTGATTGGATAAGCGCCTGTGTGAACGGTTGAAGAGTGTTTTGTAGAATGCTCTATTGATGTGTAAAGGTGGATGGGAAAGTTGTAGGGGTGGATGGGAAAGCCAGAAAAAGAAAACTTGTGAAGGTATATAAGTGGTGTGAGGACTTGTAATAAATGATTTGGATCATTCACATCTGAGTCCGTGCATCAGACGCGGCAAATGGCGCCCACTGCGTGGGGCAAATCAAGCTGAGGCTGAGCAAGACTGTCAACCGTACCTAATGCTGATGGATCCACGGTGGTAACAGATATATGCACTGGGGACCAGAATTCCCAAAACAGCCTACTGGAGGGGCTGATCAACTTGGATTCCTCCCAGCTGGTGTCATCCAACGTCTCAGCTATCAAAAGAAGGCGTCCTCCTGCTCGAGCAAGGGACAACAGTAAGACTACGTCAAGTTTTGCCTTGTGGCGCTACCTACGTGACCACGGAGAAGATATGAAGAAGTGGCATAAACAACCTACTCCTGCACTTCAAGCACGGGTAAAAGAATTACAAGATAAATGAACCACTAAGGTGAACTTCTCCAGAAAGGTGACTGCTCCAGTTGCTGCAGACAACAGAGGGAACAAATATAGGGGCCCTGCCCCCAGCCAGGGGGGGAAAGGGATAATAGAGTATATTGGACTGTGTGGGTTAGATGGCCTGGCACATCAGAACCACAGAAATATAAGGCCCTGGTGGACACTGGTGCTCAGTGCACTCTAATGCCCTTGAGTCACCAAGGGACAACATCAATTTATACTCATGGGGTGACTGGGGGTTCCCAAGAGCTGACTATGTTGGAGGCCGAAATCAGCCTCACTGGTAAAGACTGGCAAAAGCACCCTATTGTGACTGGCCCAGGGGCACCATGTATACTTGGTATTGATTACCTCAGAAGGGGATACTTTAAGGATCCCAAAGGGTATCGATGGGCCTTTGCCCTTTGCAACATACAAGTGGGCTAGAGACCGAGGGGTATACTTAACTATGGACGCTATTGCACAGGTCATCAAGAGTCAGAGGGACTTCATCTCCCTCTACGGTATGTAGGGAGCTGGATTGGGTAGGACCATCACGATTGATAGATCCTCTAGTACTGACCAACCAGGTGGCTTCTGCCAAATGCTTCTCCCAGTGCTTAAATGTTTCACCACTCATTGCTTTCAGCATAGTTTTTAGCAACCCATTGTATCATTCAGTTTTACCAGAGGCTGGTGCATGGTAGGGAATATGGTAAATCCACTCAATGCCATGATCTTTGGCCCAAGTATTTACAAGAGAATTTTTGAAATGAGTCCCATTATCTGACTCAATTCTTCCGGGATGCCATGTTCCTACAGGACTTGTTTCTCAAGACCTAATATGGTGTTTCGGGCGGTAGCATGGGGTACTGCATATGTTTCAAGCCACCCAGTGGTTGCCTCCACCATGGTAAGCACATAACACTTACCACTGCGAGATCGTGGCAAGGTGATATAATCAACCTGCCATGCCTCCCCATATTTATACTTTTGCCATCGCCCTTCCTCCCAGAGTGGTTTCATCCTCTTGGCTTGTTTGATTATGGCACATGTCTCACAGTCATGAATAACCTGTGGAATAGCATCCACAGTTAAGTCCACCCCTCGGTCTCTAGCCCACTTATATGTTGCATCTCTCCCCTGATGGCCCGAGGTCTCATGAGCCCACCGAGCTAGAAATAATTCACACTTGTTCTTCCAGTCCAGGTCTATCTGAGCCACCTCAGTTTTGGCAGCTCGGTATACCTGATGGTTATTTTGCTGTTCTTCAGTAGCCCGACTCTTGGGCACATGAGCATCTACATGGCGTACCTTCACGACCATATTCTTTATTCAGGCAGCAATATCTTTCTTTCCACCGTTCAGCAGTCCAAATAGGTTTACCCCTTCTTTGCTAGTTATTGTGCTCCCACTGCTGTAACCACCCCCACAGAGCATTTGCCACCATCCATGAGTCAGTGTAAAGATAAAGTATTGGCCACCGCTCCCGTTCAGCAACATCCAAGGCCAGTTGGACAGCCTTTACCTCTGCGAACTGGCTTGATTCTCCTTTCCCTTCAGTGGCCTCTGCAACTTGTCGTGTGGGGCTCCACACAGCAGATTTCCATCTGCGATGCTTTCCCACAATACGACACGATCCATCAGTGAACAGGGCATACTTTTTTTCATTTTCTGCTAATTCGTTGTATGGTGGGGTCTCTTTAGCTCGTGATACTTCTTCTGCTGGTGATGTTCCAAACTTTTTACCTTCAGGCCAGTCCATGATGACCTCTAGGATTCCTGGACGGCTGAGGTTCCCCATCCGAGCTCATTGCGTAATCAATGCAATCCACTTACTCCAAGTGGCATCAGTTGCGTGATGGGTGGGGGGAACCTTTCCCTTAAACATCCAGTTCAGCACTGGCAGTCGAGGTGCCAGGAGGAACTGTGTTTCAGTACCGACTACTTCAGAAGCAGCCCGAACCCCCTCATATGCGGCTAAGATCTCCTTTTCAGTTGGAGTGTAGCCCTCTTCCGACCCCCTGTACGCTCGACTCCAGAATCCCAGGGGTCGGCCTCGGGTCTCTCCTGAGGCTCTTTGCCACAAACTCCAAGTGGGACCTTTCTGTCCAGCAGCAGTGTAGAGGATGTTCTTTATATCCTGCCCTGTCCGTACTGGCCCTAAGGCCACGGCACGGGCTATCTCCTGTTTAATTTGTTCAGAAGCCTGCCGCTGCTCAGGGCCCCATGTAAACTCATTCTTCATTCGCATCACATGATAAAGGGGGCTTACAATGAGGCTATAGTTTGGAACATGCATTCTCCAAAAGCCCACTACACCCAGAAAAGATTGTGTCTCTTTCTTACTAGTGGGTGGAGACATAGCGGCGATTTTGTTGATCACATCTGTCGGGATGTGACGACGGCCATCTTGCCACTTTATACCTAGGAACTGAATCTCCTGAGCAGGTCCTTTCACTTTGCTCCGCTTAATAGCAAAACCAGCACGCAGAAGAATCTGGATTATTCGCTCTCCTTCTGTGAAGACTTCTTCTGCTGTATCGCCCCACACAACGATATCATCAATGTACTGCAAGTGCTCAGGAGCACTGCCCCGTTCCAATGCAGTTGGGATCAACCCATGGCAAATGGTCGGGCTGTGTTTCCACCCCTGGGGCAAACGGTTCCAAGTATACTGAACACCCCTCCAGGTGAAAGCGAACTGTGGCCTACATTCTTTGGCCAAAGGAATGGAGAAAAAGGCATTAGCAATGTCAATGGTGGCATACCATTTGGCTGCTTTTGACTCCAGTTCATACTGGAGTTCTAACATGTCCGGCACAGCAGCACTCAGTGGGGGTGGGACTTCATTCAGGCCACGGTAGTCCACCGTCAGCCTCCATTCTCCACTGGCTTTACGCACTGGCCATATGGGGCTGTTAAAAGGTGAGTGAGTCTTGCTAATCACTCCCTGACTCTCTAGTTGACGAATCAACTTATGAATGGGGAGCAAGGAATCCCTGTTGGTGCGGTACTGCCGTCTGTGCACCGTTTTTGTAGCAATTGGTACCTGTTGCTCCTTTACTTGTAGAAACCCCACAACAGACGGATCTTCTGACAGGCCAGGCAAAACAGACAGCTGCTTAATGTTGTCTGTGTCTACAGCAGCTATTCCAAAGGCCCATCGATACCCCTTAGGATCCTTGAAATGCCCCCTTCTGAGGTAATCAATACCAAGTATACATGGAGCCCCTGGACCAGTCACAACAGGGTGCTTTTGCCAGTTCCTACCAGCGAGGCTTATCTCAGCCTCCAACACAGTCAATTCTTGAGTGCCCCCAGTCACTCCAGATATATGGATTGATTCTGTCCCTTCAGAAGTCGAGGGCATCAGAGTGCACTGTGCACCGGTATCCACCAATGCCTTATATTTCAGTGGTTCTGATGTGTCAGGCCATTGGATCCACACAGTCCAATAAACTCTATTATCCCTTTCCCCCCCCGACTGAGGGCAGGGCCCCTCTATTCATTACCTGTGGTAACCGGAGCAACTGCACTGGTGGTTGATCTGCTTTGTAATTGTCTCACCCGTTCTCGTAGTACAGGAGTAGCTTGCTCTTGCCACTTCTTCATGTCTTCTCCATGGTCACGTAAGTAACGCCACAAGGCAAGTCGCAATGTAGGATTCCTTCCTGGAGCTGGAAAGCGTTTGCCTCTAACATCTGAGATTCTTGATGGTGCACCTGAGAAGGAGGGTTCATCGTCTTTAGTTAGTTGGATACGCATTAGTTTCATCATCTCCTTCATCTTCTTCATTAGACTCTTTTGACTATTCTGATCTTCATCAAGCGTTTCTGATACTTCTACAGGTTTGTCACGATTAATCAGTGAAGACACTTGCTCTTGCATTTTATTCAGTTGCTCCGTCATTTGTGAGATGGTGGAAATGGAGGCGTGAGTTGGGGGTAGCTGTTGTTCATAGCTTTGGAGCATAAGAATCAATTCAAAAACTAAGGGTCTTCTCTGTTGGTCCTGGTATCTGTCAGATGCTGCCATTAGTGTAGCGGCGTATCTGTCTGGTGCTGTTGTTATGAGTTTCTGCCATATTTCAGGCGTTGTCCTCACTTTCTCAGGGTCGTGGCCTTGGCGTTGGTGGTTAGGAACAAAGTTAGGGTCATACAACATTTCCACCACGGCTGTTTCCCTCAAATACTGGATACCCTTTTCGACTGTATCCCACCTTTTCATCACAGGCTTCAAGCCATCTTTGAAGGGGTACCTTTCCTTCACGGCTATTAACACTTGTTCCCAGAGGGAGGCAGCCCCATCCAGACATCGACTAATTCCTCTGTCAATAGCTGGATCTCTGGCAATGGCTCCTAGTTGGCGAGCTTCGTTACCATCTAGAGACAAGCTACTGGCCCCGCCATCCCAACAGCGAACTAACCAGGAAACGAGAGTTTCATTTGGGCGCCGTGTAAACTCCTTTCTTGAGCCTTGGATTTCAGTCATCTTCAGAGGCCGACGAGTAGTAATAGAAACTTCCTCTTCATCACCTCGTTCTGGCATGTCTCTTGGTTTTTTCCTTTTGGCCTTTCTTGATGTCGGTGGCTCCAGAGGAGGGCCCCTCACCTGGATCTTCCTCCCCCTCCTCCTCCTCTTCTTCTTTTTTTTTTCGTTCTAGACGCGAGGACACTCGTTTTCCTTTCTTGCCCTCCACAGGGGCAACTGATATTGTTACTGGTGTCTCCTGTAATTGATCAGATTTGACTTGGAGATTCTCCCCTTTGGCTTGAACCTCAGCTCGGAAACTCTCTCTCTCCAAAACAGTATTATATAGGGCACGGTAAGCACAAGCCAAACCCCAAATAAGTTGTACCTCCTTAGATTTACGTAAGCCGCACTGTCCCTGACTCAAATACTGGCTAAGATTCTTGGGATCCCACAGGTGCTCAAGAATGAAATCCCATGACATTGCGGGTCCCCATGCTTCTAAGATTTATCCTAAACCTCTCCATACTCCCTGCCAGTCAACATTCTCTGGTTTTGAAAGAGACTCCTTCTGCTTACTATTCCTGTATTGGAATACATTCAGGGAGACTGATATGAACAGGACTGATACGCCCACAAGCATGAGAATTAACTCAGCATTGGAAAAACGTCTGATAAACCAAGAGGAAAACCTGGAAACTGGTTTGAACATCGTGTGATTTGAAAAATTAGCTATTCCATTTGGGATGTAGTTGCTTGTAAAATTAGGCATTCCATCCGGGATGCAAGTGTCAAAATTCATATCATACCACATTGCATATAGGTACCAATATAGGTACCATACAGGTGTCTCCGTCAGTGCCCTTATGTGGTTATATATGAACACAATTCCACAACAAGTAATTATGACAGTGATGACTGGCCAGTAGGTCGCGAGTAACACCATAGCTTTTAATCCCTTACTCAGCGCTCCCACGATAAAGAATGGGTTCATCGCTGGTTTCTGCTCAAAAGGGGTTAATGAATTGAAGCTAACAAGAGGAGGGGGAAAGGAAAAAAAAGGCACTACCCAGACTAAGCAGTGCTCCAAGTTTACAAATATCCCAGAATACTGGCAGTACGCCTGGTCTTTCAAGGTCAAGTTTTCCAGCACAAAAACCTGAACTACTGACAATGCTCCCTAACGAAGCTCTCTAAGAGCAGAGAGCGAGATTCATTCTAAGAGCTAAAAAGCAGCTATGCCCGCATTCTCCACCAAAATCGGTCACGGAGTTAACTAGATCAATTTATGCCCGTGACAGGGGGCAGTAGGCCCCGGCCCCGCAAAATGGGAAGGAAGGAAGGGAGGAAAAAAAAAACAGCGCCAACCATCTATGGAGGAAAACTTATTTTACGAACTATGATATCGGAATCCAAGATAACACAATATAATACAATCTAATTGAAATTGAGACTAATAAATCAAATAAGATAGGAGAGAGAGAGTTCCTGAGACCAAGTCAAACCTGAAAAGAGTGGAACAGCTAGGAAAGCACCCTCCAGCACCCACTGCCAGGCAGTAAGAGACCGCCCCACCTGGAAGGGTCAGATCCCATGACTTCCGTAATGTATGGGGATAGGTACCCGGAACTGGAGCATTAACACTTTAATTCCAGTACATGATGTTTTGATGTGGAATACTGAAAACCAAAAAAACATAAAACCACGACAAGGGAAAACGTAGAATAACCCCAGGGAGGATTCAGGGAATTATCAAGCTACTCCCACCCAGAACAAAGAGGGAATTGAGGAAATTCCTAGGGGTAGCAGGATATTGCAGACTCCAGATAGAGGCATATGTGGGGAAGTCTCTGGACTCTCAGGACGCGCTAGAGACATAACAGCACACCAATGCGGTTAGAAGCTATTAGTCCGCTTTAATGTTAAGCACTACTCTATTTATACATGTTAACAGAGCATTCTGCAAAACACTCTTCAACCGTTCACACAGATGCTTATCCAATCAGAGCCGTGAGATGTTCTTTCTTCTTCTAAAGGTGTCCTTGGTTCTCATGCCGCTTATCTTGCTCCACAGCTGCTGCTCTGAACAGTTGTTTCTTACGTTCCCACAGGCATATGCTCAGAAAACCAAAGGATTATACCTTAAATTATTAGATGAAGAACCCAACATCCTTGAGTAGACTGTTGAAGAGAAGGAATTAATAGAAGAACTAAAACAAAGCCTAATTACAGCTCCAGTCTTAGCTCTTCCCTCATTAAATAAACCCTTCCAGCTCTTTCTTACTGTAGATCAGGGGGCAGCTCTGGGGGTGCTGACCCAGGAATGGGGGGGGGATAAGCGTCTGCCAGTGTCATACCTATCTATCTAAGCTGCTGGATATGGTATCTCGGGGATAGCCAGAGTGCATCCAAGCTGTAACAGCGACCTCTCTTCTGGTGGGAGAGAGCACACAAAATTGACCTTTGGAAACCATTGTGGTAGTCACTACCCCACATCAGGTGAAAATCATTTTAATTCAAAAAGCTGGAAGATGGTTAACCGACTCTAGAATTCTGAAGTATGAAGCAGTCTTGACTGAAAAGGATGATTTAGTGTTAACCACTGAATCTTGTCTGAATCCAGCCACTTTCTTGTGAAAGGGGGAGGAGAAAGGGGAAAATATTGAACATAATTTTATGGTTATAATTGAGTATCAGACTAAAGTAAGATCTGACCTGCAAGATACCCGTGTTGGAGAGGGAAAGCTTTTGTTTATCGATGGGTCCTTGAGGGTGGTGCACGGAAAAAGATATAATGGGTATGCTGTAGTGGATGGGGCAGAGGGGGAGGTAAAAGAGATGGGCTGGCTGCCTAATAATTGGTCAGCTCAGACATGAATTATGTCTTGAATCGAGCACTTCACCTCCTTAAAGGAGAGGAAGGAACTATATTTACTGATTCAAGGTGTGCCTATGGAGTGGTACATACCTTTGGAAAAATTTGGGAAGAATGAGGATTAATCAATAGTACAGGAAAGAAATTGGTTCATGAAGAACTGATCAGACAAGTTCTGGAAAGCTTACTGTTACCCGCTGAAACTGCAATAGTACATGTAAAAGGGCATCAGAAGGGGAATTCAATTATTGCCCAGGGAAACAGAGTAGCAGATAAAACAGCTCGTGAGGCTGCTTTACAGTCAACAATTATCATGAACTATGTCGTGGAGGAAGTACCACCGCCTCCCCCAAGACAGATATTCAGTGAAAAAGAAAAAGAGACCTTTGGGGGCCATAGAATCCGAAGGCAGATGGGCCCTTCCAGACGGGAGAGAATTGCTAAATAAAGCAGTGACAAGGGAAATGTTAAGCATCTTGTATCAAGGAAGTCACTGGGGAACAGAAGCTGGGTGACTCTTGTTGTGGTTTTGTGATTTTTTGTAAGCCAACTCTATCAGGAGACATGAAAGATGAAAAATCTCACATGGGATCCTGATCAGCAGCAGGCTTTTGAGCAGATTAAACAGGAGATAGCCCGTGCTGTGGCCCTAGGGCCAGTACGGATGGGACAGGATGTAAAGAACATCCTCTACACTGCAGTTGAAGAGAAAGGTCCCACTTGGAGTCTATGGCAAAGAGCCTCGGGAGAGACCCGAGTCCGACCCCTGGGATTCTGGAGTCAAGCATACAGGGGGTCGGAAGAGTGCTACACTCCAACTGAAAAGGAGATCTTAGCCGTATATGAGGGTGTGGGAATACAAGAAAAACTGTTCAGAGCAGAAGCTGTGGAGCAAGATAAACAGCATGAGTACCAAGGACACCTCTAGAAGAAGAGAGAACGTCTCACGGCTCTGATTGGATAAGCGCCTGCATGAACGGTTGAAGAGTGTTTTGTAGAATGCTCTGTTGACATGTAAAGGTGGATGGGAAAGTTGTAGGGGTGGATGGGAAAGCTAGAAAAAGAAAACTTGTGAAGGTATATAAGTCATGTGAGAACTTGTAATAAACAATTGGGATCATTCACATCTGAGTCCGTGCATCAGACGCTGCATTCCAGTGCAGTTTGGATCAACCTGTGGCAAACGTTTGGGCCGTTTACACCCCGGGGGCAAACGGTTCTAGGTGCACTGAACACCCCTCCAACTAAAAGCAAACTGTGGCCTGCATTCTGTGGCCAAAGGAATGGAAAAGAATGCATTGGCAATGTCTAGTGGAATACCACTGTTAACAGTTTACGGGCTGGTTCGGCCCAGTTCCGTGACTAGCAGGGCGGAGGGATCCGCAGATCCGCACCTCCGGAAAAAGGGAACAGGGGACCCCAAAATAATTAAAAACAGCGGCAACGATCTGAGGAGAAACAAACTAATTTACTAAATATAGTATCGGAATGCAAGATAACACACCATAATACAATATAATTAGAATTGAAGCTAATAAATCAAATATAATGAGAGAGAGAATGTCCGAAAGGTGGATAGGCCTCACCACAATGCTGAGGCAAGATGCACCGTCCAATTGAACAGCAGGGAGAAAAAGGGAGGAGAGCCAACGAAGAGCAGGCGAAGAAGAATGCATCAGGTGACCTTGCCAGGAGTTATATCTCGAGACTCTCTGTGACCGCAGAGTCCCCTGGGGAATGTAGTTGTTGTTCTCTTCCAGGCAGGTACCCAGAGCTTGAGCATTAACAGTTAAACTCCCAGTGCCCCACATGATGTTATGATGTGGAATACCGAAAACCAGAAATCACAAAACCATGACAACCACTTGGCTGCTTTCGACTCCAGTTCATAGTGGAGTTCTAACACATTCGGCACAGCAGCACACAGTGGGGGTGTGATTTCATTCAGGCCACGGTAGTCTACCATCAGCCTCCATTGTGCAACGGCTTTACGCACTGGCCACATGGGGCTGTTAAAAGGCGAGTGAGCTTTGGTGATCACTCCCTGACTCTCTAGCTGATGAATCAGCTTATAAATGGGGAGCAAGGAATCCCTGTTGGTGCTGTACTGCCATCTGTGCACCGTTTTTTTTTTTTTTTTTTTTTTTTAGCAATTGGTACCTGCTGCTCTTTTACCTGTAGTAACCCCACAACAGACAGATCTTTCGACAGGCCAGGCAAAACAGACAGCTGCTTCATGTTGTAGCTACAGCAGCTCTTCCTAAAGCCCATCAGTATCCCTCGGGATCCTTGAAATGCCCCCTTCTGACATAATCTATACCCTGTATGCATGGAGACCCCTGTCCAGTCACTATAGGATGCTTCTGCCAGTCTTTACCACTGAGGTTATTTCTGCCTCCTGCACAGACAATTCTTGGGAGCCTCCAGTCACTCCAGAAATCAAAATCGATTCTGTCTCTTTATAACTCAAGGGCATCAGAGTGCACTGGGCACCAGTGCCTTATATTCCTGTGGTTCTGACATGCCAGGCCATCAAATTCACACAGTCCTCTACACTCTATTATCCCTTCCCCCCCCGACTGAGGGCAGGGCCCTTCTATTGGTTACCTGCAGTAACGGGAACAATTTCAGTGGTGGTTGATCTGTTTTGTAATTCTCTCACCCATATTCATAGTGTGAGAGTAGGTTGGTTGTGCCACTTCTTTATGTCCTCTCCATGCTCTTCTAAGTAGCTCCACAGGGCAGCACACAACGTAGACTTACTGCTGTCATTTGCTTGAGCAGGGAGGCATTTGCCTTTGATAGCTGAGACTTATTAGCTACTGATAAGTAGCTTACATTAACTGATGGAATCAGTTTGATCTTGTCCTTCAGCAGATTCTTTTTATCTTCCTGGTCTTCATCGGGTATTTCTGATACTGACACGAGTTCATCATGATTAATCACTAAGGACAATTCCTCTAGCATGCTGTCCTGTTTCTTCTCCACTTTATCTAGTCTTTCTGTTACTTGAGAGATGTCTGAGATGGAAGCATGGGATGGCGGTAATTTTTGTTCAAAGTTTTGAGGTGTAATAATCAGTTTAAGAACTTGGCATCTTCTGTTTAGGTCCTCGTATCTATTGAATCTTACTACCAGTGAGCTGGCATACCTTTCTGGTGCTGTTCCTGGGTGTGGGAACATAAGAAAAAACTGTTCAGAGCAACAGCTGTGGAGCAGAAAATACTGTTCAGAGCAGCAGCTGTAGAGCAAGATAAGCAGCATGAGAACCAAGGACACCTTTAGAAGAAGAACAAACATCTCACGGCTCTGATTGGCTAAGTGTCTTTGTGAACTGTTGAAGAATGTTTTGCAGAATGCTCTGTTAATATGTATAAATAGAGTAGTGCTTAACAATAAAGTAGACTAACAGCTTTTAACCGTATTGGTGTGCTGTTGCGTCTCTGACCACATTCCTGAAAGTCCAGAGACTTCTCCATACCTGGGAGCTTCCAGCATATATCAGGCATACTCCTCACATTCTCAGGACCACGGTCCTGGTGCGGATCGTTAGAAACAAACTTGGGATCATACAGCATTTCCACCACGGCTGTTTCTCTCAAATACTGGATACCCTTTTCAACTGTATTCCACTTTTTCACCTGAGGCTTCAGATCATCTTTGTAAAGATGCCTTTCCTTCATGTCTGTCAACACTCGTTCCCAGAGGGTGGCAGCCCCATCCAAACATCTACTAATTCCTCTGTCAATAGCTGAGTCTCTGGCAATGCTTCTTAGTTGGCAAGCTTCGTTACTGTCTAGGGACACGCTACTGTGCCCATTGTCCCAACACCAAAGCAACCAGGTGACAATAGTTTAATTCGGGTGCCATATAAGTTTCTTTCTTGAGCCTTGGATTTCACTCATTTTCAGGGGTTTACGAATAGTGCTAACAGCAACTCCCTCCTCCTCCTCCCTCTCCTCTCCATGTCTCTTACTTTTCTATGTTGCCTTTCTTGGTGATGGTGGTTTTGGGGAGGGCCCCTCACCTGGATCTCCCTCTACTTCCTCCACTATTTTCTGTTCTAGACGAGGACACAGATTTCCATTTCTGGCCTTCCACAGGGGCACCTGACATTGATACTGGTGCTTCCTGTGATCGGTCAGGTTTGACTTGGAGATTTCCTCCTTTGGTTCAGATCTCAGTTTGAAAACTCTCACTCTCCAGAATAGTATTATATAGAGCTCAGTAAGCACAAGCCAAGCCAGAAATAAGCCGTTCCTCCTCAGATCTTTCTGAGCTGCACCATCCCTTACTCAAATACTCAGTTTCTCAGGATCCCACAAGTGTTCAAGAGTAAAATCCTGTGATGCAGGGGGGGGGTCCCCATGCTTCTAAGATATTTCCTAAACCTCTGCATATTCCCCGCCACTCCACATTCTCTGGATTCGGGAAACGCTTCCTCCGCATAACATAAAATACTATTGCAGAGAATACATTCAGAGAGACTGATAACACAGTCCCTAAGCCAGCATCCAGAACATCCATAATAACTGAGAAGAGCACCTGGAAACCAGTCCAAACATCATGTTGTCTGTTAAATTAGCTGGGATGTATAGGTACCAGGCAGATATCTCCGTCAGTGCCCTTAACTGGCTATACATATATGCAACTCTGACACTGAACATGATGAACTTAAAAAGAAACCAATATGTTCCAAGGAACATAGTTGTCCTTAGTCTTCTATACAATGCTCTTAAAATGAAGTAGAGATCCATAGCTGCCAGCATTCTCCACCAGTAATTGTCACAGAGTTATCTCTAGATCTGAGGCCGAGACAGGGGCACAAGCCCACAAGAAGACAAGAGAGGAGAAAAAAAACTACCCTACCTTTCAGCAGCACAGCACAGCTGGCCCTGGCACATGACTAATGCGATAAGGACATGACTAATGCGATAATGGGGGCTGTACGCTCCGGGAGAGGGGGAAGGGTAGGGAGATAGCAGATGAGTCTAACAAAAAAAACAACCAACGTCAACAATCTGAAAACAAATAGTAATTTACTAAATCCAACAAAATCAAACAAATCGAGAGAGAAAAGAGTGTCCAAAATATGAGGTCTTATGCTAGTAGACTGCAGGGGAAGCACGTGCTTTTCTCTGCAGCAAAGCAAGAGAACGCAAGTCAGCGAGAGGGAGAGTGGCTGGTGCCCTGCCAGGAGCTCCACCTTTCTTCCTCTGTGCAACATGTCCTCTAGGAATGCCACTCCTCTCCTCTGAGAACACAAAATGCCCAAAAAAGGAAGTCCACGGAACCAGAACATTAACTCCTTAACTCCCACTATTTTACATGACGTTCTGATGTGGAATACTGACAACCGAAATCACAAAACCACAACACTTTGGGTTCATTGGTTTGATCATAATGAAATACAGTACACAGTTCATCCATCATATCTTCTTGATTACTCTGTTCTATCCAGTCTTTCAGTTACTTTTGAAATGGCTGAAACATAAGCTCATAGAGGGGTTAAATGTAACTCAAATTCATTAAGTCTATTAATCAGTTCATTTAAAAGAGGTCTTCTTTGCCCTCTGTCATACGTTGCTGCTAATGTACTGGCATAGTTTTCTGGTGCAGTTCTTGTGAATTCACACCACATATTTGGTGTGCACCTGTCTCTCTCAGGATCATGCTCTTGGTTTGGATTGCCAGGAATGCATGTGGGATCATATAACATTTCCACCATGATGCATTCTCTCAAATAATGGATGCCTTTTTCCATAGTAGTCCATTTCTTTATCTCAGGCATCAGATCATCTTTGAAGGAGTGTTTTTACTTTATGGCTAATAGCATTCACTTCCAGAGAGTGAAGGCCTCATCCTGACATCCACTAATACCTCTGTCAATGGCTGAGTCTTTAGCAGTGCTTCCCAGTTTGCAAGCTTCTCTACTATCTAGCAACACACTGTTGGCCCCATTGTCCCAACATCAAAGTAACCAGGTGATAGTGGGTTCATTTGGGTAGCGTGAAGAGTTCACGCCATTTTGAATTTCAGTCATTTTCAGAGGTCAAGTAATAAATGGTGAAGATGCCTCCCTCACCTCCCACTCTTTCAAGACTAATTACCCTACTGGGCATTGGTGACTGTGATCTTATTGGATGTCTAAACCCTCTCTCTGGATCCCCTAGATCTTGGAGCCATTCCTCTGGACCTCTTTCCTCCTCTTCTCTTACAGTATCTGCTTCCTCTACTTTCTCCTCCTCCTCTTTCTTCCATTCTACATGAGGCGATGCTCATTTCATTTTTCGCCCTCTTACAGGGGCAACTGACATAGATCCCGGTGCCTCCTGTGATTGATCAGGTTGGTCAGTTTCAATGCTCTTACTCCCCAACTCAGCTCAGAGAGTGTCTTGTTCGGCCAGGAGGAAATCTCATTCAGCTTCAAGGATGACTCATTGAGCCTGAATGTGGGCTCGTTCAGTTTGGAGACTGATTAGAATGAACTGGAAGGTGCATAACTCAGACTGGAGGGTGTCTCACTCGGACTGGAGGATGTATTTTTGATATTAAAGGATGTTGAGTTTGGATTGAAGGCTTTCAAGTTTGGATTGCAGGGAGTCTCTCGGTTAAGAGGGTCTCTGTCTTGGTTTGGAGGGCATCTCTCTCAGATTGGAAGGTGTCCTGTCAAGATTGGAGATTCTCTCACTCAGCACAGAGATCTTACCTTTCAACTTAGAGTTTTTCCTTCTCAGCTTGGAGACACACTTGCCAGATTCAGAGATTCCCTTTCCTGACTAGGAGACTCTCTTTTTTGCCTAGCAGATTCTCCCTCTCAGTTACAACTCTCCTGGAAACTGTCCCTGTTGGCACAGAGACTCTCCCTTTCAGCGTGGAGACTCTCTTGCTCGAATTCAGAAACTCTCTCCCTCTCTGGGATAGAATTGAATAAGGCTCAATAAGCATAAGCCAGGCCACAAATAATTTGTGCCTCCTCAGATCTGTCTGAACCACAACATCCCTGTCACAAATATCTGCCTAGGCTCTCAGGATCTTGCAGGTGTTCAGGAGTAAAGTCCCATGACACCGGGGATGCCCGTCTCTCTGAAGTCTCTCCCAAGACCCTCCACACTCCCTGTCACTCAGCATCCTCTGGTTTTGGGGAAGGCTTCCTCAAAATATTAAAAATACAGATATTGAATGAAACGATGAAGAGTACATTCAAGGAGGCTGACACCACTATCATCACGATCATCGGATGAGCATTCAAAAACTGCATAAAAGATTCAAAGGAGAGACTGGGAGACTTGAAAAATATCAAGCTCTGTAGAATTAGCAGCTCCCTTGGAAAACACTTCTAAAAGGGAAACCGGAATCATCATTCTTCTCTTTACAGAAGCAAGATATTAGTGACCAAAGTTTACATATATCCCAGAATATTAGCAGTCCACCTGGACTTACAAGGTTAAGTTTCCAGTAAACAAGTGCAATAGAAATAAACTTCCCTAATGAAGCTCTTCGAGAACACAGAGAGATACATTCTAAAAGGCCAAAAAGTCACTGTACAATTAATGAATATACAAATGTTAAAGTATAGCAGAGAGCTTGGCTATGTAGCTGTTAAACCAAAGCAGAAAACAGAAATGATAAGTACACTCACCCACAACCTGAGCTCACATGGAAAACTACAGTGGACTGAATCGCCAAAAGAGACCCCCATAATCAGCTCTTAAATGGGTCTAGGAGAGGTGGAGCCAGGCTCCACCACTTCTTCCAGCAGCACAGGTGAATTGCCTTCACCTGTGCTCCCAGGGCTGACTCATTGCTCGCCTCAGGTGATCAATCAGAGGCTCAGGCTGTGATTCAGCAGTTCCCCTACACTCCACCCCTTCACAGCATGAACCAATGATTAGGTTGACTAAAGGGTAAGCTTTTCCTAATAAAGAGATCTGATGTACCAACATGCGTTGCGATGGAAACTGCATAAATGTTGTGGTATAATTCAAGATGAGTGCTGATTGGTGAACGTTCATATTCTTTTATGGGCCAGTGCTCGATGTTACAGGAGGCATGCGGTCATGAGGTGCAGGTCCGTCCTATGCTCCATCAGTCCCATGTAGACCATCACCAGGTGTTGCATGTGATCTGACAGGAACACTGGAACGCTTTGATGGCATTCTGTTCCTTCCGGTGATCCTGAAGGCTCAAAGACTCACGGGGAGTAATACAGATGTTTCAAGGGTACCAGGAGGGGAAGGTCTGCTCTCCAGGGCAAGATACAGGCTGTATTTTATCCTGGGTCAACACATCGGCTTGTACTGGGACACATCCTGGCCACCTGTACCACACCTTCTGGCCAGATATCTGTGGCTGCATAACTATGTCAGGCACCAAAGGAGGTGTCCTGATCTGCCATAGGGAAATGATGGGGGTCCCTTTAGCAATGAAGATCAGAGTGTTGACCACAATATCTGTAGGCCATGTACCTATTACTGGAGGAACTACTGAGCCTCCCACCTCCAACAATCTCCCTTAAGGTGCAAGTAGGCCACACCACTTGGGTCCTACCTGCACCTTCCAAGGCCATTGTATTCTATGGGTGCCTGGTTCTAAATTCTCAGGGGCAGGGAGCAGAAGATTATTTTCATTACCAATCTGGGGTCTTACCTGATTATCAGTGCCCGGAATTTGGATCTTAAGCGGGGTGGCCCGCCTGAACTTTATCTACGACAGCACAGGGTAGTACTTCGGTCTTTCCTGACCAAACCACCCCCAGGAATTTTACAGACAGGCCCGGACCTTGTATCTTTTGGGAATTTATAGCCCATCCACGCTGTTGTAAATAGGCGGTTAATGAATCTGCCACCTGCCCTACTGCCTCCAGTGAGTCGGATGTCAGCAGGAGATCATCAATATAATGATACAGGTTAACATCATCAGGTTTTTTCCAAATCAGCCAGGTCACGCACCACTAGATTGTGACGATATGTTGGTGAATGCACGCACCCCTGTGGCAGGACCTGAAAGGTCCACTGCCTACCTCCCCACGTAAACGCAAACCGATCTTGCAATTCCTCAGCAATTGGGATACTGAAAAACACACTTGCTAAATCTAGGACACAATGATAGGTTTTTATCTCCCTACTTAATGTGTCCATTAGGGAGGCAATATTGGGTACGGCCACATGAATAGGCGGCGTGACCTTATTTAGTTCTCTGTAATCCACTGTCATTCTCCACGTGCCATCCGACCTCCGCACTGGCCATATGGGGGAATTATATGGGCTGTGTGCAAATCTTATAATGCCCACTTATTCCAATTCCTGCACCATTCTCGCTATTTCATCCTGCCCACCTGGGAGTCTATACTGTCTTACATTAGTAATCCGGCGCGGTTTCAGCAGGCAAATAGGCCCATGTTTTGCATGGCCTCTTAATATTGCCTGCACCGCCCAAATACTAATACATCTCTGTCCAAGTCTGAACTCTCCCACAGTTGTCTGGAGAGCCAGAACCCATAGAATATCTATGCCCAAGATGTACTCCTGGACTGGGGCAATACATACCTTATACACCCGGGGTGGAAACACCCAACCCCCAATTTCAACCATGTTTGGGTGACAGGAAGAGTCTGTCCCCCAAAACCACCAATCATCACTCTGTCTCCATCAAATTTGGTTGGATCTCAGTAAATAATTGGTGTTTCTGCTCCAGTGTCCACTAATGCCATAACTCTTGGAATATTTTTACAAAACCAATAAATCGTTAATTCTACGTAGGGCCTCCGGTCCCATCTAGAGGCCCTAGGGGGACGAGCATCCCTTGTCACACCATGAATTGTGCTATGGCCAATTCTTTTGCCTCCGGAGGCTCAGGCATCGTGGCCCGAGACACCTGAGGAGGCTTTTTTTTTTCCTATAGGTGACTATAAAGTCATCTAAATTCCACGTTGTAGTTGGTAGCCTATTTATAACTCTTACCCTAGGGTTCTTAAGGTAGGTCTGAAATTTTTGGTCGTCCTTAAGTTGTCTTTCATTTTCTGAAGTGTTATTCCTTATTTCCGCATGATTTAAAGCGTTTAATAGTGGCCATGCCACTGTGGAAGCAGCTAATTGTCTTCCTTTTGTGATCAGTATATATTTGATAAGTCCCTGAAAGTAATCTGCCATGCAATAGGAGAAGATATTTCCCATAACACATAAGGGACCCCATTTTTCAATGGTAACTGCTAGTTCATAATAGGGAGATCCCACAAATCCTGGGATCTGCCCTGGAATCATTTTATCTAGTGGGATAACATTCTCTCCCTTGACCCATTTAAAGAAATTCCAGAGGAAGGACAAAATGTAAAGTTAGTATATTTGGCCTGCCTGGCTCATCAAGTGTACAATTAATGACTGCACAGATGTTATGGTATAGCAGAGAGTTTGGCTTACATAGCTGTTTGTCATGGTTTTGTGATTTTTGGTTTTCAGTATTCCACATCATAACATCATGTGGGGCACTGGGAGTTTAACTGTTAATGCTCAAGTTCTGGGTACCTGCCTGGAAGAGAAGGACAACTACATTCCCCAGGGGACTCTGCAGTCACAAAGAGTCTCGAGATATAACTCCTGGCAAGGTCACCTGACGCGCTCTTCTTCGTCTGCTCTTCGTCAGCTCTTCCCCCCGTCTCCCTGCTGCTCAACTGGACTGCGCATCTCACCTCAGCCCTCCGCGTTGTGGTGAGGCCTACCCACCTTTCGGACATTCTCTCTCTCATTATATTTGATTTATTAGCTTCAATTTTGATTATATTGTATTATAGTGTGTTATTTTGCATTTCGATACTATATTTAGTAAATTAGTTTGTTTCTCCTCAGATCGTTGCTGCTGTTTTTAATTATTTTGGGGTCCCCTGTTCCCTTTTCCGGAGGCGCGGATCTGTGGATTCCCTCCACCCCACTCGTCATGGAACCGGGATGAACCAGCCCATAAACTGCTGACACTATTACACCAAAGCGGGAAGCAGAAACAATAGGTACACTCACCCATATCCTGAGCTTGCATAGAAAACTACAGTGGAGAGGATAGAGAGGATCTCCAGAAAAGACTCTTCCCTACTGGTAGTCAGCTCTTAAATGGGTCTAGGAGGGGTGGAGCCAGGCTCCACTCCTCCCAGTAGCACAGGTGAATTGCCTTCACCTGTGCTCCCATGTCTGACTCATTGCTCGCCTCAGGTGATTAATCAGAGGTTCAGGCCATGATTCAGCAGTTCCCCTACAGTCACCTATGCCCGCATTCTCCACCAAGAATGTCAGCGGTTTAAAGGCTGGTTCAGCCTAGTTCCATGACTAGCATGGTGGGGGAACCCATGGATCCATGCCCCGGAAAGGGAAAAGGGGGGAAAAAAAAAAAAAAAGGGAAAAGGGTAGAGAGATGGGCCTAAAAACGAAACAGCAGCAATGATCTGAGGAGAATCAAACTAATTTCCTAAATAAGATATTGGAACGCAAGTTAACACACTATAATACAATATAATTAGAATTGAAGCTAATAAATCAAATATAATGAGAGAGAGTGTCCATAACCTGAAGGCCTTACTCTAATGCTGAGGCGAGATGATCTAGGGAGCTCACACGCTGCCAAGATCAGAACGGAAAGGAAAATAACCTATGAAGGCCTTTTATCTTTTCTCTCTGAGCAAAAATGATTACAGAACAGCAAACAGTCCTCTGGGGGATCTGGTAGTTCTCTTCTGGGACAGGTACCCAGACCTGGAGCATTAACTCCTTAACTCCCAGCGTACTACATGATGTTATGATGTGGAATATTGATAACCAAAAATCATAAAACCATGACATAGTTAAAGCAAGTGACTTTCATCCACAGCATCAGACAGAGCACCAGGGCAGTTACTCTCTTGCCTCTCATCAGAAGAGCTGGGTAAATAGACAGAGGAGAACTGCAAGCAGAGCACAAAAATTCTTTGGCTCTTCTCCCCAAATGCATCCCAGACAGCTAAATTCCTTGCTGCTAGTTTATCTTCCACATCATTCAATTACTGGGAAATAAAATGCTGCTTCATCCTCTGAAAAATGTCACCATCACCACAACAGAAGAGAGAAGCATGGCATGAACCGCAGTGATGGCCTTCCATGCATGTAAGCACCACATCCTGGGGCAGCATCCCCAGGTCCTCATATCCTCTCCCATTGGGAAGGGACCAGAAGCCAAACTGTCCCCAGCTACACCAGGCAACCAGCCCTCACAGGCATCCCAGGCCTCTTCCTGCTGAAATTTACTCACTACTCCCATTTTTCCAAAATCCTGTCCATGATGCAGAATAACCACCTACACAAAGGCATTTAAGAAGAGTAAGACTACAGGTACATAGGGAGGAGGAGACTGGCCAAGGAGTGTGTTCTCCCTCTGATAAAAGGTAATGGAGAGCTGGCTTCTGCTATCTGCTGGGATAGCAGCACAGCGGGTGGCAGACAATCCAGGAGATTCCTGGAGTCTGTTAACTTCCTGGTCCAGGTAATAGATAGACCAACCCGAGGTGAAGCCTTCCTGGACCTGGTGTTCACCAATGCGGAGGAGAGCATTAGAGAGGTTAAGATTGGAGGCAGCCTGGGCTGCAGTGATCGTGCCTTGGTGGAGTTTGTGATCTTGAAGAATGCAGGTCTGGCAAAAAGCAGAGCTAAGACCCTGTGCTTGAGGAGAGCAAACTTCCAGCTGCTCAAGGAACTGCTGAGTGGGATCCCCTGGGAAACTGTCCTTAAGGGCATAGGTACAGAACAGAGCTGGCAGCTCTTTAAGGACACCCTTCTGAGAGCACAACAGCTCTCCAACCCCCAGCAGAAGAAGTCGAGCAGGAGAGGCAGGTGACTGACGTGGCTGTGCAAGGACCTGCAGCTTAAACTGAAGGAAAAGAGGGAAATGTACAGAAAGTGAAAGCAGGGTTGTGTAGCCTGGGAGGAATACAGGGCTGTTGTCCGCATGTGTAGAGATAGGATTAGGAAAGCCAAGGTGCAGATGGAGATTAACTTGGCGAGGGATGTGAAAGACAACAAGAAAGGGTTCTACAGGTACATAGGCAGGAGGAAACAGGCCAAGGATTGCGTTCCCCCTCTGATGAAAGATAATGGGGAGCTGGCTTCCTCAGACATAGAAAAAACTGAGGTACTCAATGAGTGCTTTGCCTCAGTCTTCACAAGTGGTCAGGCTTCCCATATCTGCCAGGACCATGACCCTCTAGGTGAGGGTCTGGGGAGTGGATTTCATCCCACTGTAACAATGGAACAAGTCTGAGACCTCCTCATGAAATTGAACGTATATAAATCCATGGGGCCGGATGATATCCATCCTAGGGTTCTGAAAGAGATGGCTGATGTGGTGGCTGAGCCACTCTCCATCACATTTAAAAAATCATGGCTGTCTGGTGAAGTCCCTGGTGACTGGAAAAAAAGAAACATTACTCCTATTTCTAAGAAAGGGAGAAAGGAAGACCCGGGGAACTGCAGGCCGGTGAGCCTCACCTCTGTGCCTGGGAAGATCATGGAGCAGATCCTCCTAGAAGCTATGTTAAGGCACATACGAGACAAAGAGGTGATTTGAGACAGCCAGTATGGCTTCACCAAGGTCAGATCTTGCCTGACAAATCTGGTGGCCTTCTATGATGGAGTGACAGTGAGTAAGGAAAGGACAAGATAAGGATTAACTCTTGTTTAGGAATGTAGATAAGCAGGATGTGTGGTCAGATAAGAAAAGGGCATCTGGAAACTCTGTTGACATAAGGAATGGGTCAGGGTCGGATTACTTCTGTCAGAGACAATGTGTCTTCTCCCATGCAAAAACCCCCACTGCTCATGGCAGGACTGTATGTTGATAAGACAGGAATGTAATGAATATGCATGTGAATTCCACTGATTGTGTATTCGTTCGGCCTATATCTGTACCAAGCTTCTTCCTTACTGTGTGCAAGTTTGGAGGAGCTATCCCCCTTGCACCCAGCTTGGCGCCAAATGCTGAATAAAACCTACCTGCTTTATAACCTAACTCTGGGTTATAGAGTTTGATTCCGTAAATCAATTTGGCACCCCAGATGGGACAATCTCTGTTCGGCTGCAGGACCAGTTGAGGAGGGGGACGCCTTTGGCGCGCCCTGAGAATTCTTGGAAGGACTCCCCCTTCTCATCCGATCACTGCGGGGATAGACAAGGACCATCTGGCAGCGGACCAGGTACGTGTTAAAAGGGAAGGCTCCGTAAGGCGTACGCGGAGAAGGGGACTCCGTAAGACGTGCGGGGACGCCCCACGCGGGAGGGTTTTACCCTGAGGATGGACTAGTCCAGAGGTACCGGGACGGAAGGTAATTACCAGAGGGGCAACTATCGTAAAGCAACTATATCTGATTCCAGGGATTGTGGGTTAGAGTCCCACCTCTGGCTAGCACTTGGAAGCTAGACTAAACGCTTGGTGCATTAGTAATCACGAGTTCATAACAATCTGGAACGCACGCTAATTCTAGAGATTGTGGGTTAGAGTCCCACCCGGGGTTAGCGAGGTATAGTGCTGATACTGTGCCAAATGAGTAACCTACATCATTGTAGCCGCGGTGGTAGGAATGGTAATCTGCGCAGTTGTTATCATCTGCTGTAAAGGTCCAGTAATGTGTATTTGAATAACTGTTATTGATATTTTGGGGGATAATCCTTTAAACATACGAACTAAGGTGGTACCTGAGCTAGCAAACCTAAGTGTCGGAATGAGTGTGGTGGTGATTGAGACGTAGCTAAGCTACGGGGCGAAAGTGGAGTCCCGAATCCGCGGTTTCGTTCTCCCGCGAGGGAAACGGCCGGAGACGGACGAAGCGGAAGTTGTTAAATGTCTTGTTTGTCTACCCAATTTCTTTGTATGAATTGTTTTTGACAAAATTGGAAAAAGGGATCCAAACAATTTTAGTGTGAAGGCAAATGAGCATTTTGGAGTGGGATGAATATGGAAATACACATGTCGTGAGCTACAGGGACGGGCCAGAGGAAAGGTGTATATTTCACCAAACAAATGTGTGTTGCCCAGATTATGTAATACTCTGTTTAGCTTGTAAAGAGACATATCGAGGGGATTGGCGTTATTCGTGCCCGGAGTGTGAATACGAGTGGTGGAACGAGTTCTGGGGATTGTTTTTGGGAAATTTTAGAGTACTGAGAGTTACTTGTGGAAACATTAGGGCAATAACAAACCAGTGAGACAACATGATGGGAGGGTCACAGGGAAAGGAAATACCTAAAAGAACACCCCTTGGATGTATTCTGGCATATTGGCGAGATATTGCAGGGGGACCTGGGGGCACTCTAAGAAAGAAAACTCTGATAAAATATTGTAATCAATGGTGGTTAATGTATAAATTGGATGATGGGGAAAAGTGGCCCCTAAACGGGACGTTGATGTTCTTTACCCTCAGGAATCATCCTGAATAGCAAGGAGAATGTGGGATGGGGGCACCACAAGATCCTCTAGTGTATGAATGGGGAATGAATATCAACTCATTATGTAATATGTGTGTTCTGGTTTGCAAGGAGAGTGTGTAGGGAGGTGGGTCAATCAGTGCTGTTTCTGTGGTGAGGTGTTATATAACCAAATGACACACGACGGTTAAAGGGAAGTTATATGGTATTAAGGGTATTTATGGAAACTGAAGAACTGTATGGTTAGATTTGTGCATTTCGAAGGGAATGAGACAAACTGTTTTGATGGTATAAGAAAGTGTAATTGTTAATGGTATAGAATTGAGTGTAACTGCAAGTGTAACTGAGGGTAACAAAGGAAAAAGGGTTAAAGAGAAAGTGAGTTAATCCTTGCTGGCGTGAGAGCAACCCCCGCACCGTTCCCCCGCGAGCAGTACTTGGTGTGAGAGAGAGCCCGGGACGGAGACTGCTGTACTTGTGAAGGGGGAAGTGAGAATAGCCTCTGTAAAAGTCTAGGAAACCCGAAATCCCAGTGTTAGCGCCGGAAGCCTCTGGAGAGGAGGAGGTAAAACTGAAATATGATGTTAATAGTTTATGTAATGATGAGAGTTTGGAAAGTGAAAAGTTTGGGAAGGACACAGGCTGAGGAAAGCAAGGATGAGCAGGGTGTGACAGGGATGTAGAGGTGAGCGATATGAAGGACAAACAAACAAACAAAAACTGATTGAGAAACAGAGATAGTAAAGAAATTGGGAATAACAGCAGCTGTTACTGTCACAGCACTAGAGTAGGGCGTAGGACCCAGGGATCCACTCAGAGAGAGGGGGAAGGGGGGCTGGAAGAGCCCAGGGAGGGCTCCGCCCCACTGCAATGAAAGTAATGTGTGAATTACTGAGAAAGAGGGAACCGCCTCTGGTTGCAAAAATGAAGGATGGGAATTTGGGAAGTTTACCCTAGCAGATCCACTGGTTAAATTACAGCTAGGGAAGCAGAATAAAGAGGTAAAGAGATTAAATTCAGTAGAGAAAATTGGAGATAAGTGTCAAGCAAGACCAATTAATGGAAAATTTTAAGTTTGGCTTTAACACAAACTAGGAAAAACAATGTTGTACCCATAGAAGTTAGGTAAATCCTAAATCAGGTATACACAGGATTGCAGGCATCAGGAATGCCTGGCAGAGCCAAAAATGCAGCCCAATAAAAGTTAAGTTAAAGACGGGAGCCAGCCCAACCAGGGTAAAGCAGTGCCCTTTGGGATACAAGACTGTAGGAGGATAAAAGAAATAATAAATTAATTGGATAGAAATCCAAATAGAACACCTCGATCTTGCAAATGAAAAATTGAATGGCAAGAGTTATAGTTTGGTACAAGATTTGAGGGCAATTAATAGAAATGTTGAATATATACAACCCATGGTATATATCTTTATTAACCAAGTTAAGGAATAAGTAGGTGGGGTTTACCGTTCTGGATTTGAAGTACACCTTTTTCTGCCTGGTTTTGCCAAAGAAAGTCTACAGTATGTGGATACTACAGTAACAAAGGAGGACTGTGTACAGTGGACTGTGAGTTTGCTGAATTTCTTGACTTAAATGGCTATCAAGTTTCTCAACAGAAAGCATAACTGATCAAAGAGAAGGAAGCAGTTTGAACACCCAGAACACCAACGCAGAGCTACCTCCAAGCCAGCAGTGTGCACTGCATGGAGACTGTCTATGCCAGTTGGTCAGACCTACAGGAGGAACCATTGGACAACGCTGAGGACGGAAACAGCTTTGTGAGACAAGGAAACTGTAAGGCAGGACATGCAGAACTGCTACTGACGAGGTAATTGAAGCAAAACCATTACCTGTGGGGACTTCTGCTCAGAAGGCTGAAATAACTGCCTTGACAAGAACTAAATAAAACAAATTCAGCATGATGAAAATCTACATTGTAAAGGACATCAGAAGAGTGACACTGTACAGGCAACTGGGAACATGATGGTGGATCAGGTGGCAAAACAGGCAGCTGAAGGAAAAGAAATTGGTGAACTGGCTTTAATTCCAGACGGTAAACTTAAGATATTTGAACCTTAATCAGAACCTATAAGGTATTATAGAGAGGATAGGAATTTATTGATTTAAAAGGGAAGAGAGCAAGCTGACAGGTGGGTGCATACCCAGATGGACACATTGTTGTGCCCTTTATTCTAAGGGAACATAATAAAACATATGGGGGTACAGACATCAGAAAGTAACTGTACAGTCCTAGTACCAGGAACAGGGTACAAGTGGGGCTTGTTGGGAAGGGGAATCCTTTAGGACAACAATTGTAAATTGCAGAACTGCCAGGAAAAAGGAGGGTTTCGGTATATGCTAGTTCTAACAAATACCCTTTTCAGGGTGGCCAGAAGCATTCCCTTGCAGGACCAATAAAACCAAAGAAATAAACAAGGTATTGCTGCAGGAGATTATACCAAGGTTTGGATGTCCTGCAACAATACCCTTCAACCAGGGAACTCACTTTATTGCAGAGATTGTCCAATAGGTCAGTAAGCATTGGGAAATTAAATCACAGGTTGTAAAACTGGCCCAGGAAGCTGGACTATCCTGGCCGCAGTTGTTGCCTTTGGCTCTCCTTAGGAAACCTAGAGCCAAAGAGGGGTTAAGTCTTTCAAAATGCTGTACAAAAGGCCTTATGTTGTACAAACAGGATCTCTATCCAGGTAGGGAGTGAAATACTGAGCATATGGTAAGTCTACAAGAACAGCTTCAGGAAATAGAGAAACTGGTTCTAGGAACTAGAGCTCAAGGCCTTGATGGCTTGATCCCTCAAATACAATGGGAACTGAAGCCAGCTGGACCCTTAAAATTGTGAATCCAAAGACAGTAATATGGGCTCTTATAATTGTTAGAAATGTTAATTTGATTAAGTGCAGCATCTGATGTAAATGTTTATATATCTCTTGTGGAAAACATCATTGCAAAGTATACTTACATCAGTAATTGTTTGGTATGCGGGCTCTGTATATAGGTGTGTATATGTATAGTTTGTCATACACATTGCAAGAAGATCCTGCACAAGATCAAACCAGAGAACAAGGCATGGCATGCCCAAGGAAACACCTGAAGAAGATGGTCCGACCACAGTGGACTGCGAGGAGAAAGGACCCCTCCGACTAACAATTAAGAAAAATGTATAAACTATGCGTTGTAATTAACCTTATAAGATTTGCTTTAGCCTGGGAAGGTAATAGCTACTCGTGCAGTGGCCCAAAATTTTAACCTAACAAATTGTTGGATATGTACGGCCCTCCCCAGAGCAGGGGGGGTGCCAGTCTATGGGGTAGTAGCGCTTAATTGGACAATTCCAAATTGGATTGGAACATGCACTACAGGATAGATACTTGGTACCTCAGACCATGGTGCATGAGGAAATATCACAGGGACTCTTGAGAGCACCCTGGAGACGGGTGAGAAGAGTACTAAATCCTTTGGGGAAAAAAAAAACTTACTGGTTTCCACAGCTTTGTGAGATGGCTCATCGCATCTCTTGGAGTAAGTGAGCTGGAGAAAGCAATTGTTAATATTTTGGCCACTCTAGAGATAATAGAGAACGCAACCGCTGATGCAATCAAAGCATTACAAGTTGAGATTTCAGTGCTTAGTAAGGTTGCATTACAAAATAGAATGGCATTGGATCTCCTAACAGCCAAAGAGGGAGGGGTTTGTGTGATAATTAATCCGAGTTGTTGTGCTTATACTCGAAGGATAGAAACTGATCTACAGGCAATATGGGAGCACACTAAATTATTGTGGGAAAAACTTACCAGCTGGTTACCTAACTTTACGTGGCTAAAGCAACTCTTTGTGGCTTGTATTATTATAATAATCTTGCTCATTTTTGTGTGTGTTGTGATGAGATGTGTATTATGGATATGTAAAACTTCTGGGGATAGTTATGAGGAATGGAAAAAGCACAAGCTAAGGCAGAAAGTGGAAAGTGGGAGTTATTTCAAAACTTCCCTTTTACCGAATGGAGCAATTTAGCAAAAGAATTTGCTAGGTTCAAGAAAAAGGGGGGAATTGAGTAAGGAAAGGACAAGATAAGGATTAACTCTTGTTTAGGAATGTAGATAAGCAGGATGTGTGGTCAGATAAGAAAAGGGCATCTGGAAACTCTGTTGACATAAGGAATGGGTCAGGGTCGGATTACTTCTGTCAGAGACAATGTGTCTTCTCCCATGCAAAAACCCCCACTGCTCATGGCAGGACTGTATGTTGATAAGACAGGAATGTAATGAATATGCATGTGAATTCCACTGATTGTGTATTCGTTCGGCCTATATCTGTACCAAGCTTCTTCCTTACTGTGTGCAAGTTTGGAGGAGCTATCCCCCTTGCACCCAGCTTGGCGCCAAATGCTGAATAAAACCTACCTGCTTTATAACCTAACTCTGGGTTATAGAGTTTGATTCCGTAAATCAACAGTTTCGGTGGATGGGGGAAAGACAATGGATGTCATCTATCTGACCTGGACAGGCTGGAGAAGTGGGCCCATGAAATCCTAATGAGGTTCAATAAGGCCAAGGATCTCTGGACTACTGTCCCCCCCCCCCCTTCCCCCCCAGTACAAGAAGGACATGGAGCTCTTGGAATGGATCCAGAGAAGGGCCACTAAGATGATCAGAGGGCTGGAGTACCTCTCCTATGAGGAAAGGTTGATGGAACTGGGCTCTACAGGTACATAGGCAGGAGGAAACTGGGCTTGTTTAGCTTGGAGAAGATAAGGCTCCGGGGAAACCTCATTGTGGCCTTCCAGTACTTGAAGGGAGCATATAAACAGGAGGGGGAACAGCTGTTTATGAGGGTGGATAGTGATAGGACAGGAGGAATGGTTTTAAACTGAGACAGGGGAGGTTTAGGTTAGATATTAGAAAGAGGTTTTTCACACAGAGGGTGGTGACACACTGGAACAGGTTGCCCAAGGAGGTTGTGGATGCTCCATCTCAGGAGGCATTCAAGGCCAGGCTGGATGTGGCTCTGGACAGCCTGGTCTAGTGGTTGGCAACCCTACACATAGCAGGGGGGTTGAAACTAGATGATCACTGTGGTCCTTTTCAACCCAGGCCATTCTATGATGCTACAATTCAGTTAATCAGTAACTCAGGTGATAACTTGTTGCTTCCAAAGCCTTTGTAGTCCTATCCCACAGATGGGCTCCATCAACACCACATTCAGGCACAGGGGAAGAGACCCTCAGGGGAGACCATCCCAAGGCAGCAAAGCCATAGAGCACATATGTGGGAATCAAATGTTGTTTCTGCATTAGAATTGAATAATATTTTTTTATTTCATGGTCTCTGCTGTCATAGTTCTTTTTGGGAGTCTTTCTACTTAACTTGGGGAAGATCTCTGATAGTTTACAAACCTTCCCAGGAATGCACGCTCTGTATATAGGTGTATATGTGTATATTTTGTCACACACATTGCAAGAATATCCTGCACGAGATCAAACCAGAGAACAAGTCATGGTCACCCCCCCCCCCCCCCCCCCCGTGCTCTTTGTTTAACGAAGACTTCGGAGACAATCACCATATCAATAGGACAAGAAGAGCACTGAGACATCTTGGAAACAACAGGATGGCTGCTGACAGCTGCTGACTGACACCAGATAACACACGAATCAACAAACGTAAACTGATAAGATTGTGAACCTGGAGTACCCAGCCAATGGGGAAACAGGGCAGGGGGATGGATAAAGGGAAAAACAGGGTATAAAGACTGTCATCTTGTGTCCATAGGTGCGCTCCTGCTTGCGGGACGCCCGCCATTGCAATCGCGAATAAAATCTGCTTTTATCAGAGATACCGTCCTGACAAAAATTATTTGGATGTTTCCAACAATAGTAGGTAGTACAGATAAATCCATACTCAAAATGAAGTCATCCTATCTGTAGACAGTTTCCATCATGCCAGAAGGTTGTTTTTCTGTGAATGTACCAAACTCATGTCTCACTAAAAGCAGAGGGTACAAAGGCTCCTGAGGCCTTGAAATCCTCCAGGATCCATTCCCCAAAGTGGTTTACCCACTATGGTGAACAGGAACAAACGTAAGATTAAGCAGCAGTGACTATAAGCAGATCTGTTTCTTATAATGATACCATAAGACTGTGTGGGAATCAAATGTTGTTTCTGCATTAGAATTAGATAAGAATTTTTTTTATTTCATGGTCTCTGCTGCCATAGTTCTTTTTAGGAGAAAAAGAAAGTCATTACCTTGCTAATGAGTAAACAAATTTAGCAGTAAATTGAGCCAGACATAAACACAGGAGGTGCCTGGCTCCTACATGTGACCAAGTTATTGTTGCATGGGTATAAAAGGTTGTAAGCACCTACAATAAAGGTCGTTCTTAGTTCTTTGTTCTGCACCAGCAAGGGAACTGCAGCTCTCTTGCCACAATTGGTGCCCGAACAGGGACACGAAAGGTAGACGGGTCTGGAGCAGGCTGAGAGAAGTGCAGGGCTGGAGAGAAGGGCCGGGCAGAGGCCCTATCTGAAGAGAGCTGAAAGAAGCTCTATTGATAAAGAGAGCTCTATCGACAGAGAGCTGAAAGAAGCTCTAGAGAAAAGGGCTGAAAGAAGTACTATAGAAAGAGGGCTGGAAGAGGTCCTATCCTGCTGAAAGAAGCACAAGGCTGAGAGAAGTCTTACAGTCCCCAGCTGCTCTGATTGCCTTTCCCTGGACGAAGGTAAGCGATTACATACCATGGGGAATAAAATGATCTCTGAACCATAAAATGTCCTCGTAAAACTGTAGGACGCATCCACCAGAGGTGATGGGATGGTGTCCAGATTGCTAAAATCCTTGAGAAAAAATTTTGAAGCCTTAAAAAGTCATACAGGCTCATCGTTGGCTGCCTCCGATTCATCCGAGGATGAAGGAGCCGCTGGCTTCTCATTGGGCTCACCCACTGTGCCATCAACTCCTTTATTATCACCACCACCGGGGGTCCTCGCCGCCTCCTCTCGGGAAGGTCCTGACGACCCTTTTGATCCTGGACTGATAGACCTTAAGGAAGAGCTGGATCTGTTTCTCCCCAATCTGCATGATACATGGGCGCTTATTCGGAGGGAGGCTAGGAAAGCTGGAGACACATATGTTGAGGGCTTTCCCTTTCATTTTGGCCCCGGGACAAGAACTCCGGTGGGAGGCTTTCTCGTATAGTGTCCGGTGGGAGGCTTTCTCGTATAGTGTCCTGCGAGACACCGCGTGGGAACCTAAATGGAGGGGGTTGGCACAGATTCAGGCAACTGAAAACTTGTTGCTGCAGCGGAAAAATCTGCTTCGGGCTGTAGATGTGAATGCCTTGATGGGGGAGGGAGATTTCTCCACCCCAGCTCAAGAGGCGCTAATTGCTGCAGAGGGATTACAGCAAGTTAAGCATTTGGCAATGCGTGCTCTCCGAGCTATACCAGAGGCTGGAAAGCAAAGGCAGTCTTTTGTTAGTATTAAGCAACAGCCCCAAGAACAGTATATGACATTTCTGGATAGGCTTAAGAACTCGTTGGAAAAACAGGTTGATAATGCACAGGCGAGAGCTCTTGTATTTCAACAGCTAGCGATTGAAAATGCGAACCCTGACTGCGAAAAGGTGCTGCATGCTCTAAAGAATTCGACTACTAAGGAATTTACACAACAAAAGGCACTGGAGTGGAAGCTATTGGAGCTCAGCAACTCAAAGCAAAGCTTGCAGACCCTGAGCCTATGGCTCATTCACCACCGCAAGAGGAGAATCAAACCTCCAGGCTTGGTGATTGTCAGCGTGTGGGAGCAGCAGCTGCGGAAAGCTGCTGCTGAGACATATGCTTGTGTTTGGACTCGCACTCATTGTTTTTAAAATATGTTGCCTCATTGCCTTGCAGATGTGAAGTAAACTTCAGTAAACAGGTTCCTGACTTTAAAGCTGTTATTTTCTATAGTAAGTAGTGTAGTCTTTCTTACATGAAAGGGAATCTTTAATACCAGATCATAGAATCATATTCAAGGTGAAAGCATGTAGCTAAAGTAGAAAATAGTATTTGCTATAAAATGATGTATGTTCATGTGCAGTAGATTGGCAGTGTAGGAAACTTTCTCATATTTGGTTGTATAATCCAATTTGACTGTCTGAATATCCTCTGGAGTTTAAGAATGTAATGCGTATATTTACAACTGTATATCTTACCTGCACCTGCCTGGCTTTCATAATTCTGGTTCTGAATATGTAATTTCTGAATATGTAATTTCAGTGATTTAAAAAATAATAAATTTCCATATTAAAAAAAAGGGGGGGAGTGCAGGTATGACTCCTCAGAAAAGAATAGCTAAAGCATGCTATGTTATTAGTTTTCTAAAGCGTTGGACAATAATGCGGGGCCGAGGCTATGCCTGTGTCTTAACAGGAAGAAGTCTGAGATGGGTACCAGCATGATGGGTCTAGCTATCCGTCTCGTCATCTGCTGTAATGAGATAGTTAGCTGAAGAATACAAGATGTAAGGGGTCCATAACACGGCTTGGTTTTGCTAACTCAAAAGGAATTTGCAAATAGCATCGCTTAGTTTAACTTTTGCTAACTCAGAAGGAATTGCTTAGTTTAACTCTTGCTAGCCCAAACACATTCCCAAAAGGAAGCCTCCTCAAGTCAGCAGAAAGGGGCCAGTGAGAGAACAATGGAAAGGGGAACAAACAGAATAAGAAATTGCAGAGGCACACAGGGTGGGAGAAGAGCTCAAAACTGGGACAAAGGTCGGAAGGACATGGCGAGGAAGACTACTGACTTCATCCAGGGACGACCACCAGGTGGGGAGGAAGACGTCGAGCCTTCATCCAATGGAAGCTACTGCGCATGCACTAGGGGGAGGGACAGTATGTAAGTGAATTCCCGGAAAAGTAATGAATATGTCAATAGGTCTCAGGAAATACTGCTGAATATGTATGGGCTTGGCTTATAAATGTATCAAGATCCCACTCTCTGGTGCGCAAGTTTGGAGGAGCTATCCCCCTTGGACCCAGCTTGGCGCCAAATGCTGAATAAAAACATACCTGCTTTATAACCTAACTCTGGGTTATAGAGTTTGATTTCGTAAATCAGTAACGTGACCACAGCAATTTCATCAGCAGTTTGGATTCTCACCAAGTCGAGACAAGACACACTTTGCTCGTCAACTGCATCACCAAAGAACCAGAAAAACTGGAATTATTGGGATCAGTTAAAAATGGACTGTTGTTTGTACTTTAACTATAGTGGAAAGAACCAATCATTAGTTCAGTATTTTAATTTTAGTTTAGCTGCTTATATAAAGTTTCTGAACAGCAACTTTTTTTATTTTTATTAATAGAGAAGGGGGAGAAGCAAGACAAAGAAAGTCATTATAAACAAAAGACCTAGCAAATGAGTGAACAAGCTCGGCAGCTACTTGCACCAGACATATACACACGAGGCACACAGACCCTAAGGCGCCACCACTACAGGCCGTTCTTAATTCTTTGTTCTGCACCAGCAAGGGAGTCCGCGCCTCTCTCTCTATACCAGGAAGGGAGCTTGCAGCTCTTGCTACAGTGCACTGGAACTGCCTGGTCACAGCCTGAACCAGTACATGAGCATGTGAGCACCCGGAGCGTGGGGAGCCTAGATCCACCCTTCCTCTCTCTCCCCATCTCAGCAGTGTCTCCAGCCTTGCTTATCAGAGCGCATATGCACTCAGAGACTGCGCGATTTGCCCCCCTCTCCTTTTCCAACTGTCATGGTTTTGTGGTTTTTTTTGATTTTCAATATTCCACATCAAAACATCATGTACTGGAATTAAAGTGTAAATGCTCTAACTAACTCTACGTACCTACCCCTATACATTACGGAAGTCATGGGATCTGACCCTTCTGGGGGGGGGGGCGGTCTCTTACTGCCTGGCAGTGGATGCTGGAGGGTGCTTTCCTAGCCGTTCCAAGCTTTTTCAGGTTTGACTCGGTCTCGGGAACTCTCTCTCATATCTTATTTGATTTATTAGACTCAATTTCAATCAGATTGTATTATATTGTGTTATCTTGCATTCCGATATCATAGTTAGTAAAATAAGTTTACCTCCATAGATTGTTGCTGCTGTTTTTTTCCCCCCTTCCTTCCTTCCCATTTTGTGGGGCCAGGCAGGGGGTGGGGAGGGCAGGGGCCTACTGCCCCCTGTCACGGGCATAAACTGATCTAGTTAATTCCGTGACAGATTTTGGTGGAGAATGCGGGCATAGCTGCCTTTTTTTGTGTTTTTGGCTCTTAGAACAAATCTCGCTCTCTGCTCTTAGAGAGTTTCGTTAGGGAGCATTATCAGTAGTTCATGTTTTTGTGCTGGTTTTGCTATTAAGCGAAGGAAAGTGAAAGGACCTGCCCAGGAAATTCAGTTCCTAGGTATAAAGTGGCAAGATGGCCGTCGTCACATCCCAACAGATGTGATCAACAAAATCACCGCTATGTCTCCACCCACTAGTAAGAAAGAGACACAATCTTTTCTGGGTGTAGTGGGCTTTTGGAGAATGCATGTTCCAAACTATAGCTTCATTGTAAGCCCCCTTTATCATGTGACGCGAATGAAGAATGAGTTTACATGGGGCCCTGAGCAGCAGCAGGCTTTTGAGCAGATAAAACAAGAGATAGCCCGTGCCGTGGCCTTAGGGCCAGTACGGACAGGGCAGGATATAAAGAACATCCTCTACACTGCTGCTGGACAGAAAGGTCCCACTTGGAGTTTGTGGCAAAGAGCCTCAGGAGAGACCCGAGGCTGACCCCTGGGATTCTGGAGTCGGGCCTACAAGGGGTCGGAAGAGGGCTACACTCCAACCGAAAAGGAGATCTTAGCCGTGTATGAGGGGGTTCGGGCTGCTTCTGAAGTGGTCGGCACTGAAACACAGCTCCTTCTGGCACCTCGACTACCAGTGCTGAACTGGATGTTTAAGGGAAAGGTTCCCCCCACCCATCACGCAACTGATGCCACTTGGATTAAGTGGATTGCGTTGATTACGCAACGAGCGCGGATGGGGAACCTCAGCCGTCCAGGAATCCTAGAGGTCATCATGGACTGGCCTGAAGGTAAAAAGTTTGGAACATCACCAGCAGAAGAAGTATCACGAGCTAAAGAGGCCCCACCTTACAACAAATTACCAGAAAATGAAAGAAACTATGCCCTGTTCACTGATGGATCGTGTCGTATTGTGGGGAAGCATCGCAGATGGAAATCTGCTGTGTGGAGCCCCACACGACAAGTTGCAGAGGCCACCGAAGGGAAAGGAGAATCAAGCCAATTTGCAGAGGTAAAGGCTGTCCAACTGGCCTTGGATGTTGCTGAACGGGAGAGGTGGCCAACGCTTTATCTTTACACTGACTCATGGATGGTGGCAAATGCTCTATGGGGGTGGTTACAGCAGTGGGAGCAGAACAACTGGCAAAGAAGGGGTAAACCTATTTGGGCTGCTGAACTGTGGAAAGATATTGCTGCCCGAGATAGAGAATACGGTTGTGAAAGGTACGCCATGTAGATGCCCATGTCCCAAGAGTCAGGGCCACTGAGGAACACAAAACAACCACAGGTGGATCGAGCTGCTAAGATTGAAGTGGCTCAGGTGATCTGGACTGGCAGAATAAGGGTGAATTATTTCTAGCTCGGTGGGCTCATGAGACCTCGGGCCATCAGGGGAGAGATGCAACATATAAGTGGGCTAGAGACCGAGGGGTGGACTTAACTGTGGACGCTATTGCACAGGTTATTCATGACTGTGACACATGTGCCATAATCAAACAAGCCAAGAGGATGAAACCACTCTGGGAGGAAGGGCGATGGCAAAAGTACAAATATGGGGAGGCATGGCAGGTTGATTATATCACTTTGCCACGATCCCACAGTGGTAAGTGTTATGTGCTTACCATGGTGGAGGCAACCACTGGGTGGCTTGAAACATATGCAGTACCCCATGCTACTGCCCGAAACACCATACTAGGTCTTGAGAAACAAGTCCTTTGGTGACATGGCATCCCAGAAAGAATTGAGTCAGATAATGGGGCTCATTTCAAAAATTCTCTTGTAAATACTTGGGCCAAGGATCATGGCATTGAGTGGATTTACCATATTCCCTACCATGCACCAGCCTCTGGTAAAATTGAATGATACAATGGGTTGTTAAAAACTATGCTGAAAGCAATGGGTGGCGGAACATTTAAGCACTGGGAGAAGCATTTGGCAGAAGCCACCTGGTTAGTCAATACCAGAGGATCTATCAATCGTGATGGTCCTACCCAATCCAGCTCCCTACATACAGTAGAGGGAGATAAGGTCCCTGTTGTACATGTAAAGAGCATGTTGGGAAAAGCAGTTTGGGTTCTTCCAGCTTCTGGAAAGGGCAAACCTCTCTGCGGTACTGTTTTTGCCCAGGGACCTGGGTCCACTTGGTGGGTAATGCAGAAGAATGGGGATGCTCAATGTGTACCACAAGGAAACTTGATGCTGGGGGAGTGCAGACAGTAATTCTATGTGTATGTATATAGACGTGTGTGTGTGACGCATTTTAATCATTTTTGTTTGTTTGTTTATGTATGTATATATATATTAAACACGATGTAGTGATGTAGAATAAGGGGTGGAATGTCATGGTTTTATGTTTTTTTGGTTTTCAGTATTCCACATCAAAACGTCATGTACATTACGGAAGTCATGGGATCTGACCCTTCCGGGTGGGGCTGTCTCTTACTGCCTGGCAGTGGGTGCTGGAGGGTGCTTTCCTAGCCGTTCCAAGCTTTTTCAGGTTTGACTCGGTCTCGGGAACTCTCTCTCCTATCTTATTTGATTTATTAGTCTCAATTTCAATTAGATTGTATTATATTGTGTTATCTTGCATTCCGATATCATAGTTAGTAAAATAAGTTTACCTCCATAGATTGTTGCCGCTGTTTTTTTCCCCCCTTCCTTCCTTCCCCATTTTGTGGGGCCAGGCGGGGGGTGGGGAGGGCAGGGGCCTACTGCCCCCTGTCACGGGCATAAACTGATCTAGTTAATTCCGTGACACCAACACACCAGAGTTCACAGCAGAGAAGGCTGAATTTATCAGCTCACCCTTTTTTCCTAACTTTTTTTGGGAGGGGTGAGTTAATTCCTCTCTCTTTGATATCTTGTTCTATAGCACCTGTATCTCCAATAAAGACTCTGTCATCACCTTTGTTTGCTTTACATATGGATAAAAGAAAAGGTTAAAAAGCAAATTTAAGTTTATAGAATTAATCATACTGGAGTCCCCATCCCTGGAAATGGTTCAAGAACCATAAAGATGAGATATTTGGGGACATGGTTAGTAGGCATAGCAGGGACAGGTTGGACTTGATGGTCTTAGAGATCTTCTCCAACCTAAATGATTCTATGAAATCAACAGTCCCAATACATTCAGCAGTTCAGGACTTCCCTAAGCAATGGTAGAAGCTGGGACAACTGCTGATGTCTCTGGGCCCACTACTTCCAGCTCCCACCTCACTGACTTGCTCCTGCCAATGACCAGAAGACTACACCAACAGCAGCTCTGCAAACTGAGCGTGTGCAACGCGCACGCAGTCTGGGCTAGAAGCCAGAGCACTCTGCAAAGAAACCAAACTATTCTCAACTACTAGGGAGCATAACTTTTAAGTATTCCATCTGTTGGTAGACAAGTGCAATGGCTGGCTCACAATCTGTAATACAGCAGGTCCTGAAGCACAGAGCACCTGCTGGAGCACATGAACCAAGTACGACCAGCTGCCCATAAGTATGGCACCCAGAGCACAACAGCCACGTACTAGCATTAATCAGGTACCAACTCCGCCAACACTTCAGCATGCACTTTCCTTGGATGTGTAGACTCCTACTGACACATATACCTACTGCTTAACGCAGAAATTAAACCTCTGCTTAAGTTTTTGTAAGATAAATTGATATTTTATGGGAAGCCATTAAGCCAGTCTAGTCTACATTTACATAGCTGCTTTTCCCAAACAGCAAGTACTGGGACAGGTAGTCCTAGTATTTATAAACAAACTATATAAAGCACAAAGTACACAAGGGAACTAAAGACTATTTCAGACTGAGGTAGGGGATCAAGAAAAAAGAATAGCCTAAACGTCTCTGTGCACAGCTTGACTTCTCAAGATGAGCAAAGACATTTTGCTTTTCAAAACAAACAGACAAGCTCAAGCTAATGTTAACAGGCAATCCTTGCCCTCAACATCCAATACACAATGAAGCTGAGAACACACATACAGATCAGCTGCTCTGTATTTACCCACAGGAGCTTCCAACTGCCCCACCCCCCCCAAGGGTTCTCCTTCAGGGCTCTGAGCCCTAGCAATGGCTCAGCCAGAAATTGCCACCTGCTGGGCTGCACAGCATAGTCTCTGCTCTCTGTGCATTCCCTGACCCTTTTTTCACTCTCTCACTTATTTTCATTTGCTGCCTCTTGTCATGCTTATAGATCACTACTGTTCTACTCCATCCAGCATCATCACAATCTACAGCAGTACAGAGAACCCTTAGTACTATGGTGTAATGTTATAACACAATGGAAAGCACGGCAATGATAGCAGAATAACAAAGTCCTAGGTTGCAGCAAGGGAGAATATGCTCAAATACAGCAGCTGTAGAAACAAAAACAAAGGAAAAAAACTGCTTACCCTTGGAAGGCCTCAAGCAGGGCCTCCACTGCCAACCCTTAAATGAGGCCTGGGAAAGGGTGGAGCCAGGATCTATCTCTTCCAGTCACTCAGGTGCATTGCATGCACCTGAACTCCCCTGGGTTGACCCTGCCTTCCCACCAGGTTTCACTGTTTCAGGCCATGACTTAGCATTTCTGCTGCATATAGCCATTGCTGTGTTGGGACACTGCAACGCATGCTGGGGAGGGAGGCATGGACCAAAGATGTCAGCAATGCATGCACATCAGCAGCCACAGCCAGACCTGAGCAGCATGTTCTTGGCCACCCATTTGGGACACAATGGTTTTGCTCCCAAGTTTCCATTTTCCCAACTTGCTGATAGAGTCCCACACGCTAATACACACAACCACTCCCAGTGACATGCTCTGGGATCCTGCGCTAGCACGTGGGGCCAGCCCTGCATTCTCCTCTCCCTGCCTTCATATCCACACACAGCATTTCAAATCACATCACTCCCATGGCTTCATGGAGCCCAACTACCAGCTCCCTCTTCTAGCAAAATGCCCACTCCAGCTAAGGAGTCTCCTTCCATCACAACTGAACACCAACATCCATACCATCATACTGCTTGCCATCCACTTTCGGCAGAGCTCCAACAGAACAGGACAGATCACAGCCGAGCAGCGCCTGCAGACAGCAGGTTTGTGCGGTGCCAGAGCCCCGCAGCACCAGCCGGCAGCCCTGCGCTCAGCCCAATTGGGCAGCGGTGTCGCTCTCGTTACTGCTCGGTTCTGCAGGAGCACGGCCCGGGTACCGGGATCGCAGCATGGTGACGCGGCTCGTCCCTTCCCTGACGGCTCACAAGGACAACAAAGCAAAACCAGTCGTTAACCGTGATGTTTAACGCTCACGTCAGATACACCGCACGCTTTGCTCGTGCGCCTTCAGTCTGGCAGCAGTGAAGCCAGACCGCGGAGCTGCCCCCGATTCCCAGCCCCGGGCCGGGAGCCCCGAGTGGCCGCGCACCCCCTTCGCTTTGTCGCGCAGCGCCACTCGGGGCGCGGATCGGGCCCCGCGAAGAGAGCAGCGGCCCCCCAGCACCACGCATCGCTTTAGAGCAGGGCGGCAGCACTCCGGCCGCTCCCGCTGCCCTCCACACCGGTCCTCAACCTTTGCCCACAGCCCACACGAAAGGGGGAGATGGAATTCCCAGTACCCTGCCCCGCGAGGAAGGAAAATAATGTCCTCCGGCCCGACCCACCTCCTCTTCCGCCAGCCCGTACACAGGCTCCACCGCCGCGGTAGCCATGAAGCCGCCGGAGGGAGACGTCCCACCAGGCCCCCTCCGCGCGGGGGTTCGGGGAGAGGGGAGCGTGCCGCCGCCCCAGCCTAGGTGCGCCGTCCTCTTCTTCCTTCTCTTTCTCCTCCTCCTGCTGCGGGCGCGGAAGGTGGCAAAGGAGCTGAGCGCCGGGAGAAGGGGCCTGGGCCGAAGCCACTCGCGCTGCTGTCGTGGGGCTAAGATTGGGCTCGCTGTAGCGGCACGAACACCGCCCGTCCCGCGCCGGGGAGTCCCGGCGGCGGCCCAGGGTGATAGTGAAAGAGCTGAGTAGCCCTAATAGCGAAGACGCTCTCTTACGGGCAGATAAAGCCCCGCGTCAGTCCAGCCTAGCCCAGGCCACGCTGCCCCCAGCGGCGGAGGAGGCACGAGCGCCCCTCCCACGCGCCGCCGCCTGCGGACACCGGCGGCGGGGACACGGCGCCCCCCTGCGGCAGTGGCGGCAGCGGGGGTGGGGGGGATGTGCCCGCCCCACGAGGGTTCTCAGCGCCGCGTCCGGAGCCGCGCGGTCACAGCCCCCGGGGGGGCGGTGCGTGGCTCTGCGGTGCTCCCGGCAGTGGGGCCGGGTCCATGGAAAGCAACCCCCCGCGCGGGTTAAACAAAGAGAGGATCGTTACTGAAAAATAAACGAAGTGAAATGTCACTGGAAGTGACTGCTTCCCCACTTCTCAGGTCCTTCATTGCTGTGGCTGTGGATGGGGTCGTGTGCCCATCTGAGCTCTCAGCCCCGGGTTTGCTTTATTTCATTTTTGTGACCCACCATGAGATCAGCAAATGCTGCCCACACATCTCTCAAGCCGTGATTGTTGTTCTCCATTTTTTCCACCGCTGCAAATAGTGTTCTTTGAGGAAACAAAACATTCTGTGCACTTAGAGCTGTGTTATGTCTGAGCAGAAGCAAGGCACACTTTAGCTCTAAATTACTTCTTTATTGGATTTCTGCTCCTTCCTTAATTGTCCCTAGGCCCCCCACCGCTGCTGCTCCCACCTTTATTATGTCTGTTATCTCTTGACAAGATGCAGTGCTGAGCTACAGTTACATGAAAGCTTCTCTCAAACCCATTTATGCTTTCACAGGGCAGCAGTTCCCACTGTGTTTACATGGAGATACACAACGCGTTAGTAACCATGGCAAGCTGATGGCGCAGGGAAGGTCCTGTGCTGCCACACCCCAAACATGGGCCCCCAATAGTAGTTGTCCTTGTGCCACACACCTGAACATGTCTGTCCTTGGCACCCCAGCAGGAGGCCTTTATCCACTTGGGCTTTGCCATGTGGGAATGGACTGTTGTTTCTTCATAAGAATAAGATAAGAATTCTATTTCATGGTCTCTGCTGTCATCTAGTAATTTATAGGTATGAGGACTGCAGCTCTTGTCTGTCTAGCCATAATTTTGGGTGCTAGACAGACAAGACCTGAGTGATAGAGAATTTAAGGAAGAGAAGTTAAATAATTAGCAATATACACGTATAGCTAGCAACAATTTGTTTAGCCAATATGAATATATACTTACCCTCAGTAAGTTTGCAGGTGACACCAAGTTGGCTGGAAGTGTCGATCTGCCTGGGGGTAGTGAGGCCCTACAGAGGGATCTGGACAGACTGGATAGCTGGGCTGAAGCCAATGGGATGAGGTTCAACAAGACCAAATGCCGGGTCCTGCACTTTGGCCACAAAACCCCAGGCAACGCTACAGGCTTGGGGCAGAGTGGCTGGAAGACTGCTCAGCAGAGGAAAGGACCTGGGGGTTTGATTGATGCTCGACTGAACATGAGCCAGCAGTGTGCCCAGGTGGCCAAGAAGGCCAATGGCATCCTGGCTTGATCAGAAACAGTGTGCCAGCAGGACTAGGGAAGTGATTGTCCCCTGTACTTGCACTGGTGAGGCCACACCTCGAGTACTGTGTCCAGTTTTGGGCCCCTCACTGCAAGAAAGACATTGAGGCCCTGGAGTGGGTCCAAAGAAGGGCAACAAAGCTGGTGCGGGGTCTGGAGCACAGGCCTTATGAGGAGCGACTGAAGGAGCTGGGATTGTTCAGTCTGGAGAAGAGGAGGCTCAGGGGAGACCTTATTGCTCTCTATAACTACATGAAGGGAGGTTGTAGTGAGCTAGGGATTGGCCTCTTCTTGTGGAGAGCGTGATTGAGACCTGGCTGGCTGAGAAAGGCCACACAGACAGTATTCGGCTAATGAGACGAGAGTCCTTGAGCAATGTAACAGGATGTAAACAAGGCTAACGAGGAGAGAGTCCTTGAGCAAAGTAACAGGATGTGTAGGAAGGTAGGAGAATGTAGAAATAAGAAAGATGAATGGCATGGTCTAATCACAAAAAGTACAAAGAAGGGCTGGGGCAACAAGTAGCTGAAGAGCCTATCAGGAGCTCGGGCTTTGCAATATGTATGAGCTTCATTAGCGCCAATATAAATGCACGCAACCTTCTGATTAAAGTTGAGACTTTCTGATCAATTCTGTGGTCGTGTGTTTGTCTCCCGCCGAGCTCCGACATCTCTCGTGTAACTGGTGATAGGACTAGAGGGAATGGCTTCAAGCTGCGCCAGGGGAGATTTAGTCTGGACATTAGGAAATAGTACTTCTCTGAAAGAGTGGTCAGGCACTGGAATGGGCTGCCCAGGGAGATGGTGGAGTCACTGACCCTGGAGGTGTTCAAGGAAGGTTTGGATATTGTGTTGAGGGATATGGTTTAGTGAGAACTATTGGTGATAGGTGGATGGTTGGACTGGATGATCTTGTAGGTCTTTTCCAACCTTGGTGTTTCTGTGATTCTGTGATTCTGTGATTCTGTGATTCTGTGATATATATGTAATATTTTGTTGCATGCTCATACACATTGCAAGAATATCCTGCACAAAGAGATTGATCAAACCAGGGAACAAGTCATGACGTGTCCAAGGAAGTAAAGCCTGAGTGAATAAGCACTGGGAAGACCTGGCACCCCCCCCCCCCGCCCAGTGCTCTTTGTTTAACAGAAGAACTATCCTTCCAACAGAATGAAAGAGGTCTTGGAGAGAATCACCATGACTGTGAACCTGGAGTCTCCAGACAATGGGAAAACAGGGGAGGAAGCAAACATGGGGAAGGCAAGGTACAAAAGCTGTACTATTGTTTTCATAGGTGCACCTGCCAATGCAATCGCAAATTAAAACTTCTTCACCAGACAACCCATCTCCTAAAATTTAAGTCAGATGTTTCTGACAATTGGGGGCTTCGTTGCATTTCAGGGGTTTCTGGCTGCCACGGACAGAAGATGTGCACCCTGCTGAGTTTAAGTAGTCTTGTCAGGGGCAGTGGGATATCTCCCTGGAACGGCTGACAAGAAACAGAGACTGTATTGCAGCGTCTGATGCACGGACTCAGATGTGAATGATCCAAATCGTTTATTACAAGTTCTCACATCACTTATATACCTTCACAAGTTTTCTTTTTCTAGCTTTCCCATCCACCCCTTAGAAGTATAAGCAGGTCCATTATCTGTTTTTATAGTATGTGGGATCTCCATAGCAGCATAAGCAGATAAACAGTGTTTACAGGCATCACGACTGCGTTCATCTGTATGTGCAGCGGCAAATATGTAGGAAGAATGAGTATCTATTGTTACATGTACAAATCTTAGACGCCCAAATTCAGGAACATGAGTAACATCTGTCTGCCTTAGTTGAAGAGGTGCTGTGCCACAAGGATTTGTCCCAATTTAAGGCAAAGGGGCAATTGCCTGGCAGTCTGGGCATGTTAGAATAATGTTGCGGGCTTGATCCACTGTCAGTTGGAATTGCTTTTGTAAGGCTCTCCTATTCTGATTAAAGAATTGATGAGAGAGTCGGGCTTGCTGAAATAATTGAGGGGTAGCAAAGGCGACTGTGGCTTGATCAGTCTCACGGTTGCCTTCAGTTAAAGGACCAGGCAACGTAGTGTGTGATCGAATATGCATGATAAAATAAGGAAGAGTACGGCGAGAGACATAATGTAAAACTCGCTTGAGCTGTGCAAGCAAAGCAGGGTTGTTAACTTCCTTGAGAAAAGATCCTTCAACCCGCTGAATGATACCTGTAACATACAAAGAGTCAGTTATTATATTAAGCTTTTGTTCTGAAAAAATTTGGAAATCTCGAGCTACTGCAGCGAGTTATACAATTTGAGGTGATCCATCAACAACACGTATGTCTGACTGCCATCGTGTAGCAGTCGCACGCCAGAGAACCACTGCTCGGTGTGTCTTGCTGGAGCCATCTGTAAATACAGTAACAGCATTAGGAATTGGAACACGTGAAAGTAAAATATTAGTAGTGAGAGACAGATCACCCAAATTATGCAGTAACTAATGTTTAGGGGGATGGGTGGAGATTTGTCTGCTATAGTCTGCCATAGCAGTTTGTAAAGCGAGCGACTGTGCAAGCATCCAATCTACATGTTTTTTAGTAGCAGGTATGTAGATACAATCAGGATCAAGAGCTCGTAAAATCTGTAGACGATGTCGACCTCGCTGTACTAGCATTGCAAACATTTCCACTCGTGATGTAATCGTTTTTGAGAATGCGTGCGATAAGAATATCCATTCGAGGATAATAAGAGGATCTTTTCTCGAGGTATCCCATTGACATAACAAGCTATATGGCTGATATGAGTTTGATATTATTATAAGAGATACTGGAAGTGATAAACAAACACGATGGCTATATCGATGTTGCAATGATGTTATTACAGAATCCAAGCACTGTAGCGCTTCTGGTGTTAATTGTCCTTTAGGATTTAGATCGGGTCTTCTTTGAGTAGCTGGGATGAGGGTGCCGTTCTTGGTAGTAATACCCAAAGTGGTCGCCAGCCAATTGATGGTCCCTAGTAATTTTTGCATCATTTAATGTCTGTACGTGAGGTACAATTTTGAGGATTTGCGGCTGAATGGTGTGAGATGTGATTTTCCATCCTAAATATTTCCATGGAGAACTAAGCTGTACCTTTTCTTCTGCTATTTGTAAACCGGCAGATTGGACTGCCTGACAGAAGAGCAGGAAAGCGTCCTGTAGATCCTCTTCTTGTTCTGCTGCTATTAATATATCGTCCATGTAGTGATACATAAGGACGTGAGGTCTAGCTTTTTGTACTGGCTGTAATGCATTTGCTACAGTCAATTGATATATTGTTGGACTGTTAAGCATTGCTTGTGGTAACACAGTCCAGTGATACCGCTGAGCAGGGCTTTGTTGGTTAATAGAGGGCACTGAGAATGCAAATCGTGGTGCGTCTTTTGGATGAAGTCGAATGGTAAAAAAAAAACAGTATTTTAAATCAGTAACTGCTATAGGCCAATTTGAAGGTAACATTGAAGGTGAAGGAAGACCAGGCTGCAACGCCCCCATGGGCTCAATTACTGCATTGACAGCGCGTAGGTCCTGTAAAAGCCTCCATTTTCCACTCTTCTTGAGGAAAACAAAGCCTGGAGTATCCAAGGGCTGGTTAGTAGGCACTATGTGACCAGCAGCTAGTGTTCTTGAACTAGCTCATGTAAATGCAGCGACTTTTCCTTGTTAAGGGCCACTGATACCCAAACAGGTTGTTCTGTTTTCCAAGCTAGGGGTATAGGTTGCTGCCGATCAATGGCCCTTATTGAAAATTTGTCTGCAAAATCATGCCCCATTGACTTAAAAGATCACGACCCCACAAAGTACAAGGAACTGGCAAAATGTAAGGAGCAGTGTGAGCGATGCGACCGTCAGGCCCTTCAAAACATAAAATTCGGGCACTTTGTTTGGACTGTTGCAAACCTCCAACTCCTACAATAGCAGAATTCGGGTCTTTTAGTGGCCATTCAGAGGGCCATTCACTTGACTTAATGATGGTAACATCCGCTCCAGTATCCACTAGTCCTAATATCTGTCGGCCATTTACTAAGCACGTTAATAATGGTTTGTCTTTTGACACTTGTGTGGTCCACAGCACGGCAGGTTTGTCCGTGCTTCCAAATCCACCAGTTCAGCCCCCGATGCCAGGTTCAGCCATAGAATGAAAAGGGATTAATTGTGCTATTTTTTGGCCTTTGGGAATAAAGCAGGGAGGTGAGGGCGTCCATGCCATTATCTTAATTTCCCCAGTGTGGTCAGCATCTATGACTCCTGGTAAAACTAAAAGTCCCATCCGTGTAACAGAAGAACGTCCTAATAAGAGGGCGCTATGCCCGTCCCCAAGGGGGCCCATGAAACCTGTTGGAATGAGAGTCACGGTGCTGTCAGTCAGCGTCACTGACTGGGCAGTGGCCAAATCCACTCCTGCGCTGCCGGCGGTGGCTGGTCTGAGTGAGCCGGCCAGGCAGTGGCCAGTGGATTCGGGACCGTATTTGCTGTCATGGCGCGCGGTCTCGCGCTCTTCTTCCCGTTTCCTGGCGGATCACAGTGCCGTGCAGCAACAGGGAGTTTAGATCGGCATTCTCTCGCCCAGTGTAACCCCCTCCTGCACCGGGGACAGGGTCGAGTTGGAACAGCACAAGCATTTTCATTTGCTCGCTTAGGCTTTTTGCAGTCCCTTTGTACATGACCGGGTTCCCCACAATTGTAACATTTCATTCTTTCAGCTGACCTTGCATCGAGTCGAGCTGCCAGCGTATCTGCTAGCAAGTCCATTTTATAACTTTCTGTGCCAATATCTTGACAGGCTTTAATCATGTCAGTAATGGATGGATCTGCATTCTTTAAGGATTGTAAAACCTTTCAACAGTCTGCATATGCGTTTACTATTGCTAATTGCTTAAGCAAAACATCCCAGGCGGTTTGATTTTCTACTTGTCTCTCTAGCGCATTTTGTAAACGGCCAAGAAATTTAATGTAGGGCTCGGCAGTCCCCTGCTTAATTGATGTAAATGAGGAATTAAGCGAAGTAGTATCAGGTATCTGACGGATAGTGTGCAACACCAAAGTGTTCACTTGTTCAAAGCATTGCCTATCCATCTGCGCCTGGGCCTGAGGTGTTGCCCGGACCCCCTCCCCCATGAGTTCCTCCATGCCAATATGATTTAAGTTATTCAAATTATTCATAGCCTGGATGGTAGCCTGTTCTCGGTATTCAGTCATAAACACGCTAAATTGCATGGGAGACAGGATTGTTCGTAACAGAATTTTCCAATCGTGAGGGGTCATAACATAACTGTCACCAATTGCAACAAAAAGGTTATATGTAAAGGCAGACTGAACTCCATAATCTCTCACTGACTTCCTTAGCTCCTTTACTGCCTCGTATGGCAGGGATTCCCACTGGGGGAGCTGATTTGGACAATACATCACAGGAAAGGCTTGCATCGTATCAGCATCACCCCGTAATATTGCTTCTTTTCTGCACTTCTCTAAAGCACCGTAGTACGTTGTAGAAGAATTTGTCTTTCCCGCACCCTTCAAATTATCATCAGGAGGGAAAATGCTCGGTTTGTCTTCCAGACCTACTGGACCAGGATTTAAAAGTTCCTCTAGTTCCGGTCCGTCCTTCTCTTTAACCAAGTTCCACGCAGGCTGCAGAGATGCAGCAGCAGGCAACGTAGGTGGGGCGGAGGAAGGGAGCGACGCGGCGGGCGTCGGGGGCGGAGCGGAAGGCGGGGGCGCTGCGACGAGCGTCAGGGGCGGAGCCGAGGGCGGGAGCGGCGCGACGAGTGATGGGATCGAGGCCGAAGGCGGGAGCGGAATGGGCGCCGGGGTCGAGGCCGAAGGCGACAGCGACGGGGGGGTGTTGCGATTTCTCTTCTCCGCGGACAGGGGTGGGGTTGGAGCCGCGGATCGAATCCGGGCCAGGGCTGCTTTCTGCACCGGGTGGCAGCGGCGGTGGTGGGAGGAAGGGCGATGGGGAATAGTCGGAAGAAGTTCTTCCTTGTCGAATTTGTTTAAGCCCTTCCATGATTTGTTGCCACACAGGTAAAAGTTTAGCAGCCGTTCTGTCTTTAGTAATAGAAGCCTCCCAGAGTTTTGCACCAGTTTTGTCCCAAAGCTCTCCATCAGAAGAGAATCCAGTTTTTGGAAATTCAGGGACATTTTTGCTTATCCATTTGAGAAAAGTAGCTAATGCTGAGGTAGATACAGGCTGATCCTGAAACATTAAAACTAACTGTAATGCTGCAAGATTTACTTGCTGCTCCTTCGTTAGCGAACTTCCCATAGTTCCCGACTGCTCACCTTCTGTCCTGCAGAACGGTGTGGGCGCGCGCGAAACAATCTCTCCGTAGTTCAGTTGGTCAGTGCTGCTGGACTGGGCTTGCTCAGCCTCGGCTTGATTTGCCCCACGCAGTGGGCGCCATTTGCAGCGTCTGATGCACGGACTCAGATGTGAATGATCCAAATCGTTTATTGCAAGTTCTCACCCACTTTATACCTTCACAAGTTTTCTTTTTCTGGCTTTAAAAATCCACCCCTACAACTTTCCCCATCCACCTTTACACGTCAACAGAGCATTCTACAAAAACACTCTTCAACCGTTCACACAGGCGGCATCCAATCAGAGCCGTGAGACGTTCTCTCTTCTTCTAGAGGTGTCCTTGGTTCTCATGCTGTTTATCTTGCTCACAGCTTCTGTCTGACAGTTTTTCTTGTATTCCCACACCCTCATATACGGCTAAGATCTCCTTTTCAGTTGGAGTGTAGCACTCTTCCGACCCCTGTCTGCTTGACTCCAGAATCCCAGGGGTGGACTCGGGTCTCTCCCGAGGCTCTTTGCCATAGACTCAAGTGGGACCTTTCTCTTCAACTGCAGTGTAGAGGATGTTCTTTACATCCTGTCCCATCCGTTACTGGCCCTAGGGCCACAGCACGGGCTATCTCCTGTTTAATCTGCTCAAAAGCCTGCTGCTGATCAGGATCCCATGTGAGATTTTCATCTTTCATGTCTCCTGATAGAGTTGGCTTACAAAAAATCACCAAAACCACAACAAGAGTCACCCAGCTTCTGTTCCCCAGTGACTTCCTTGATACAAGATGCTTAACATTTCCCTTGTCACTGCTTTATTTAGCAATTCTCTCCCGTCTGGAAGGGCCCATCTGCCTTCGGATTCTATGGCCCCCAAAGGTCTCTTTTTCTTTTTCACTGAATATCTGTCTTGGGGGAGGCGGAGGTACTTCCTCCACGACATAGTTCATGATAATTGTTGACTGTAAAGCAGCCTCACGAGCTGTTTTATCTGCTACTCTGTTTCCCTGGGCAATAATTGAATTCCCCTTCTGATGCCCTTTTACATGTACTATTGCAGTTTCAGCGGGTAACAGTAAGCTTTCCAGAACTTGTCTGATCAGTTCTTCATGAACCAATTTCTTTCCTGTACTATTGATTAATCCTCATTCTTCCCAAATTTTTCCAAAGGTATGTACCACTCCATAGGCACACCTTGAATCAGTAAATATAGTTCCTTCCTCTCCTTTAAGGAGGTGAAGTGCTCGATTCAAGACATAATTCATGTCTGAGCTGACCAATTATTAGGCAGCCAGCCCATCTCTTTTACCTCCCCCTCTGCCCCATCCACTACAGCATACCCATTATATCTTTTTCCGTGCACCACCCTCAAGGACCCATCGATAAACAAAAGCTTTCCCTCTCCAACACGGGTATCTTGCAGGTCAGATCTTACTTTAGTCTGATACTCAATTATAACCATAAAATTATGTTCAATATTTTCCCCTTTCTCCTCCCCCTTTCACAAGAAAGTGGCTGGATTCAGACAAGATTCAGTGGTTAACACTAAATCATCCTTTTCAGTCAAGACTGCTTCATACTTCAGAATTCTAGAGTCGGTTAACCATCTTCCAGCTTTTTGAATTAAAATGATTTTCACCTGATGTGGGGTAGTGACTACCAAATGGTTTCCAAAGGTCAATTTTGTGCTCTCTCCCACCAGAAGAGAGGTCGCTGTTACAGCTTGGATGCACTCTGGCTATCCCCGAGATACCATATCCAGCAGCTTAGATAGATAGGTATGACACTGGCAGACGCTTATCCCCCCCCCATTCCTGGGTCAGCACCCCCAGAGCTGCCCCCTGATCTACAGTAAGAAAGAGCTGGAAGGGTTTATTTAATGAGGGAAGAGCTAAGACTGGAGCTGTAATTAGGCTTTGTTTTAGTTCTTCTATTAATTCCTTCTCTTCAACAGTCTACTCAAGGATGTTGGGTTCTTCATCTAATAACTTTAAGGTATAATCCTTTGGTTTTCTGAGCATATGCCTGTGGGAACGTAAGAAACAACTGTTCAGAGCAGCAGCTGTGGAGCAAGATAAGCGGCATGAGAACCAAGGACACCTTTAGAAGAAAAAGAACATCTCACGGCTTGATTGGATAAGCATCTGTGGTGAACGGTTGAAGAGTGTTTTGCAGAATGCTCTGTTAACATGTATAAATAGAGTAGTGCTTAACATTAAAGCGGACTAATAGCTTCTAACCGCATTGGTGTGCTGTTATGTCTCTAGCGCGTCCTGAGAGTCCAGAGACTTCCCCACATATGCCTCTATCTGGAGTCTGCAATATCCTGCTACCCCTAGGAATTTCCTCAATTCCCTCTTTGTTCTGGGTGGGAGTAGCTTGATAATTCCCTGAATCCTCCCTGGGGTTATTCTACGTTTTCCCTTGTCGTGGTTTTATGTTTTTTTGGTTTTTCAGTATTCCACATCAAAAACATCAGTACTGGAATTAAAGTGTTAATGCTCCAGTTCCGGGTACCTATCCCCATACATTACGGAAGTCATGGGATCTGACCCTTCCAGGTGGGGCGGTCTCTTACTGCCTGGCAGTGGGTGCTGGAGGGTGCTTTCCTAGCCGTTCCACGCTTTACAACCATATTCTTTATTCAGGCAGCAATATATTTCCACAGTTCAGCAGCCCAAATAGGTTTACCCCTCCACTGCCAGTTGTTTTGCAGTGTAGATGTGCCATGTAGATGCTCATGTGCCCAAGAGTCAGGCTACTGAAGAACAGCAAAATAACCATCAGGTAGACCGAGCTGCCAGAATTGAGGTGGCTCAAATAGACCTGGACTGGCAGAACAAGGGTGAATTATTTCTAGCTCGGTGGGCTCATGAGACCTCGGGCCATCAAGGGAGAGATGCAACATGTAAGTGGGCTAGAGACCGAGGGGTGAACTTAACTATGGATGCTATTCCACAGCCTATTCATGACTGTGAAACATGTGCCACAATTAAACAAGCCAAGAGGACGAAACCTCTCTGGGGGGAAGGGCGATGACAAAAGTATAAATATGGGAAGGCATGGCAGGTTGATTATATCACTTTGCCATGATCTCGTAGTGGTAAGTGTTATGTGCTTACCATGGTGGAGGCAACCACTGGGTGGCTTGAAGCATATGCAGTACCCCATGCTACCGCCCGAAACACCATTTTTGGTCTCGAGAAACAAATCCTGTGGCGACACGGCACCCCAGAAAGAATTGAGTCAGATAACGGGACTCATTTCAAAAATTCTCTTGTAAATACTTGGGCCAAAGATCATGGCATTGAGTGGATTTACCATATTCCCTACCATGCACCAGCCTCTGGTAAAATTGAATGATACAATGGGTTGTTAAAAACTATGCTGAAAGCAATGGGTGGCGGAACATTTAAGCACTGGGAGAAGCATTTGGCAGAAGCCACCTGATTGGTCAATACCAGAGGATCTATCAATCGTGATGGTCCTACCCAATCCAGCTCCCTACATACCGTAGAGGGAGATAAGGTCCCTGTTGTACATGTAAAGAGCATGTTGGGAAAAGCAGTTTGGGTTCTTCCAGCTTCTGGAAAGGGCAAACCTCTCCGCTGTGGTACTGTTTTTTGCCAGGGACCAGGGTCCACTTGGTGGGTAATGCAGAAAAATGGGGATGTTCAATGTGTACCACAAGGAAACTTGATGCTGGGGGAGTGCAGACAGTAATTCTATGTGTATGTATATAGACGTGTGTGTGTGATGCATTTTAATCATTTTTGTTTGTTTGTATATGTATGTATATATATTAAACACGATGTAGTGATGTAGAATAAGGGGTGGAATGTCATGGTTTTATGTTTTTTTGGTTTTCAGTATTCCACATCAAAACATCATGTACTGGAATTAAAGTGCTAATGCTCCAGTTCCGGGTACCTATCCCTATACATTATGGAAGGTCTTGGATCTGACCTTCCGGTTGGGCGGTCTTTACTGCTCTGGCATGTGGGTTTGCTGAGAGGGTGCCTTTCCTAGTGTTCCACTCTTTTCAGGTTGACTCGGTCTCAGGACGCTCTCTCTCCCATCTTATTTGATTTATTAGTCTCAATTTCAATTAGATTGTATTATATTGTGTTATCTTGCATTCCGATATCATAGTTAGTAAAATAAGTTTTCCTCCATAGATTGTTGCCGCTGGTTTTTTTTTCCTCCCTTCCTTCCCATTTTGTGGGGACGGGGGAGTGGGGGGGGGCAGGGGCCTACTGCCCCCTGTCACGGGCATAGATTGATCTAGTTAACTCTGTGACAATAGGCCTCACCGTAACGCTGAGGTGAGATGCGCAGTCCAGTTGATCTGCCGGAAGACAGGAGGAGAGCTGACGAAGAAGAGCGCATCAGGTGATCTTGCCAGGAGTTATATCTCCTCTCTGACTGCAAAGCCCCCTGGGGGAACGTAGTTCTTCTTCTCTTCCTGACAGGTACCCGGAACTTGAGCATTAACAGTTAAACTCCCAGTGCACTACAACGTGTTGCAGTAGGCGTTTGCGGGGTATCGGGCTGTGACACGATAGGACCTCCCCTGCTCTGTGATAAGAGACTGACGCGCGCTTGGAGGCGTAGATGTACTAGACATGAGTAAACACATGTGGACATAGTAACATAGATAAGCATGTGAAGTATATAAGTTGCTGTTTCGCTTGCAATAAACGCTATCCTGCCTAACATCACATTGGTGTGCATGTGGTGAGATGGTTGGGTCACAGCAGGGACGGCGTGAACCCTGGCCGGGCCATAGGAACGTGAGGAACTAGGGGTTTCCTACGCGGAAACAAGTTGTGCCCCGTGTGAGGAGCGTTCCTATACTGCCTGACTCAAAACAGTTTTGGCGCAGTAAACCCGAGGGGACGGTGGGGCGCCTCTTAGACCGCAGAATACCGTGGGGACGACAGTGCGGCTTATCTTTACAGCGCGGAAACCCGAGGGGACGGCGGGGCGCTGATCATGGAATCTGTTATTAAGGTACTTTTGCAACTTTGCAAAGAATATTGCGGCAAGCATCCTCCTTCTAGGAAGGAGATAGGCGCCGTCCTTTCCTGCCTGGAGCGGGAGGGGGAGATACACTCCCCCTACAATGTTCTCGACCATCAGAGGTGGGACTCTCTCACCACGGTGCTTGCACACCATGCGATGAGCGTTCAAAAGGGTGCTGAGCTTAAAACTTGGGGCTTACTTTTGGGTGCTCTCAGAGCGGCCAGAGAGGCAGAGGCTCGGCTGCTTCCGGGTTTAGGCGATGGGGCTGGGACACAGGACCCGGGGGATGCCGGAGGGGGCTCGGGAGCGGTTGTTGTTTGCAGGGGCCGAGAGGAGACGGTGCCGGGTGAACCGACGGTACTCAGTCCGAAAGAAGGCAGACAACAAGATAGCAGAAGTTCACTAATTCACCCCCCGCCATCATACCCGGACCGGTCGGGTAAAACGTTGTATCCTTTATCTGAATTGTGTCAGTGCACCCTGGCTCAAGGGAGCGGAGGAGGGTGTGACCCATACGGGCGGGATCAGTTTACTGCAGCACAGGCCAGGGCAGCGCTCTGTCATGGCATTTCCCATCCCACTTTGCTCCCAGCTCTGCAGCAGAGCGGGAATTCGGTCCCCTCGCTGCAGCAGGGAGCCGGGGGAGGCAGAGTACAGCTTACTGCCTGCACAGAGAGGGGCCAGACAAAAGGCCTGCTGTCTCCGGTTACAGCCAACGGCGATAGTTCAAGCGACATCTCAGCAGATGAAGGGGTAGTTAGTCCTCGGAGGAACGTTAGGGCATTGTTGCGGGCCACCCCGGGAACACTTAACACCCCGGGAGAAATTATCCAGTATGTCAGCCTGCGACAACAAAGATCTCTGCAGCAACAAGGGCTGTGTTTTCAATGTGGCCAATATGTGGAGATAGAGCCTGGCAGGGTATCCCAAAGAACCCCCTCGGTGACCTGTGTTACTTAGGGAAGCTAACAATGCTTGCTCCAAATCATACTGGCTGGCTTAGTGTGTCTCATAGCTTACATCCTAATAGGCGTCACCGTGATATAAGTCTGGAACCTGAGTGTGATGATGAAGTTAAGTTGTGGAGCGTCACAGTACGCATCTTCGCTTCATTCTTCGCGCCTGGTGTTTCAGCAGCAGCAGCTTTATAGAATAGAAAGACTGGCATGTTGGTCTGCAAAACAAGCCAATATGACAACGCTTGTGCTAAATGCAATGCTTCAGTATACACAATATACCCAATTACTGCGTTGGGATTGAATCATGATGGGGTTATACTTTATCCAATAGAACATCAAGAATGGGCTTGGAGAAAAGGGAAAAAATGGCAAACTGTAGATGTTAGCTCATGTGCTGTACGGGAACAACGAGGCTTTGTTTGTGAAGGTAACACTCCCAGGGCTCAAGACATTTGTCTTGATACTGAACAGAACATCTGCCATTTTGAGATTCATCCCAATGAGGTACCAGAAACAGTGCTTGTATATATTGGGGACGGATGTGTTTGCATGAGGACCCCTTGTAATTCTATACTCGTAGATAATATTACTATGGATACTGGTAATTATTCAAATCTCTGTACTTGTAACTTACTAATATTGTAGGGTGCGATTTTTAATTAATACAGCTCCAGTTACATCACTTCAGTTATTGCAGTCTAATTACACATTGATTCAGGACTTACTACCAACTCCTATTGGAATGGACCTTGATTTAGTGAGGAAACTGCTGCGGACATGACGACCTGTACCAATTGCTACAACGCATTTGGAACAATGGACAGAACAACCTTGATCACTGTTCACCATGATACGAGAGAGATACATCGTGTCCCTAGAAAGGATAAAGAAGGACGGAGAACATCACTGGTGGGAAGTGCTTTTGGATGGTCCCTACAGCGAGAGAGTGTTTAACGCTATTCTGCACCCAGTTGTGATCATATTAACTCTAACAGTAGTTTGTTTAGTGCTTGTAGTCGTATTATATGTAAGAATTTGGCACATGCAATTCCGCTTGCGACACATGATAGAGCGAACTTTTGACCAACGAATAGAGTATCTTAAGCTACGCGAGAAACTGTAAGGAACGCAACATATAATCATTTGTATAACCTTCACTAGGGCTATTAGGCGGTATGCGAGTATCGCGCTGTAACGGGGCAAGGCTTTACCGAGCATGGGGAGGGGGAGATGTTGCAGTAGGCGTTTGCGGGGTATCGGGCTGTGACGCGATAGGACCTCCCCTGCTCTGTGATAAGAGACGTGACGCATGCTTGGAGGCGTAGACGTACTAGACATGAGTAAATGCACGTGGACGTAGTAACATAGATAAGCATGTAAAGTATATAAGTTGCTGTTTCGCTTGCAATAAACGCCATCCTGCCTAACATCACATTGGTGTGCACGTGGTGAGATGGTCGGGTCACAGCGAGGACGGCGTGAACCCTGGCCGGGCCATAGGACCATGAGGAACTAGGGGTTTCCTACGCGGAAACAACATGATGTTATGATGTGGAATACCGATAACCAATAATCATAAAACCATGACACTCCCGCTCTCAGGATCTTCCCATTCAAAAGCAAGTATGTCGCTGATTTCAGGATCCAGTGGACAAGACCAAAAGGCATTCTTTAAATCTATCACACTGAACCACCTGTGTTCGTTTGGGATTTTACACATCAAGGTATATGGGTTTGGAACCACTGGGTGTCGTTTTTGTACTATTATTTCATTGATTCTTCTCAGGTCTTGTACTAGTCAGTAGGAACCATCAGGTTTCCTTACTGGCAAAATGGGGGTATTGAAAAGCAACATGCACGGTTCCAGCAACCCATCCTTTAGTAAACCTTGTATCACAGGTTTGAGCCCAATATATCCCTCAATTGGAGTTGGGTATTGTCTCTGCCTTATGGTCTCATATTTTTCTTTCATTTTTTTTTCAAAGGGGTTATTTTTAACCCCCCTCTATTCCCTTCTTTGATCCAGACAACAGGGTCTATTTCTCCCTCATCTGCCTCAGTTAAAATATTCATTGACACAGTAATTCCATCTTGATAGCTTGTTATTTGAATTTCCAGTTTCATCGTAAAATCCCTCCCCAGCAAGTTAGTCCCTGCATCAGGCACATACAATAATTGTCTTGTAATTGCCTTATCCCCTAATCTTAATTCAGTATTTTCAAGATGTGGCACTGTTATCCCGGTTCCTTCTACCCGTTATTTTTAAGGTTTTATTCATTAATTTGAGTCCTGGCACCTTATCGGCAAGTGATGATTGAGTTGCCCCAGTGTCTAAAACACAAAACTAAAAACACAACCTCCTTCCCCTCAGGTCCCACCTCCATATTTGCCAAGGGCTCCTGGTGGGACCAAATTTTTGAGAGCCCCTGACCCTCCTATTCAGAATTTAAAGCAACTAGTAACTTCTCCCTCTTCCACTCTGGGCAGTTTTTCTTTATGTGTCCTGGCTTACCACACTTAAAACATTTCCTCTCACTTTGCTCTGACTGGGGGCCTTAATCGATATCCTCAGGATCTTTCCTCTCTCCACCTCCCTCCAGGGCCCGACCTTCCTTCTGTGTTCTTTTCCCTATTACCCATTCTTTGTTTCACTACATTTTCCACTGTGGAAACCATTAACTTAGCCTTTTGTTTTTCTTTCTCATCCCCCTTTCTAACATACACTTTCTGAGCTTCTTGTAAGAGCTCCTCCAGGGACCTTTCACTCCATCCTTCTATCTTCTGAAGCCTTTTCTGCACATCCAGACATGCCTTAGTTACAAAATTAACCTTCAGGAGCCCTTGGGCTACAGGATCCTCAGAATTCATTCCGGAGTATTTTCTCATTCTGTCCCCAAGCCTCTCCAGAAAATCACTAGGGGATTCATCCCTACCCTGCTGAATCTCGAATGCCTTGGTGAGATTCTGGGACTTGGGTACTACCAGATGAGAAAGACAAGCAACTGCAAAAACGTTAAGGAAAACAGTGAGTGTGAGATATTAGAGTTTGTGATCTGCTGTAGCCAATGTAGATAGATGCCAGTACAAGAACACATCCCCCACGCTACCCCCTCCGCCACGGCTTGTAAGCTCAACTCGGAGTGAGAGAAAGAGCTGGGGGCCAGTCTCCCACTGTAACTGTAAATGGTGTATTACTTGCGAATGGGGATGGGACGGGACATTGGAAGTGAGAATAGCCTTCATTTGCAGAGATCTAAGGAAACACGATATCCCAGTGTTATCAGTGGAAGTCTCTGGAGGAGAAGAGGTGAAACTGAAATATAATGTTAGTAGTTTTAGTAGTTTAGTCGTTTAGTAGTTTCAGTGTTAGTAGCTTTGTGTGACAGGGTGTATGCAAAGCTGGCTGTGCCATGACGACTGCTAGCAAGGTTATAGAGTCAAAAGCTCTTACTCCAAACACATCAGCACAAAAAGCAGAAATCATAGCCCTGACCCGAGCATTAGAATTGGCAAAAGGAAAAAGAATTAACATATGGACTGATTAAAAATATGCTTTCAGTGGTGTACATGCCCATGGAGCAATATGGAAAGGGAGAGGACTCTTATCAACTCAAGGAAAAGGCATTAAACATGCAGAGGAAATCCTTAGAGTATTGGAAGCAGTACAACTACCGGAGAATGCATTGTAAGGCACACCAAAGGGGAGAATCACCAAATGAGGTGGGTAATGCCTTGGCAGACCAGGAAGCAAAGAGGGCAGTGGAAAAGGGTCCAGTGGAAGTGTGTCCTCTGATTCCAGATGGTAAAATTCAAACTGATGGTGAACCCAAATATTCTAAAGAAGATCAAAAGCTAATTGTTTATTTAGAAGGGCAAATAGGGAAAGGGGGATGGGCAATTACTCCGCATGGTAAGATAGTTGTCCCCTTAGCTCTGTTGTGGGCTGTGGTGATGGCTGAGCACAGAAAAACCCACTGGGGAGTAGAAGCCCTGTATAAATATTTAAATCAAAGGATTGTGAGAAACACGCTCAAGATAAAAAATTTCTAATCAGGCAAAGATCTCTGTGAAGAGCAGTTTATTCATTATTGCAATAATGGGTGCACACCCCCTACTGACAAGGGAGAAATTGCACAACTAGTCAGTGAAATCCACTCCCGGCACTCATTGGTTGAGTGTCTCAGGCTCACAATCTTCCGACACTGTTGCTACGTTACATTTCCATACAATTTCTGTTACCAACCCAATGTCTTTGGGTATGTTCTGTACTTTTTATGGCGATAGGAGGACAATATTTTCAACAATTAGCACACTAGTTCTGCCCTGTACCAGGCTCTCCCCTACCATATATAATTACCTTACCTAGTGCCTGTGCCAATTTTACCTAGGTCGGAACGCCCCAGTCTCAACTTTACTCTGTTCAGCAGCTTTCTTTGTGAAAGGCAACTTATCCTATGCTACATACAGAAATACTGGAAATTTCCACTGCAAAAACACAATCTACCTCTCACAGGATGACAGCTCATAATTTATATACGACTGTCACACAGGTAACTCAAGGATGTGAAATTTGTTTGCAAACCAATCCTAGGGCAGGTTCCAAAGTGCCTATGGGACAGATAGGAAAGGGAAATTATCCTGGGCAACAATGGCAAATTGATTTCTCGGAACTCCCAAGAAAAGGGGGGTATAGGTATATGTTGGTACTAACAGACACCTTTTCAGGTTGGCCAGATGCTTTCCCTTGCAGGACTAACAAAGCACGGGAAGTAACTAAAGTATTGTTACAAGAGATAATTCCAAGATTTGGGGTTCCAGCAACTATTTCGTCTGACCGAGGGCCTCACTTTGTAGCCAAGGTAGTAGCACAAGTATGTCAACAATTCAGGATTGACTGGCAGTTACATACTCCCTATCAGCCTCAGTCAAATGGTCAGGTAGAGAAAATGAATCATGTGATCAAATTGCAAATTGTTAAATTAGGGCAGGAGGCTGGGGTGACTTGGCCCCTGTCACGGGATCAACCAGATCAGTTTATGCCCGTGACAGGGGGCAGTAGGCCCCTGCCCTCCCCACCCCCCGCCTGGCCCCACAAAAATGGGAAGGAAGGGGGGAAAAGGAAAAAAACAGCGGCAACAATCTTGGAGGTAAACTTATTTTACTAACTAGATACGGAACAAAATAATAAATATTAAACAACTAATTGAAATTGAGTCAATAAAAATAAATAGAAGAAGAGTTCCCGGAACCGAAGTCCCAAAAACCTAAAAAGCTTGGGAGGCTAGGAAAGCCCCTCCAGCACCACTGCCAGGCAGTAAGAGACCGCCCCCGCCCCCCGGAAGGGTCAGATCCCAGACTTCCGTAAGTATAGGGTAGGTACGTAGAATTAGAGCATTAACACTTTAATTTCCGTACATAGTTTTATGTGGAATATTGAAAATCAAAAAACCAAAACCGACATTCCACCCCATTCTACATCACTACATCATGCTTAATATAATATTTATACATACAAATCAAACAAAAAAAAACAAAGATTAAAAAAAATGCATCCCACAACGTCTTTACCAATACAAATTCTTCTGCCCACTCCCCCCGTCAAAATTCCTTTGTTAAACTTGAAAACCCCATTCTTTGCAATTACCCACAAAGGGACCCATCCCTTTGGGAAAAAACGACCCCGGAGGAGGTTCCCTTTTCCAGGCTGGAAACCCAAATGCTTTTCCCCCCATGCTTTTCCATGTTTAACAGGGCCTTTATCTCCCCTTTACGGAGGTGGGGCTGGTGGGTAGGAATCCGATTATGATCCTTGGTATTACAAAGGGGTTTGAAATGTTTCCCATTAAATTTCCGACCTTCTTTGCATGAAAAAAACCCGTACCGTCAATTTTACCCAGAGGTGGTGATGGTAGGAATTTAAATTAAGATGTCTTTGGAAGAAAAAGGGGAATTTTTGAAAGAGTCCCAATCCAAAAATTTTCGGGGTTGGCCAAACGCCAAAGGTTGTTTTCCAAGATAAGGCGGGCGGGGGGGGTAATAATGTTTAAGCCCCCGTGGGACCGGAAACCCTAAAAATTTGTGGGATCGGGCAAAGTGATATAATCAACCGCCATGCCTCCCGTATTTGTAAACTTTTGCCATCGCCCTTCCTCCCAGAGGGTTTCAAATCCTCTTGCTTGTTTTTATGGCACATGTTTCCATCTGAATAACCTGTGCAATACACCATAGTTAAGCCACCCCTCGGTCTCTACCCACTTAATGTTGCATCTCTCCCCTGATGGCCCGAGGCTTGACCCCCCGGCGAAAATAATTCACCCTTTTTTGCCAGTCCAACACGACCACCTCAATTTTGGCGCTGGTCCACCGGTGGTTTTTTTGTTCTCGTGCCCGATTGGGACATGGGCACAATGGCGTATTTTCACAACCAGATTCTCTATTCGGGCAGCAATATCTTTCCACAGTTCAGCAGCCCAGATGGGTTTGCCCTGGCTGCCAGTTGCCCTGCTCCCACTGCTGTAACCACCCCCAAGAGCATTTGCCACCATCCAATCAGGGTTAAAGTAAACGTTCCATTCCCGTTCAGCAAACCCAAGGCCAGTTTGGAAGCCCTTTTAAACCTCTGCAAATTGGCTTATTCCCTTCCCTTTTCAGTGGCTCGGAACTTTCGTGGGTCTCCACAGCAGTTTCCACCGATGTTTTCCCACAATACACAGCCACGTAACGGGCATAGTTTTTCCATTTTCTGGTAATTTCGTTGTAGGTGGGGCCTCTTTAAGCCGTGATACTTCTTTTGCTGGTGATGTTTCCCCAAACTTTTTCCCTTCAGGCCAGTCCATGAACCTCCAGGATCCGGACGGCTGGGTTCCCCTGCGGCTCGTGGTAATAACCAACCACTTATTCCAAGTGCACATTGGTGATGGGTGGGGGGAAACTTTCCTTTAAACACCAGTTCAGCACTGGTATCGAGGTGCCAGGAAAGCTGTGTTTTCAGTACCGACCATTCAAAGCAACCCGAACCCCCTCATATCGGCAAGATCTCCTTTTCTTGGAGTGAGCCTCTTCCCCGACCCCCTGTAGGCCCGCTCCAGAATCCCCGGGGTCGGCCTCGGGTCTCTCCGAGGCTCTTTGCCAAAAACTCCAAGTGGGACCCTTTTCTCTCCAGCAGCAGTTAGAGGAGTTCTTCATATCCTGCCCTGTCCGTACTGGCCCTAAGGGCCACGGCACGGGCATCTCCTGTTTAAATCGTTCAAAAAAGCCGCTCTGCTCAGGGCCCATGTAAACTCTTCTTCATTCGCGCACATGTAAAGGGGCTTACAGAAAAGCTATAGTTTTGGAACCTGCATTCTCCAAAAGCCCACTACACCCAAAAAAGATTGTGGTTTTCTTTCTTACTAGTGGTGGAAATAGCATTATTTTGTCGATCACATCTGTCCGGGGATGGACGACGGCCACTTGCCACTTTATACCCAGGAACTAATCTCCTGAGCAGGTCCCTTTCCTTGCTCCGTTATAGCAAAAACCAAAGCAGAGAATCTGGATTATTCGCTCTCCTTTTGTGAAGATTCTTCTGCGTACGCCCCAAACAAACGATGTTTCATCAATATACTGCAAGTGCCAGGGGCACTGCCCTGTTCCAGTGCGTTTGGATCAACCCCATGGAAAATGGTGGCCTTTTTCCCACCCTGGGGCAAAGGTTCCAGGTTATGAACCCCTCCAGGTAAACGAATGTGGTAACTTGGAAGGAATGAGAAAAACCCTTTGGAAACCCGGCTGTTTTACCCTTCTCCCGGGCCGCCCCCCCACCGGGGGTGCTTCTTCGGCCGGCCCCGCATCCCCCCACTTCTTTTGATGGTGGGGCTTTTTGGGTTTTTCAATCCTCCCGCTCCTGTTGCGAAAACAAAGGGGAGAAGGAATCCCGGGTCGGTATCCTTGGGGACCGTTTTTTACAATTGGGGACCTGTTGTTTTTTTGTGCCCCCACCAAAGGGTCTTTTGACCCAGGCCAAAACGAGTTTAGTTGTTTGGCACAGCACATTCCAAAGGGTGTACCCCTTAGGGCCAAAAGCCCCCCCCCTTCTGAGGGTAACAAAATACCAAGTATAATGGAGCCCCCCTGGACCAGTCACAATAGGGTGGGCTTTTGCCCAGTTCCTACCAGTGAGGCTTATTCGGCCTCCAACAAGTCAATTCTTGAGAGCCCCAGTCACCCAGAAATATGGATTGATTTCTGTCCCTTCGAGTCGAGGGGCATCAGAGTGCACTGTGCCCGGTATCCACCAAGCCTTAATTCATGGGTTCTGATGTGCCAGGGCCATCGGATCCAAACCAGTCCAATAAACTATTACCTTTCCCCCCCCTGACTGGGGCAGGGCCCCTCTATTCATTACCTGTGGTAACCGGAGAACTGCACTGGCGGTTGGTTGCTTTGGTAATTCTCTCCCCCGTCTGAGTACTGAGTAGCTTGGTCGTGCCACTTCCTCATGTCTTCTCCTGGTCAGTAAAAAAACGCCAACAACAAGCGCGATGTAGGTTCCTTCCTGGAGCTGGGGCGTTTGCCTTAACAGCTGAGATTTTGATTTTGCACCTGAGAAGGAGGGTTCGTCGTCTTTAGTTAGTTGGATCCCACTTGTTCACATCTCCTTCAGTAGACTCTTTTGACTATTTTGATCTTCACCAAGCGTTTCTGAACTTCTAACAGGTTTGTCACGATTCATCTGAAGACACTTGCTCTTTCACTTTATTTCAGGTTCTCCGTCATTTGTAGATGGCGGCAGGCGGCGCGGGTTGGGGGTAGCTTTGTTCAACTTGGGAGCGTAAAAGAACAATTTCCAAAAACAAGGGGCTTCTCTGTTGGTCCTCGACGTCAGTGCTGCCAATAGGGGGGGGTATTGGCTGGTGCTGTTGAGTGAGCTTTCCACTTCACGCTTTCCTCACTTTCTCAGGATCGGCTTTGTGGGTCGCTAAAAACACGTTAGGGTCATACAACATTTCCACCCGGCCTTTCCCTCAAATACTGGATACCCTGCCTCAACGTATCCCATCTTTTCGTCACAGGCTTCAAGCCGCTTTTGAAGGGGTACCTTTCCTTCACGGCTGCTAATTTCGTTCCCAGGGGGGCAGCTCTCCAGACATCACAATTGCTCTGTCAATAGCTGGATTTCTGGAATGGCTCCTATTGGCGAGCTTCATTACCATCTAGGACGCACTGGCCCCGCTTTCCCAGCAGCGAACTAACAGAAACGATAGTTTTCTTTGGGTGCCGGATGAATTCCCTTTCTTGAGCCTTGGATTTCATCATCTTCAGAGGCCGACGAGTAGTAATAAAAACTTCCTCTTCATCACTCTCTTCTGCTGTTTTCGTTTTTCCTTTTGCCTTTCTTGATTTTGGTGGTTCCGAGGGGGCCCCTCCCTGGATCTTTTCCCACCTCCTCCTCCTCTCTTTTTTTTTCGGTTCTAGACGCAGGACACTCGTTTCCATTTCTTGCCCTCCAAGGGGCAACTGATATTGTTACTGGTTTCCCCTGTAATTGATCAGATTTGACTCGGAGATTTCCCCTTTTGGCTTGAACCTCAGCTCGGAAACTCCTCTCCCAAAACAGTATTTTTATGCACGGTAAGCACAAGCCAAACCCCAAATAAGTTGTACCTCCTTAATTTACCTAGCCGCATCCCCTTCTCAAATACTGGCTAAGTTTCGGGGATCCCACAGGTCTAAGAGTGAAAATTCCTGACTTGCGGGTCCCCATGCTTCTAAGATTTGCCTAAACCTCTCCAATTCCCTGCCAGTCAGCATTCTCTGGTTTTGGAGGAGACTCTTTTCGCTTACTATTCCTGTATAGGAACACATTCATGAAAAGTGATACGAACAGGACTAATGCGCCCACAAGCATGAAAATTAACTCAGCATTGGAAAAGCGTCTGATAAACCGAGAGGAAAACCTGGAAACTGGTTTGAACATCGTGTGGTTTGTAAAATTAGGTATTCCATTTGGGATGTAGTTGCTTGTGAAATTAGCCATTCCATCCGGGATGCAAGTGTCAAAATTCATATTAAGCATTGCATTTAGGTACCAATATAGGTACCATACAGGCGTCTCCGTCAGTCCCCTTATTATATTATATATGTACACAATTCCACAACAAGTAATTATGGCATTGATGATTGGCCAGTAGTTCGCGAAGAACACCATAGCTTTGAATCCCCTCCTCAGCGCTCCCACGAAAAAGAGTGGGTTCATCGCTGGTTTCTGCTCAAAAAGGGTTAATGAATTGAAACTAACACGAGAGGGGGGGAAAGAAAAAAAGAGGCACTACCCAGACTAAGCAGCGCTCAAAGTTTACAAATATCCCAGAATACTGGCAGTACGCCTGGTCTTTCAAGGTCAAGTTTTCCAGCACAAAAACCTGAACTACTGATAATGCTCCCTAACGAAGCTCTCTAAGAGCAGAGAGCGAGATTCGTTCTAAGAGCCAAAAACACACAAAAAAGGCAGCTATGCCCGCATTCTCCACCAAAATCTGTCACGGGATCAACCAGATCAGTTTATGCCCGTGACAGGGGGCAGTAGGCCCCTGCCCTCCCCACCCCCCGCCTGGCCCCACAATGGGAAGGAAGGGGGAAAAGGAAAAAAACAGCGGCAACAATCTATGGAGGTAAACTTATTTTACTAACTATGATATCGGAATGCAAAATAATACAATATAATACAATCTAATTGAAATTGAGTCTAATAAATCAAATAAGATATGAGAGAGAGTTCCCGAGACCGAGTCAAACCTGAAAAAGCTTGGAACGGCTAGGAAAGCACCCTCCAGCACCCACTGCCAGGCAGTAAGAGACCGCCCCCCGCCCCCCGGAAGGGTCAGATCCCATGACTTCCGTAATGTATAGGGATAGGTACGTAGAATTAGAGCATTAACACTTTAATTCCAGTACATGATGTTTTGATGTGGAATATTGAAAATCAAAAAACCAAAACCATGACAGCCCCAAGCTTTACCATTGGCTCTCCTGAGAATAAGAACCAAACCTCGAGTGAAGGAAGGATTGAGCCCATTTGAAATGTTATATGGTAGACCGTATATGATTCAGAAATGCACCTCAAACCAAGTAGGGGAAGAGACCCTGACAGGATATATGATAAGCCTGCAACAGCAGTTGCATGAAATAGAAAAATCAGTGTCGGGCATAAGGGCAAGGGGATTGGATGGACCGTCATAATATTAAACCTGGAGACTATGCGTATGTCAAATCCCTCACAAATTCACCTCTCAAGTCCAAGTGGGAAGGAACATTTCTGTTAATATTAACATCATACAGCAATCAAGGTGAAAGAACAAGCGTCGTGGATCCATTATACTCGAGTCAAGAAGACAACAAAACCACCATGGACTGCTGAAGAGAAGGAACCTCTTAAGCTTAAACTTAAGAAGGCATCATGTATATACTAATTTTTGTAAGTAGTATTTGTACAGGTGTCATGGTTTTGTGATTTTTGGTTTTCGGTATTCCACATCATAACATCATGTGGGGCAGTGGGAGTTTAACTGTTAATGCTCAAGCTCTGGGTACCTGCCTGGAAGAGAAGAACAACTACATTCCCCAGGGGACTTTGCAGTCACAAAGAGTCTCGAGATATAACTCCTGGCAAGGTCACCTGATGCGTTCTTCTTCGCCTGCTTTTCATCGGCTCTCCTCCCTTTTCTCCCTGCTGCTCAACTGGGCTGCGCATCTCACCTCAGCCCTCAGCGTTGTGGTGAGGCCTATCCACCTTTCAGACATTCTCTCTCTCATTATATTTGATTTATTGGCTTCAATTTTAATTATATTGTATTATAGTGCGTTATCTTGCATTTCGATACTATATTTAGTAAATTAATTTGTTTCTCCTCAGATCGTTGCCGCTGTTTTTAATTACTTTGGGGTCCCTGTTACCTCCGGCAACCACCGTGTCAAAGGCCGCACTGCCTAGGGACTAGCGATCTGCATTCGCTAGGGCCATAGCAACATTGACACCAATATGGTGAAGAAGCAAATGGCAATTTATTAAGGCACAATAACCCCTTAAATACACATCCAGTATCGCCTAAGCCCCCTAAGCATGCGTCACGTGTTACTCACACATTACTCACAGAGCGGGGGAGGTCCTATCGCGTACAACCCGATACCCCGTTATCACCTACTACAACACAGCAGGGGGTCCTTTCGCATCACAGCCCGATATCTCGTTAGCGCCTACGACAACATCTCCCCCTCCCCGTGCTCGGTAAAGCCTTGCCCCGTTACAGCGCGATATTCGCATACCGCCTAATAGCCCTAGTGAAGGTTATACAAATGATAATAGGTTGCGTTTCTTACAGTCTCTCACATAGCTTAAGATACTCTATTCGTTAGTCAAAAGTCCTGTCCATCATTCGTTGCAGGCTATTTTGCAGGCATCCTATAAAGCACAGAAAGCAAATCAAAAGACATGCAAAGATTGCGAGCCCTATTGCGAGAACCTTAAGCAATTGCTTTAACCATGAGCCCATTTCCCCAAACAGTCCATCCAGCCAACTGCCAAAGGGATCACTCTCTTCTTTAATCTTCTGCGTATGTTCTTGCATCCAGTGTAGCTGTTCATGTATTGACACACTATCGTCGCTGAGGTTAAAACCGCACATTCCTTCAACGTCCTCACATCCATGTCCTTGAGCTAACAGCAAGAAGTTAATAGCCGCTCTATTTTGTAACAGTGCATGGCAAACACTACTAAGATCTTCAAGCATTGCATTTAGCATAAGCGTTGTCATATTGGCTTGTTTCGCAGACCAACATGCCAGTCTTTCTATTTGGGTTAAAGCTGCTGCTGCTGAAACGCCAGGCACAAAGAATGAAGCAAAGATGCGTGCTGTGACGCTCCACAACTTAACTTCATCATCACACTCAGGTTCCAGACTTATATCACGGTGACGCCTATTAGGATGTAAGCTATGAGACACACTAAGCCAGCCAGTATAATTTGGAGCAAGCATCGTTAGCTTCCCTAAGTAACACAGGCCACCGAGGGGGTTCTTTGGGACACCCTGCCAGGCTCTATCTCCACATATTGGCCGCATTGAAAACACGGCCCTTGTTGCTGCAGAGATCTTTGTTGTCGCAGGCCGACATACTGGATAATTTCTCGCGGGGTGTTAAGCGTTCCCAGGGCAGCCCGCAACAATGCCATAACATTTCTCCCAGGACTTACTTCCCCTTCATCCGCTGAGCTGTTGCTCCAGCTATCTCCCGAACTATCGCCCTTGGGTGTAATCTGAGACTGCAGGCCTTTTGTCTGCCCCCTCCCTGTGCCGGCAGTAAGCTGCTCCCGCCCGTGTGGGTCGTACCCTCCTCCGCTCCCTTGAGCCAGGGCGCACTGACACAATTCAGATAAAGGATACAACGTTTCACCCGACTGGCCTGGATATGGTGGCGGGGGGTGAGTCAGCGAACGTCCTCTGCTATCTTGTTGCCTGTCTTCTTTCGGACTGGGTACTGTCGGTTCAGCCGGCGGCTCCGTCTCCTCTCGGTCCCTGTAAACAACAACCGCTCCCGAGCCCCCTCCGGCACCCCCCGGGTCCGGTGTCCCAGCCCCGTCGCTGAGACCCAAAAGTAACCGAGCCTCCACTGATACTTTTTTTTCCTCTCTGGCTGCCTTCAACGCTCCTAGTATCAGGCCCCAAGTTTTTAGCTCAGACCCACCCTTCTGTGCACTCATAATATGTTGCGCGAGTGCAGAGGTGAGATCATCCCACCTCCAGTGGTCAAGAATCTCTCGGGGGGCCTTAACCTCCCCCTCTTGCTCTAACCTGGAAATAACTGCAGCGACCTCCTTCTTAGAAGGAACGTTCTTGTCACAGTAATCCTTGCACAGCTGAAGTATTACCTTAATTACCGGTTCCATGATTCGGACCTCAGCGCAGCACCACTACCCTGCTGTTCCGCCGACTACGAATCGTGGCACAGCGCCCGTACCGCGCTGGTTCTCGCTTAATGATGGCCCAGACCTCAGCACAGCGACACTACCACGCTGCCTCCCGCTGACTATGAGCCCCGTTACAGTTCAATGATAGCCCAGACCTCAGCACAGCGACACTACCACGCTGCCTCCCGCTGACTATGAGCCCCGTTACAGTTCAATGATAGCCCAGACCTCAGCACAGCGACACTACCACGCTGCCTCCCGCTGACTATGAGCCCCGTTACAGTTCAATGATAGCCCAGACCTCAGCACAGCGACACTACCACGCTGCCTTCTGCTGACTATGGGCCCCGGCGTCAGTTCTGACACCGCACTGCTAGTTGCCGGAAGGTAAAGGGTGACAGTCCAATCTCCTCACACGGGGCACCATTTGTTACCTCCGGCAACCACCGTGTCAAAGGCCGCACTGCCTAGGGACTAGCGATCTGCATTCGCTAGGGCCATAGCAACATTGACACCAATATGGTGAAGAAGCAAATGGCAATTTATTAAGGCACAATAACCCCTTAAATACACATCCAGTATCGCCTAAGCCCCCTAAGCATGCGTCACGTGTTACTCACACATTACTCACAGAGCGGGGGAGGTCCTATCGCGTACAACCCGATACCCCGTTATCGCCTACTACAACACAGCAGGGGGTCCTTTCGCATCACAGCCCGATATCTCGTTAGCGCCTACGACAACAGGTCCCCTGTTCCGTTTTCTGGAGGCGTGGATCTGCGGATCCCTCCGCCCTGCTAGTCACGGAACTGGGCCGAACCAGCCCATAAACCGTTGACAATAGGACTTGCTTCAGCCTGGCGGGACAATGCTTATATACAAGTGACAGAGAACCTCGCTTGGGCCCTAAATATTTCAAATTATTGGGTATGCACGGCCCTGCCAAGAGATGGAGGGATGGAACTCCCTCAATACGGGATTCCCTCCACCAATTGGGCACTATGGGGTGGAGCAGGAGGTAGGCCTAAGTGTGCATATGAAAATCTGATTCCCACACACTGCCAGGCAGCGAGCAAGAGAGAGAATCCCGTGACTTCCTCCCATGAAGTATCTTCCCCTCTGAATGCAAAGTCCTCTGGGGTATGTAGTTCTTCTTAAATTTTGATAAACAACCAACAAATTCCAAGGGGAATCTGAAGAACTTAAATTATCGTACGATGGCCTGGGTTGAAAAGGACCACAATGACCATCTAGTTTCAACCCCCCTGCTATGTGCAGGGTTGTCAACCACTAGACCAGGCTGCCCAGAGTCACATCCAGCCTGGCCTTGAATGCATCCAGGTATGGGACATCCACAACCTCCTTGGACAACCTGTTCCAGTGTGTCACCACCCTCTGTGTGAAAAGCTTCCTCCTAATATCTAACCTAAACCTCCCTTTCCAGTTTAAAAACCATTCCCCTTGTCCTAATCACTACTCCCCTCGTAAACAGCCATTCCCCTTCCTGTTTATATGCTCCCTTCAAGTACTGGAAGGCCGCAATGAGGTCTCCCCAGAGCCTTCTCTTCTCCAAGCTAAACAAGCCCAGTTTCCTCAACCTTTCCTCATAGGAGAGGTGTTCCAGCTCTCTGATCATCATAGTGGCCCTCCTCTGGACTCATTCCAAGAGCTCCACATCCTTCCTGTACTGGGGGGCCCCAGGCCTGGACACAGTACTCCAGATGGGGCCTCACAAGAGCCGAGTAGAGGGGGACAATCACCTCCCCCACAGTTGGCCTTCCGGGCTACAGGCGCACACTGCTGGCTCATGTCCAGCTTCTTGTCCCAAGTGCAGCACCCTGCACTTGGCCTTATTGAACCTCATTAGGTTTTCATGGGCCCACTTGTCCAGCCTGTCCAGGTGCCTCTGGATTGCTTCCCTTCCTTCCAGTGTATCGACTGCACCACTCAGCTTGGTGTCATCTGCAAACTTGCTGAGGGTGCACTCGATGCCATCGTCTATGTCATTGATGAAGATGTTGAAGAGCACTGGTCCCAAGACCGACCCCTGAGGGACACCGCATGTGACCGGCCTCCACCCTGACACAGAACCATTGATTATAACCCTTTGGTTGCATCCAGTCAGCCAATTCCTAATCCATCGAACAGTCCATTCTTCAAATGCACACCTCTCCAATTTAGAGAGAAGGATGTGGTGAGGGACCATGTCAAAGGCTTTGCAGAAGTTCAGGTAGATGATATTCACCGCCCTTCCCCCATCCACCAAAGCCTTCACTCTGTTATAGAAGGCCACCAGATTGGTCAGGCACGATTTGCCCTTGGTGAAGTCATGCTGGCTGTCTCGAATCACTTCTTTATCTCGTATGTGCCTTAACATAGCTTCTAGGAGGATCTGCTCCATGATCTTCCCAGGCACAGAGGTGAGGCTCACCAGTCCGTAGTTTCCCAGGTCTTCCTTTCTCCCTTTCTTAAAAATGGGAACAATGTTTCCCTTTTTCCAGTCACCAGGGACTTCACCAGACAGCCACGATTTTTCAAATATGATGGAGAGCGGCTCGGCAACTACATCAACCATCTCTTTCAGAATCCTGGGATGTATATCATCATTCTTCTATTCCGAGAACCAGGTATCCAAAAAGTTGTTAGTCCACGGAACTGGAGTATTAACTCTTTAATTCGCCATGCTTTACATGATGTTATGATGTGGAATACCAATAACAAAAATCATAAAACCATGACAATAATCAATCTAAGTTTTTGTACATATATAGATCAGTCTCAAAGGGTTGCCACTGACTTAGAGGAAATTTGGAAACACACCCACGTAATACATGCGGTAACATTGAATAATAACTCTTTTGGCTTTACAGAGTTATGGGAAAAATTAAGCAGTTGGTTGCCGAATTTTGGCTGGCTGACGCAACTCTTTATAGTATGCATTACCTTACACTTTCTTGGGATATTTTTATGTTGTATGCTATATTGTTTTATGTGGATGTATAGACAGATGGGTGATGACTATGAGACATGGAAAAAGCATAAATTGAGACAGAAAATGGAGAGTGGAGCGTATTTCCGAAAATCATTAGATAATAACTGAATAATTTAGCAAAATAATTTGTTAGGATATAGAAAAGGGGGGAATTGAATGGGGGGATAATTTGTTACGAACAGCGGGAAGGGTGTGAGGCGCTATAACCTGAATCGGGGGGTAATTTGTTTTGTATTGGAGTAGCTGAGCACAAACAATGGGAAGGACATGGGACACTTCAACCTGGGTAGGCGTAGAATATTGTAATGAGTTTCTAAAACTATGAATATGCATGTAACCTTTCTATAAATGAAGGCATTTACCTGCATTCAGGGTGCAGATTTGGAAGGGGCTACCCTCTCTGCACCCGGCGTGCGCACAGCACCGAATAAAAACATATATGCTTTATAACTACTCTGTGGTTATACTCCGGAGTTTGATTCAGCAAGTCACGTGACATGCCCAAGGAAGTGCCTGAAGAGGCATCGGGAAGGCCTGGCATCCCCCCACCTCAGTGCTCTTTGGAAGGAAGAAAGGAAGGAAGAAAGGAAGCCTTACAGAAGGAAAAGCCTAGAGAGAATCACCATATCACTAAAGGAAAGTAACTGAGACATCTTGGAAACAGCAGGATGGCGACGACTGGCACAAAATCACAGAATCAAGTTAGAATGTAATTAACAAATGTAAATCTTTGGTAAGATTGTGAACCTGGAGTACCCAGCCAATGGGAAAACAGGGGAGGGGGTGGGCATGGGGGATACAAGGTACAAAAGCTGTACTATTGTGTCCATAGGTGCGCTCCTGCTTGCAGGACACCCACCATTGCAATTGCAAATAAAATCTGCTTTTATCGGAGATAACATCCTGACAAAATTATTTGTATATTTTCAACAAAGAGTATTAGAGCTTGTGATCTGCACCAGCCAAGGCGGATGGGTGTCAGCACGAGAACATCCCCCCGCACCACCTACCCCACCGCAGCTCGTAAGCTGAACTCTCAGAGTGAGAGAGAGAGAGACGTGGGCCAGAGACTCCTGTCATAAATAGTGTGTTACTTGCGAATGGGGCGGGGGAGGGTACAGGACATTGGAAGTGATAATAGCCTTCATCTGCAGAGATCTAGGAAAGCCAATATCCCAGTATTAGTGCAGGAAGCCTTCGGGGAGTGGAGGTGAAACTGAAATATGTTAGTAGTGTTTGTAATGATGAAAGTTTGGAAAGTGAAAAAGAGGTTTAGGAAAGGCACAGGCTGAGGAAGGCAAAGATGAGCAAGGTGTAACAAGGTTGTCAGGACTGAGAAGACAGGTGAGGGATCTGGAAAAATTGATTGAGGAACAGATAGTAATGAAAGAAGGAACCTGGGAAGAACAATAGCATCTGCTACTGTTGCTGCACTAGAGCAGGGCCCGAGGGCTCAGAGATTCCCAAGGGAAAGAGGTAGGGGGAACCTGGAAGGGCCCAGGGAGGGTTCTGTCCCCACTGGACTGAAAGCAGTGTGCAAATAGCAGGGAAATGGGACACTGGTGGAGAAGCTGTCCCAAGCTGAGTGGGGGAGGGAACCGTCTCTGATCGCAGAATCTGAATGACTAGAACCTGGGCAGTCTACCCTAGCAGACCCATTGGTTAAATTGCAGCTAGGGGAGCAGGGTAAAGAGGTTAATTTTCTGGTGGATACAGGTGCCTCTTACTCTGTGCTACTGATATAGGTTGGTTTGCTTAGCAATAGGGATTAGTACGTTAGCTTAAGAACCAATATATTAGTTTAGCAAAAGGAATCTGTAAGTGATAGTTCTAAAACTTTCCATTTCAGCTTTAGTGGGTGAACAGTCTTTTTTTTCCTCAATAATTTTGTACTGGGAGCATAGTAGAATACTTTTATCTTCTGCCTCAATGATTTTGCCTCATGAGAAGTACTGGAGTCACAATAGAATACTTTTATCTTTTGCCTCAAAACGTGCAAGGACATTTTCCTTAGGTTCCACAACTTTTTTTAAAAAGTGATTCCATGGGTAATAAGCAATAAAATTTCCAAGCTGGGGGAAAAGTGAATTAAAGTGATCAAAGGGTTCGGGAGAAGCGATGGTGAAAAAAGGGAAGAATAGGGGGGCTTGACCACCCTGACGCCCAAAGGGACATTACCATACAAAAAACCTTGAAAAAGGTGAATAGTAGGGCCAAAGTACTGGCATATGTATGTCTTAATGGTATAAATGTAGAACCTGATCTCTGAGAGCACACACTTGCTTGTCAAGTCGCCCAGTGCGCATCTTGAGGAATAAAGGAATGCCACTGTCTAACACCACATTGGAGTTAGAGAGTTTTCTTTCCAGATTTCAGATGACACTACATCAATAATTATTACCTGTAGATGCTGATTTTGTAGCAGTAGTAGGAGTTACTGGCCAACAAGAAAAAGCTTACTTTTTTGAGACCAGCTAAATACAGGCGGGGAAAACAAGTAGGAATACATAAATTCTTGTACATGCTAGGTTCCCCAAAACCATTACTTGGGCAACACTCATTAGAACAAAAGGATCCAGAGATTCAAGTCAATAAAGGAAAATTGGAGCTAAGGGTCAAGGAAGAACCACTGATTGAAAATTTTAAGTTTGGCTTTGACACAAAATGGGAAAAAGACAATGTTGAACCCCCAGAAGTTACAGAAATCTTAAATCAGGTATACCCAGGAGCGTGGGCATCAGGGATGCCTGGCAGAGCCAAAAATGCATCCCCAATAGAAGTTAAGTTAAAAGCAGGAGCCAGTCCAGTCAAGGTAAAGAAGTGCCCTTTGAGGATACAAGATTGTAGAGGGATAAAAGAAATAATAGGTAACTTTTTGGATTTTGGTTTATTAATGAAGAACCATTAACAACACTCAATTTGCCGGTGAAAAATTGGATGGCAAGAGCTTATTTTTGGTAGAAGATTTGAGGCAAGTAAAGAATTGGTTAAATAACACCCAGTGGGACAAATCCAACCTTTTTAACCAATTAAGGAATGAGAGGTGAAGTTTCCCCTTGGATTTGAGGGATGCCTTTTTTGCCTGGTTTGGACAAAGGAAGCCTAAAGTTATTTGCCTTTGAATAGGAAAACCCCAATATGGGGAGAAAAGACTCAGTTAACCTGGACAGTGTTACCCAGGGTTTTGAGAACAGCCCAATGATTTTTGAGAACCAGTCAGCTCGTGAGCCTGAGACTTGGGATCCTCCATACCAAGGTGGAACTTCACTGCAGTACATGGATGCCACCATAACAAAAGAGGATTGTGTACAATGGACCATGAGTTTGCTGAATTCTCTTGGTTTAAATTGTTATCAAGTTTCTCAACAGAAAGTTCAACTGATCAAAGAGAAGGAAGGAAGCATTTTGCTGAATGCCCAGAACAGCAACGCAGACCTCCGAGCCAGCAGTGTGCGACTGATTGGAGGCTGTCTATGCCAGTTGGCCAGACCTAAAGGGGGAACCACTGAAATCCTGGATTCATTGACAAAAGCAGTTTTGTGAGACAAGGAAACCGTAAGGCAGGGTGTGCGGTAACTACTACTGACGAGGTAATCAAAGCAAAACCATTACCTATGGGGACTTCAGCTCAGAAGGATGAAATAACTGCCTGGACAAGAGCCTTAAATATATGGACAGATTCTAAATATGCATTTGTTTTGTTACACGCTCATGGTACCATCTGGAAAGAGTGAGGATTGCTCACACACAAGGAAGACAAATTCAGCATGCTTTAAATCTACCAAAGAGTGTGGCTATTATACATTGTAAAGGACATCATAAAGGTAACACCGTACAGGAAATTGGAAATAAGATCCCCCATGCACCCAGCGGTGTAATAAAGGGAATACCTGCTTGACATAACTCATTGGCGTGTCAAGTTACTTTGTTGGCTTTCTTGGCTACAATCTCTTCCTCAGAACATGCGCAAAACATTACAGAGGAACGGATCAGAAATGAAGCGCTCACTGACTGTGGAAGGCACTGCTCCCCATCCCTTTCGAGGGCTTTGCTCCCCATGCTGTATGTTCTGTAATGTACTGTTCTTTGTTTTCTGCATTGTGCTATCAATATTCATATCAGAAATAAATTTTTGTTTCATTTTTTGCTCACGTTGAAATGTGACACTGCACTTTAACTTCGGTGCCATTATTGCCTTATTCCCTTCTGGGTATTTTCTCTGTTGTACACACAATGAGTCAGTGGTACATGATATTGGTATCTATCATAGCCCTTGAGCTATGGGCTCCTCCAGTATGAGGAAGCTCACAGCCCCATTGTACTAAAAGTGATTTATTTCCAATTAAAGTTATAACAATTTCAATCATTACAATAAGCATTTTTCCCCGATTGTCTCCAGCATTCCATTTCCTACAGACACAGGGATGGAACCCTTTTGATGGGGCACTCCAGGATCCTTTTATCCTCAAGGAGGAGAACAGGTGCTTTTGAACTGCACTTCACCTCACCCTGGGGCTGACATCTGAGAAAAAGTCAAATGAATGTCGTCATGAAAATGCTTTTTTCTCTCTATCAACTGCAAGAAAGCCCGAGGCGATGCAATCCAACAAAGGCCTCCACATCATAGGCTTCTGATGCACCTGGGCAGGGGATTGCCATTCACAGGCAGCTGAGATTCACTTGACATTGTTTTCCTAATTTCCTTTACACATACTGAAATATCAGGACAGAGCACTGAATATTTAACTGAGCTCCTGTCTCTCGCCAGTTATCAGAGGCAAGGTGATATAGATATACACCTAAAGTGAGATTAAGGCTCATTCGGAGTCAGATATTACCCAACCAGTTTATTATACATTCCTGGTAAGTTAGGCTTGGGGATGGGGGGGAGGAGAAGAAAGCAATAGTAAAAAGATAGAAAATAAAAGCAAGGGTTCATTATAGGAATGCAGAGATAGCTACCACTGCAGTTCTACAATGTTCCATTAATTTCTCAGTAGGCAGCAGGGATGGAGGGTGCAGCTTCTCTGTCAGTGACGGGATGTTCTAAGGCTCAAAAGGCTCTAGTCCTGTGTTAGAAAAGTCCTTATAAACGGTCCAGTATTTCTCTGTTGCTGGACTTAGCTGTGCCACTGTTACTCAAATATTGGGGAATCACAGGGTGTCAATGGTTTACGGGCTGGTTCGGCACGGTTCTGTGACTAGCAGGGCGGAGGGATCTGCAGATCCACGCCCCCGGAAAGGGGAAACAGGGGACCCAAAATAATTGAAAACAGCAGCAACGATCTGAGGTGAAACAAACTAATTTACTAAATATAGTATCAGCAAAATATAACGAGAGAGAGATAGAGAGTGTGCGAAAGGTGGATAGGTCTCACCACAGCGCTGAGGTGAGAAGTGCAGTCCAGTTGAGCCGATGAAGAAAAGCAGATGGAGAAGCGCAGGCAAAGAAGAGAACATCAAGTGACCTTGCTGGGAGCTACATCTCCTTGCTGATCGCAAAGCCCCCTGGGGAATGTAGTTGTTGTTCTCCTCCAGACAGGCACCCGGAACTTGAGCATCCACAGTCAAACATTACATGATGTTACGATGTGGAATACAGATAACCAGAAATCATAAAACTATGACACAGGGGTTGGAAGGGAAGGAACTCAAGAGATCATCGAGACCAACCACCCTGCTAAAGCATACTCCATACAACAGGTCGCACAAATAGGTGTCCGGATGGGTCTTAAATATCTCCAAAGAAGGAGACTCCACAACCTCTCTGGGCAACCTGTTCTAGTGCTCCATCACCCTTACCATAAAGAAGTTCTACTGCATGTTAGTATGGAACTTCGTCACGGAATTAACCAGATGAGTTTATGCCCGTGACAGGGGGGCAGTAGGCCCCTGCCCCCCCCCCCCCCCCCCCCCCCGCCTGGCCCCACAAAATGGGAAGGAAGGGGGAAAAGGAAAAGAAAAAGCAGCAACAATCTATGGAGGTAAACTTATTTTACTAACTATGATATCGGAATGCAAAATAATACAATATAATTCAATCTAATTGAAATTGAGTCTAATAAATCAAATAAGATATGAGAGAGAGTTCCCGAGACCGAGTCAAACCTGAAAAAAAGCTTGGAATGGCTAGGAAAGCACCCTCCAGCACCCACTGCCAGGCAGTAAGAGACCGCCCAACCGGAAGGGTCAGATCCCATGACTTCCATAACGTATAGGGATAGGTACGTAGAACTAGAGCATTAACACATTAATTCCAGTACATGATGTTTTGATGTGGAATATTGAAAATCAAAAAAACCAAAACCATGACATTCCACCCCTTATTCTACATCACTACATCATGCTTAATATATATATACACATACATATACAAACAAAACAAAGATTAAAAATGCATCACACACACACGCCTATATACATAGAATTACTGTCTGCACTCCCCCAGCATCAAGTTTCCTTGTGGTACACATTGAACATCCCCATTCTTCTGCATTACCCACCAAGTGGACCCAGGTCCCTGGGCAAAAACAGTACCGCAGAGAGGTTTGCCCTTTCCAGAAGCTGGAAGAACCCAAACTGCTTTTCCCAACATGCTCTTTACATGTACAACAGGGACCTTATCTCCCTCTACGGTATGTAGGGAGCTGGATTGGGTAGGACCATCACGATTGATAGATCCTCTGGTATTGACTAACCAGGTGGCTTCTGCCAAATGCTTCTCCCAGTGCTTAAAATGTTCCGCCACCCATTGCTTTCAGCATAGTTTTTTAACAACCCATTGTATCATGTCAATTTTACCAGAGGCTGGTGCATGGTAGGGAATATGGTAAATCCACTCAATGCCATGATACTGTGGCCCAAGTATTTACAACGAGAATTTTTGAAATGAGCCCCATTATCTGGACTCAATTTTCTGGGTGCCATGTCACCAAAGGACTTGTTTCTCAAGACCTAGTATGGTGTTTCGGGCAGTAGCATGGGTAACTGCATATGTTTCAAGCCACCCAGTGTTGCCTCCACCATGGTAAGCACAGTAACACTTACCACTGTGGGATCGTGGCAAAGTGATATAATCAACCTGCCATGCCTCCCCATATTTGTACTTTTGCCATCGCCCTTCCTCCCAGAGTGGTTTCATCCTCTTGGCTTGTTTGATTATGGCACATGTGTCACAGTCATGAATAACCTGTGCAATAGCGTCCACAGTTAAGTCCACCCCTCGGTCTCTAGCCCACTTATATGTTGCATTTCTCCCTCGATGGCCCGAGGTCTCATGAGCCCACCGAGCTAGAAATAATTCACCCTTGTTCTGCCAGTCCAGGTCTATTTGAGCCACCTCAATTTTGGCAGCTCTCTATACCTGATGGTTATTTTGCTGTTCTTCAGTAGCCCGACTCTTGGGCACATGAGCATCTACATGGCGTACCTTCACGACCATATTCTTTATTCGGGCAGCAATATCTTTCCACCGTTCAGCAGCCCAAATAGGTTTACCCCTTCTTTGCCAGTTATTGTGCTCCCACTGCTGTAACCACCCCCTTAGAGCATTTGCCACCATCCATGAGTCAGTGTAAAGATAAAGTACTGGCCATTTTTCTCATTCAGCAAATCCTAAGGCCAGTGTGCACTTTACCTCTGCAAACTGGCTCGATTCCCTTGCCTTCGATAGCCTCTGCAACTTGTCGTGTGGGGCTCCAACAGCAGCTTTCCACTTCGATGCTTTTCCCACAATACGACACGATCCATCAGTGAACAGGGCATATTTCTTCATTTTTCTGGTATTCGTTGTATGGTGGGGGCCGCTTTAGCTCATGATACTTCTTCTGCTGGTGATGTTTGAAACTTTTTACCTTCAGGCTAGTCCATGATGACCTCTACGATTCCTGGACGGCTGAGGTTCCCCATCCACGCTCGTTGCGTAATCAACGCAATCCACTTACTCCAAGTGGCATCAGTTGCGTGATGGGTGGGGGGAACCTTTCCCTTAAACATCCAGTTCAGCACTGGTAGTCGAGGTGCCAGAAGGAGCTGTGTTTCAGTACCGACCACTTCAGAAGCAGCCCAAACCCCCTCATATGCAGCTAAGATCTCCTTTTCAGTTGGAGTGTAGCCCTCTTCCGACCCCTTGTATGCTCCACTCCAGAATCCCAGGGGTCGGCCTCGGGTCTCTCCTGAGGCTCTTTGCCACAAACTCCAAGTGGGACCTTTCTCTCCAGCAGCAGTGTAGAGGATGTTCTTTAGGGGCAGTACGGACAGGACTGGGCATAAGGCCACGGCACAGGCTATCTCCTGTTTAATCTGTTCAAAAGCCTGCTGCTGCTCAGGGCCCCATGTAAACTCATTCTTCATTCGCGTCACATGATAAAGGGGGCTTATAATGAAGCTATAGTTTGGAACATGCATTCTCCAAAAGCCCACTACACCCAGAAAAGATTGTGTCTCTTTCTTACTAGTGGGTGGAGACATAGCGGTGATTTTGTTGATCACATCTGCCGGGATGTGACGACGGCCATCTTGCCACTTTATACCTAGGAACTGAATCTCCTGAGCAGGTCCTTTCACTTTGCTCCGCTTAATAGCAAAACCAGCATGCAGAAGAATCTCGATTATTCGCTCTCCTTTTGTGAAGACTACTTCTGCTGTATCGCCCCACACAACGATATCATCAATGTACTGCAAGTGCTCAGGGGCACTGCCACTGTTCCAATGCAGTTGGATCAACCCATGGCAAATGGTCGGGCCTGGTGTTTCCACCCCTGGGGCAAACGGTTCCAGGTGTACTGAACACCCCTCCAGGTGAAAGCAAACTGTGGCCTGCAGTCTGTTGCTAAAGGAATAGAGAAAAAGCATTAGCAATGTCAGTTGTGGCATACCACTTGGCTGCTTGACTCCAGTTCATACTGGAGTTCTAGCATGTCCGGCACAGCAGCACTCAGTGGGGGTGTGACTTCATTCAGGCCACGGTAGTCCACCGTCAGCCTCCATTCTCCACTGGCTTTACGCACTGGCCATATGGAGCTGTTAAAAGGCGAGTGAGTTTTGCTGATCACTCCCTGACTCTCTAGTTGACGAATCAACTTATGAATGGGGAGTAAGGAATCCCCGTTGGTGCAGTACTGCCGTCTGTGCACCATTTTTGCAGCAATTGGTACCTGTTGCTCTTTTACTTGTAGCAACCCCACAACAGACGGATCTTAGAATCATAGAATCACAAGGTTGGAAACGACCTATAACATCATCTAGTCAAACCGTCTTCACACTAGCACTGCTACCACAAGCACTAAACCGTATCTCGCAGCTCCTCGTCCAGACGCCTCTTGAACACTGCCAGGGACTGTAAAGGCACTGACAGGCCAGGCAAAACAGACAGCTGCTTAATGTTTTTTATGTCTACAGCAGCTATTCCAAAGGCCCATCGATACCCCTTAGGATCCTTGAAATGCCCCCTCTTCTGAGGTAATCAATACAAGTACACAAGGAGCCCCTGGACCAGTCACTATAGGGTGCTTTTGCCAGTTCCTACCAGTGAGGCTTATCTCGGCCTCCAACACAGTCAATTCTTGAGAGCCCCCAGTCACTCCAGAAATATGGATTGATTCTGTCCCTTCAGAAGTCGAGGGCAGAGTGCACTGTGCACCGGTATCCACCAGTGCCTTATATTTCAGTGGTTCTGATGTGCCAGGCCATTGGATCCACACAGTCCAATAAACTCTATTATCCCTTTCCCCCCCCGACTGAGGGCAGGGCCCCTCTATTCATTACCTGTGGTAACCGGAGCAACCGCACTGGCGGTTGATCTGCTTTGTAATTCTCTCACCCATGCTCGTAGTACGTGAGTAGCTTGGTCGTGCCACTTCCTCATGTCTTCTCCATGGTCACGTAAGTAACGCCAGAAGGCAAGTCGCGATGTAGGATTCCTTCCTGGAGCTGGAGAGCGTTTGCCTCTAACAGCTGAGATTTTCGATTTTGCACCTGAGAAGGAGGGTTCATTGTCTTTAGTTAGTTGGATCCACACTTGTTCTACTATTTCCTTCAGTAGACTCTTTTGACTATTCTGATCTTCATCAAGCGTTTCTGATACTTCTACAGGTTTGTCACGATTCATCAGTGAAGACACTTGCTCTTGCACTTTATTCAGTTGTTCCGTCATTTGTGAGATGGCGGCGATGGCGGCGCGAGTTGGGGGTAGCTGTTGTTCATAGCTTTGGAGCGTAAGAATCAATTCAAAAACTAAGGGGCTTCTCTGTTGGTCCTCATATCTGTCAGATGCTGCCAATAGTGCAGGGGCGTATCTGGCTGGTGCTGTTGATATGAGTTGATACCACATTTCACGTGTTGTCCTCACTTTCTCAGGGTCATGTCTTTGTGGGTCGTTAAAAACACAGTTAGGGTCATACAACATTTCCACCACGGCTATTTCCCTCAAATACTGGATACCCTGTTCAATTGTATCCCATCTTTTCGTCACAGGCTTCAAGCCGCTTTTGAAGGGGTACCTTTCCTTCACGGCTGCTAATATTCGTTCCCAGAGGGAGGCAGCCCCATCCAGACATCGACTAATTCCTCTGTCAATAGCTGGATCTCTGGCAATGGCTCCTAGATGGCGAGCTTCATTACCATCTAGAGACAAGCTACTGGCCCCGTCGTCCCAACAGCGAACTAACCAGGAAACGATAGTTTCATTTGGGCGCCATATGAATTCCTTTCTTGAGCCTTGGATTTCAGTCATCTTCAGAGGCCGACGAGTAGTAATAGAAACTTCCTCTTCATCACACTCTTCTGCATGTCTCTTTGTTTTTCCTTTTGCCTTTCTTGATGTTGGTGGCTCCGAGGAGGGCCCCTCACCTGGATCTTCCTCCACCTCCTCCTCCTCTTCTTTTTTTCGTTCTAGACACGAGGACACTCGTTTCCATTTCTTGCCCTCCACAGGGGCAACTGATATTGTTACTGGTGTCTCCTGAAATTGATCAGATTTGACTCGGAGATTCTCCCCTTTGGCTTGAACCTCAGCTCGGAAACTCTCTCTCTCCAAAACAGTATTATATAGGGCACGGTAAGCACAAGCCAAACCCCAAATAAGTTGTACCTCCTTAGATTTACCTAAGCCACGCAGGCCCTGTCTCAAATACTGGCTAAGTTTCTGGGGATCCCACAGGTGCTCAAGAGTGAAATCCCATGACATTGCGGGTCCCCATGCTTCTAAGCTTTTTCCTAAACCTCTCCATATTCCCTGCCAGTCAGCATTCTCTGGTTTTGGAGGAGACTCCTTCTGCTTAATTATAGTCCTGTATAGAAATACATTCAGGAAGACTGATATGAACAGGACTGTTACACCCACAAGCAGGAAAATTAACTCAGCATTGGAAAAACGTCTGATAAACCAAAAGGAAAACCTGGAAACTGGTTTGAACATCGTGTGGTTTCTAAAATTAGCTATTCCATTTGGGATGTAGTTGCTTGTGAAATTAGCCATTCCATCCGGGATGCAAGTGTCAAAATTCATATTAAACATTGCATATAGGTACCAATATAGGTACCATACAGGCGCCACCATCAGTGCCCTTATTTGGTTATATATGAACACAATTCCACAACAAGTAATCATGGCATTGATGATTGGCCAGTAGGTCGTGAAGAACACCATAGCTTTTAATCCCTTACTCAGCATTCCCACGAAAAAGAGTGGGTTCATCGCTGGTTTCTGCTCAAAAAGGGCTAACGAATTGAAACTAACACGAGAGGGGGGGGGAAAGAAAAAGAGGCACTACCCAGACTAAGCAGTGCTCAAAGTTTACAAATATCCCAGAATACTGGCAGTATGCCTGGTCTTTCAAGGTCAAGTTTTCCAGCACAAAACCCTGAACTACTGATAATGCTCCCTAACGAAGCTCTCTAAGAGCAGAGAGCGAGATTTGTTCTAAGAGCCAAAAAGCAAATACAAAAAAAAAGAAAAGGCAGCTATGCCCGCATTCTCCACCAAAATCTGTCACGGAATTAACCAGATCAGTTTATGCCCGTGACAGGGGGGCAGTAGGCCCCTGCCCTTCCCCCCCCCCCCGCCTGACCGCCAAAATGGAAGGAAGGGGGAAAAGGAAAAAAAACCGTGGCAACAATTTAGGGAGGTAAACTTATTTTACTAACATGGAATCGGAACGCAAAAAAATATACATATATACAAATCTAATTGAAATTTGAGTCAATAAATCAAATAAGAATGAGAGAGAGGTTTCCCCGAGACCGAGTCAAACCTGACAAAAAGCTTGGGGAACAGCTGGAAACACCCTTCCGCACCCACTGCCAGGCAGAAGAGACCGCCCCCCCCGGGAAGGGTCAGATTCCCATGACTTCCGTAATGGTTAGGGATAGGTAGTAGAATTAGGCCTTAAACATTTAATTCCAGTTACATGATGTTTTGAGTGGAATACGGAAAAATCAAAAAAAACCAAAAACTTTTTACGTTCAAGTTTTAGGCCGTGCTCCTTGGCCTATTGCTACCGCACCAAAAAGAGCCTGGCCTCATCCAATTTGCCTCCCAACCGCCCTTTGGATATTTTAATATTAATCAGACCCCCTCATCTTCTTTTCCTCAGGCTGAAACAGGACTCAGGTCACCAAGCTTTTCCTCATATGGGGAAGGTGCTTCCAGGCCCTTTATCATCTTTTGGGCCCTGTCAACGGTTTACGGGCTTGGTTCAGCCCAGTTTCCGTGCCTAGGCGGGGCGGAGGGGCCCGCAGTCCCGCGCCTCCGGAAAAAGGGAACAGGGCCCCCAAAATAAATTAGAAACAGCGGGAACGGACTGAGGAGAAAACACCAACTAATTTACTAAATATATTACGGAATGCAAGGATAACACATATAATTACGAATTAATAATTAAAATTTAAAGCTAATAAAATCAAAATAATGAGAGAGGAATGTCCGAAAGGTGGGTGGCCTCACCACCAATGGGAGGACTGAAGGGAGAATGGCCGCAGTCCAGGGCAGCCGGGAAAAGGGGAGAGAAGCTGACGAAAAGAGGCAGGCAAAAGAAGCGCGCAATTCAGGTTGACCTTGCCAGGATTTGTTATCTCGAGACCCTGTGACCGCAAAGTCCCCTGGGGAATGTTGTTTCTTCTTCTTTCCAGGCAGGTACCCAGAGCTTGAGCACCAACAAGTAAACTCCCAGTGCCCCACATGATGTTAATGATGTGGAAAACCGAAAACCAAAATCACAAAACCATGCATTCCACCCCTTATTTCTAACATCACTACATCATGCTTAACCTATACAAAACCAAAATAAATTACCAAACACAAAAACGCCGGGCACACACAACCTATTTAATATTAACCCTGGAATTACTGACTGCACTCCCCCAGCATCAAAATTCCCCTTGGGTACCATTGGAACTTCCCCTTTTTCCGCATCACCCCCAAGTGGACCCAGGTCCCTGGGCAAAAACAATTCCCACGGAAAGGTTTGCCCTTTCCCGAAGGCGGAAACCCCAAACCCTTTTCCCAACATGTTCATGTACCACGGGGGCCCTTTATCCCTTTGCAGTTGTGGGAGTTTTAGGGCAGGGCCAACCGATTGGTTGATCCCCTGGTATTAACTAACCAGGTTGCTTTCCAAATGGTTTCCCCAATGTTTTAAAGTTTCCCACCCACCCATTCTCTCAGTGTGGTTTTTAACAATCCATTGTATCGTTCCTTCTTCCCAGAGGCTGGTGCATGATAGGGGATATGATAACCCACTCAATCCTGCTCTTTGGCCGGGAAGGTTCTTGGAAAATGAATCCCTTTGTTTACTCAATTCTTTCTGGGGTGCCATTTCCCAGGCTTTTTCCAAGGCCCAATATTGTTTGGGCGGGGGTTTAGGCCAGGGGTACGCAATGTTTCAAAGCCACCGGGGTTGCCTTCCACCATGGTAAGACTAACGCTTGCCTTGCGGGTTCGTGGCAAGGTGATTAATCAAATTTGCCGGCCTCCCCTATTTATTATTTTCCAACCCTTCCTCCCAAGAGGTTTCCTCTTTTTGGCCTTGTTTAATTTTCGCATGTTTCACGTTCCTGGAAAACCTGTGCAATAGCATCCATAGTTAAATCCCACCCCCTGGTCAGAGCCCTCTATATGTCCATCTCTCCCTTTGATGGCCTGAAGGAGTCATGGGCCCACCGAGCCATGAATAATTCACCCTTTGAATCCAGGTCCATTTGAGCCAATTCCAATTTGGCAGGCCGATCCACCTGTGGATTTTTTGTTCCCTTCTGGCCCGATTCTTTGGGACATGGACATCTACTGGCCACCTTTACAAACCAAATTTCTTTATTCCGGGCCGGCAAATATCTTTCCACAATTCAGAACCCAAATGGGTTTACCCTTCCTTTGCCAGTTGTTTGTTCCCACTGCTGTAACCACCCCCATAGAGCATTTGCCACCATCCTGAGTCCAGTTAAGATAAAGATTGGCCATTTTCCCGTTCAGCAACCATAGGCCAGTTGGAAGGCCTTTCCCTCTTGCAAATGGCTTGATTCCCTTTTCCCTTCAGTGGCCCTTCTGCACTTGTTGTGTGGGGCCCAACAGCAGCCTTTCCATTTCCATGCTTTCCCACAATACGGCAGGATCCATCAGTGAACAGGGCATATTTCCTTTTCATTTTCTGGAGTTCTTTATGGTGGGGCCTCTTTTGCCGGAACCTTCCTTCCCTGGTGAATTTCCAAATTTTTCCTTCCGGCCAGTCCATGATCACCCTAGGATTCCCTGGACGGGCTGGGTTTCCCCATCCGCGCTCGCTGGGTAATCAACGCAACCACTTTATCCAAAGTGGCCACGAGCATGATGGGTTGGAGGGAACCTTTCCCTTGAACTCCGTTCAAGCATGGCAGGAGGTGCCAGAAGGAGCTGTTGTTTCAGTACCGACTACTCGGAAGCCCCAGCCCCGAACCCCCTTCATTACCGGCTAAATCTCCTTTTCAGTTGGAGTAATAGGCCCTCTTCTGACCCCCTGTAGGGCCCGACTCCAGAATCCTAGGGGTCGGCCCTCGGGTCTCCTGAGGCTCTTTGCCACAAACTCCAAGTGGGGACCTTTTCTCTCCACAGCAGTTTAGGGTGTTCTTTACATCCCGCTCCGTCCGTCCTTGGCCCCAGGGCCCCCGGCACGGGTATCTTTGGCTTAATCTGCCTCAAAAGCCTGTGCTGCTCCCCAAGGCCCCATATAAATCATTTCATTCGCGTTTCAATGATAAAGGGGGGCTTTCCAATGAGGCTTGTAGTTTGGAACATGCATTCCCAAAAAACCCACTACGCCCAGAACGATTGTGTCCTTTCTTATTAGTGGGCGGGAGACCTGGCAGTGAATTTTGTCGATCACTTCTTCGGGAATTGTGACGACGTCCCATCTTGCCACTTATACCGGAAACTGAATTTTTTTTTTCCCCTGGGCAGGTCCCTTTCACTTTGCTTCGCTTAATAGCAAAACCAGCCACCAGAAGGTTTGGATTATTTTCTTTTCTTAAAACTTCTTTGCTTTTCCCCACACAATGATGTCATCAATATACTGGTAAGTGCCTCAGGAGCACCCCGTTCCAGTGCAGCTTTGGAATTCAATCCATGGCAAAGGTTGGGGCCTGTGTTCCACCCCTGGGGCAAACAACCAGGTGTATTGGAACACCCCTCCAGGTGAAAGCAAACTGTGGCCTCATCTTTGGCCAAAGGAAAGGAGAAAAAGGGCCTTAGCAATGCAATTGTGGCATACCATTTGGCTGCCTTTTGACTCCAGTTCATACTGGAGTTCTAGCAGTCCGGCACAGCAGCACTCAGGGGGGTGACTTCATTCAGGCCACTAGTCTACGTTAGCCTCCTTCCTCCATTGGTTTTCCACCGGCCATAGGGACTTTAAAAGGTGAGGAAGTTTTTGCTGATCACTCCCTTAACCTCTATTTGACGAATCAACTTATGGAAATGGGGAGGAAGGAATCCCTGTTGGGTGCGGTACTGCCCGTCTGTTGCCACCGTTTTTGTTACAATTGGTACCTGTTGCTCTTTTACTGAAGCAACCCCCCAACAGCGGATCTTCCTGACCAGGCCAGGCAAAAACCGAAACTTGCTTAACACCTTCGTTTCTAAGCGCTATTCCCAAAAGGCCCATCGATACCCTTTTGGGGTCCTTTAAATACCCCTTTGAGGTAATCCTATCCAAGGAATCCCCGGGGCCTTAAATAGGGTGCTTTTGCCCACTTTACCCTGAAGGCTATTCGGGCCTCCCAATAAGGACTTCTGGGGGAAGACCCAGAAATTGATTGCCTGCCCCGAACCCGAACCATCAGGGGTAAGGGAACCAAGGCCCCAGGGTTCTTTCTGTGGTTTGTGCCAGGCCATTTAAAAAGCCCAATTTTACTCAAACATCCCCCCCCCCCCTATCCCCTTAGACCTGTTTCCCCAAGGCAATGGACAATCCCTTTTTTTTTTTTGGTTTTTGTCCAAACTTTTCCCTGTTGGTGGGGTGGTTGTTTAAGGCCCCCCGCCATTCTTCCCCCGGCCCGGGGGGCCCCCCCCCCCGGTGGGGAGGTCCTCCTTATTTGTTAATTCCGCGAGCAAGGAAGAATCCCTTTTTGGAGAAAGGTTACCCTTGGTTGGGAGTCTTGAATTCACCCTCCGAAGGCCGGGTTTGGTTTTGGCCCCTTAATTTCTTTCCAACCGTGGAATCCACAAGGCAAAACGTTTTGACTACTCTTCTGTTTTCATTCTTGTTCAGCCGGGAAGCTCTTTTGATGGGCTGAAACAAAGGGCGCGGGGGAAAGAAATCAAGTTTAGTTTATTAAGGCCGTTTAATTTGGGTCCCTTTCTTTCCCCTATCCAAGCATTTGGCTTGCAAATTTGTCTTCTACCTTCTTGGTTTGGTTTCTTTTGAAGGGTTTTACTTTTTTTACAGGCTTAAACCAAAGCTCCGGGTCCAAAGAATAAAGGCCTTGGTTTTTCGGCTTTATAATCCTTTCCCTCTGGCCTAATCCCTGCAAAATGCCACCCCAGCTTTGGGGGACTTTCTTTTAACTAAATCCCTTAAGGAAAAACCTGGTTTGGCCCATTTCCCAACCGAAGTTTAACCAAGTGGGGCCCATTAGCCCCATTTGGGTAAACGGTTGTGGAAATCCTTTCTTTTGGGGAACTTTTCGAAATTTTCATTCATTTTCAGAGATCGATCAACAATGGTAACAATGCTTGCTCCCTCGTCTCTTTCAGGACCCTTGGTTTTCCCTTGTAGGCGTTGGGGACCCGGGCTTACTGGAGGGTCCCTCTCCTGGACTCGGAGGTGCTTCCCCTGGATCTCGGAGCCCTCCTTTGGACCTCTTTGGTCCCTCTTTCTTCTCCTTCTAGGCTGAGTCGAAGATTGTTTCATTTTCCGTCCCTCCACAGGGGCCAACGGATATCAATTGTTGGTGGCCCCTGTGGGTTGATTCAGGTTGGTTCCAGTTCCAATGCTCTCACCCTCCAGCCGGTTTTGGAGGTCGTCCCTTTTTTTCAATCTGAGAGCATTTAATTCAGATTGAAGGGTTGTCCGGTTCAGTTTGAACAGCGTCCCGTTTTCGAACTGGAAGAGTGTCAAGTTTGGGATTGCCGGGAGTCTCTCCGATTTGGAGGGCATCTCGTTGAGATTGGAGATCCCTTCTCTCAGCTTGAAGATTTTCCCCTTTCGGCTTGGAGACCTTTCTTTCTCGGCTCGGAAGACACTCTTTGCCAGGTTTTGGAGTTCCTCCCTTCCTGGTAGGAGGACCTCTTTCTCCAACCTGGAGATTCTCCTGTCTCCCCTTGGAAGACTCTCTCTTTGGGATTGCAGGGAGTCTCTTCAATTCGGGGGCACCTGTTCGGAATTGAGGCATCCCTCTCAGACCGGAGGGCATTCCTCTCAGATTGGAGGTCTTTTCTTCAACCAGGAGACTCTCTCGCTCAGCCTTTGGAGATTCTCCTTCCTCTGCTCGGAGTCTCTCCTGGAAACCTCCCTTTTCAACTTGGAGACTCTCTCGCTCCAGCCTGGATATTTCTCCCGCTTCTCCGGAGTCTCTCCTGCAAACTTTCCCTTTTCCGATTGGAACTCCCGCTCATTTCGTACCGTCTCCGGAGACTCCCCTTTCAAGCTTTCAGACACTCTCTCTCAATTTCACAAAACTCTCTCCCTCCTGGGATACTATTGAATAAGGCCCGATAAGCATTAGCTAGGCCCCAAATCATTTGTGCCTCCTCAGATCTGCCTGAGCCGCAACATTCCTGTCTCAAGTATGCGTTTAAGCACTCAGGGTCTTCCAGGTGTTCAGGAGTGAAGTTCCATGACACCGAAGATGTCCATCTCTCTAAAGTCTCTCCCAAGCCTCTCCACACTCCCTGCCACTCAGTATTCTCTGGTTCTGGGGAAGGCTTCCTCAAAACATGACAAATACAAATACTGAGTGAAATGATGAGAAGAACATTCAGGGAGATTAACAACATGATGAGGTGAGCATTCAAAAACTACATAAAGGATTCAAAGGAGAGACTGGGAGCCTGCTTAAAAATCCCAAGTTCTGTAAAATTAGCAGTTCCCTCTGCAAACAGGTTTAAAAGAGAAAGCAGAATCATTTTTTCTCTTTCTTTACAAAAACAAGATAGCAGTGCTCAAAGTTTACAAATATCCCAGAATATTGGCAGTCCGCCTAGACTTTCAAGGTCAAGTTCTCAGTGAGCACCTATGAAAAAGATAAACTTTCCCAGCGAAACTCTCTGAGAGCAGAGAGAGATTCGTTCTAAAAAGCTGAAAAGCAACAGTTTGCCCGCATTCTCCACCAAGAATGTCAACGGTTTACGGGCTGGTTCAGCCCAGTTCCGTGACTAGCGGGGCGGAGGGATCCGCAGATCCGCGCCTCCGGAAAAAAAGGGAACAGGGGACCCCAAAATAATTAGAAACAGCGGGCAAACGTCTGGAGAGAAACAAACTAATTTACTAAATATATTATCGGAATGCAAGATAACACACTATAATACAATATAATTAAATTTGAAGCTAATAAATCAAATATAATGAGAGAGAGAATGTCCGAAAGGTGGATAGGCCTCACCACAATGCGGAGGACTGAAGGGAGATGCGCAGTCCAGTTGAGCAGCCGGGAGAAAAGGGAGGAGAGCCGACGAAGAGCAGGCAAAAGAAGCGCGCATCAGGTGACCTTGCCAGGAGTTATATCTCGAGACTCTCTGTGACCGCAAAGTCCCCTGGGGAATGTAGTTCTTCTTCTCTTCCAGGCAGGTACCCAGAGCTTGAGCACCAACAGATAAACTCCCAGTGCCCCACATGATGTTATGATGTGGAATACCGAAAACCAAAAGTCACAAAACCATGACAGGCCCTCTGCCAGACTCCTACTAGGAGATCCCTGTCTTTTTTGAAGTGGGAAGCACAAAACTGGAAACAAATGCTACTTAGAAGGTCACTGTAACACACCAATGTATGGACTAACACTGCAAATGCCTGTACTTTTAGTCACGCACTGACAGCAGACACAAAGAAAACCTAAATGAAGTGTGATCTTTGCAGATACAGATAGTTTGTGTTTTGCAGAATTGGCTTGAACAGATAAACAGAGCCACAGCCTAAGCAGAAAATACTCTTCAGGAGATCAGACAGCCACTCCTTTGGCTTACCAAATAGCATTATGATGATAAACCACTGCCAGCACCCTTCCCAAGTGACATGCTGTTCTCTTGATGGCAGCTGTACCTCCACCATGCTGTGGCATGCCCCCTGAGACATGGCACTGCTTGAACTGTTGCGTGCAGGGAGCAGCGCTCAGCATCACACAGGCAGGAGCACACCAAGTGTGATGGGGCACAAGTTGCACGCAGGACTTTGTCCTGTCTGCTGAGTAGTTATTATTATATTTTAATGAGTCCAAAGGGGACTTCTTAAACATGCTATTCACAAGACACTGCTGGTTCCACTGCACCTGATGGCTCATGAAAGGAGTAACAGAAAGTTATAGATTTTATCCCACTGTCATGTTAGCCCTCAGTTTAAAATAGAAATTCATTATCCTGTTTCCACAGATAATAAAATAAATCCACATCACATAGAGCAGAAAGAAAGCTAAAGGATGAGAGGTGCACGTGCAGCTGGGAGCTATATTTAGGGATAACACCAACTTCAAAGGCAGCGTTGAACCTTAACTCCAGATTCACGACTTACAGCTCCTTTTGCACAGTTTCAAACCAAATTTTCCATTAACTGCAACATTAACCAGTTCCCTCTAAACATTTATTTAGATCCGTTTGCACAGTGTTATGGAATGTATGCACCAGGTAACTGATGGAATCACAGAAGAGTTGCATAAACAATATAAGTCTGACTGATCTTGTACAAAGATGAGAACCATGGAGTTACCAGATCTGAGGTATAAATAGGATGAGGTAAGCAATGCTTAAGATGAGGCACTTAAACCATAACCCAAAAGGTAAGTACTGTAGAAAATTATAAACAGGTACAGTCATTCACATCGCCCTCAGTTCTATTTAAAAATGATTTTATATTCTATGTAAGGCATGTAGCATGCTGTATATCTCCCAATGAAGCAAAACATTAGGGAAGAATGAAAGAAACTAAGTCATAGATGCATGATGTTAACCAGAACACAGGTAGATGAAGATTCTGAGTAAGCAGATAGAATAAAGTAAAACCAAAAAAGTGCCTCACAAACAATGGCCAGTAAAAGAAATGAACGGAATGAGGTAGGTGCATGAGTGTCTGATTATACCCACACCCGCACAGCTTGCCATTGAAACAACGTATTTTCTAATATTATATTCAAATATTATAAGAAAAAAATAAAAACACACACAAATTCTCAGTGCCTGTCATGGTTTTATAATTTCGTTATCGGTATTCCACATCATAACATCATGTAAAGCACGGATAATTAAAGAGTTAAGACTCCAGTTCTGTGGACTGACAACTTTCTGGATACCCGGATCACAGAAGAGAACTACATACCCAAGGGGACTTCACATTCACAGACGAAGATAAGCCACAGAAGGAAGTCATGGGATCTCGCCCTCTAGCACTCTCTTGCTCGCTGCCTGGCAGTGTGCGGGGGCGCTCCCCAGCCACGCACCTTCAGTTCAAAGTAGGCCTTCTGGTTTTGGACACTCTCTGATTTGATTTTATTAGCCTCAAGTTCAATTATATCCAGTGTTTGAAGGAAATAGCTGTGGAGGAAGTGTTATATGACCCTATGTTAGTTCCTAACCATCCACGCCAAGACCACGGTCCTGAGAGTGAGGACTATGCCTGATATATGGCAGAAACTCACAAGAACAGCACCAGAAAGGCACACTGGTACGCTAGTAGCAAAGTTTGAAAAATAGGATGACTAAAAGAGAAGATGCCCAGTTTTTGAACTAACTCTTACACTTCAAAACTTGGAACAAAAGCTACCCCTGTATAATCAATGAAAATTATATAAAGGAATATTTTATAATTTATAATTTATATTTATTATTATTTATTTTATAAATTAAAATTCATAATTTAATAATATTAAGATGTTATAATAATGAAATCAGCAAGACAGTTAGGCACAGTGAGACAAAGAGAATAAATAGGAGGCTTACGCTCACGAAACTCCAGTGGAGGGGATCTTCCAAAGAGAGAGATCCTTCACCACTGGTAGTAAGCTCTTAAATGGGTCTAGGAGAGGTAGAGCCAGGCTCCACCCCTTCCTGCAGCACAGGTGAATTGCTTTCACCTGTGCTCCCCAGGGCTGGACTCATTGCTCGCCTCAGGTGACTAATCAAGGGTTCAAGGCCCTGACTCAGCAGTTCCCATACACCTCCACCCCTTTCATGGCATGAACCAATGATCAGGCTGACTAATGGGTAAGCTTTTCCTAATACAGAGACCCACTATATCACGACGCTTATACAATTTCCATCGCGACGCATGTTGGTACAATTCAAGACAAGTGACGATTGGTGAACGGTTGATTTTCTTGGATGGGCCAGTGCTCAATGGATGTTACTAAGGGATGCGGTCATCAGGTGCAGGTCCATCTCATGTTTCCCCATCAGTCCCAATAACCATCACCGGGTGGTCACACGTGATCTGACTTGTAACACTGGAACGCTTTGATGGCTTTCGTTCCTTCCGGTGATCCTGAAGGCTCAAAGGACTCACGGGAAGTAAACAGAGTTTCAAGGGTACCAGGAGGGGAAGGTCTGCTCTCCAGGCAAGATACAGGCCGTATTTCTATCCTGGGTCAAACACTTCCCCCGCTTGTACTGGGCACTCCCGGCCCCCTGTACCACACCCCTCTGGCCAAGATATCTGTGGCTGCATAACTATGTCAGGCAACCAAAGGAGTTGTCCTGATCTGCCATAGGGACATGATGGGGGTCCCTTTAGCCATGAAGATCGGAGTGTTTGACCACAATATAGGAGGCCATTACCTATTACTGGAGGAACTACTGAGCCTCCCACCCATCCAACAATTCTCCCCCAAGGTGCAAGTAGGCCACACCACTTGGGTCCTACCTGCACCTTCCAAGGCCATTTTATTCTATGGGTGCCTGGTTCTAAAACTACCGGGGCAGGGAGCAGAATATTATTTTCATTACCAATCTGGGGCCTTACCTGATAATCAGTTGCCCGTAGTTTGGATCCTAAGCAGGGTGGCCCATGTTTGTCTGCAGCATTCTCAGGGCAACTGGGTCTGGCCGTCTCGGGGGCTTTCATTCAGGTCCCGCAAGGGTTCTAGAGTCTTTTGTCCACCCCCTGCAGGGACTGGGAGTCTGCTTCAGGGCAGCCTCAAGAATACCATTATAAACGTCAATGAGGCCTGCCCCCGTTGGATTATTGGCAGGTGGAATCGCCATTCGTTGTTGTTTTCTTCGCCCAGCCGCTGGTATCATTGCACCAGTAAAATGAGTCCCCTTGGTCCACTCTCAATGACTTGAGGTGTCCCCGTAGGCAGACATCAAGTTTAGGTCAGATGCCTTGATGGTAAATGCCTGGTTTTGCTTTTGGTACTGGATAGGCCTTGCAGTTAGCCCACATGCAGTGGTCGACGCAAGGTTCAGGGCATATCTCGCCCCCCTCAGACCGAGGGAGGGGCCCAATGTAATCGACCTGCCATCGCTGGAGAGGATTGTGTTCTCTAGCAAGAATGGGGCTGTCGTTTTCGGGCAATGATCTCGGGTCTCATCTTAGAGCAAGCATCGCCAATCCTGGCATGCCTGGACGATGTCAGGTAGTTGTATGGGCAGTCCCCATTGCTTTAGCAGCTGCCCACGTTGTCTTTTGTCCCGCATGCCGTAGCTTTCCTGATGTAACCAACGGCGATATTCTCAGACGGTGAATTCCAATCCATCGAACTCGGGCCAGCCGTGTCAGCTTCACCATTTCCTGGTGACCTGTAGGGGCTGATGACCAGAAACATGGGTAAACAATACAGTCCTGTGTTTTGAACTGATTCCATATGTCTAACCACATGTCTTTTTGCCCCCAGATTGGTTCGGGGTGGATAGTCCAATTCCTGGGTGGCCCACTGTGCAATCCAAAGAGTGAGCCCCCGGTACACAGACCAACTGCTGTACAGATATTCAGAATACCATACCGGGGTTCCCTTGGTTATAACCATCCACACGGCTCGCAGTTCCGCCATTGGCTGCTCTGACCAACCCCCTCATCCACCAGAATAGTCTCGGTCGAAGGATGGTATGCTATCCGCTCTCCACTTGCTCAGGTTGCCCTTCTGCACCCCTCTGTATACCAAGGCATCTTCAGGGATAGGATAGTTCTCCCTCTGAACGGGAACTCTGCTCTAGTGGAGCGACCCAGGTGTTTCTTTTGGGCATCACAGTGATAGGTCAACTGGGCCTAGCATCTTCTGAAGCTCTTCTTTTAAGGGTGATGAAGACAGACTGCTTCCTTTGGCTGAGGTAAGCGACCCATCGGCCACTGTTTGTGGCTTGGGCCAACCCCTGTCCTTAGGAAGGTGGGTAGATCCTTTTTCACCCCAACCCGAATTGGGCAGAGGGGTCTTTTAAACCAATAACTTCAGCCGTTTGGGTTATCGGCTCTACTGCCTGTAATGCTGAATAGGCAAGCCAAATAACTGTTTTTCAATCATAACTATATCTTTCTTCTGCTCCATGCCAGACCTGAGACCAAAAAACAATGGGGGTCCGAACAGAAACTCTGGCGTTGCCACAGGCCCCAACCAAAGCCATCTTGATTAACATGAAACATCCAACTCGGCTGAGAAGGGTAGGAATCAATATACCCAGTGCCTGGGGCTTCTTAACTGCCAGTTTTGCCTGTTGGAAAGCATCCTGTTCTGTTTTCCCCCAGTTCCCATAAGCTGCCCCTGGTTTTTTGGAGTCTGTACAGTGGCCCTTAGAAGCAGCTGCGCTAGGTGGGTTAAAGGAAACACCAGTAACTCAAGATACCGAAACCCCTTGCAGCTGCTTCAATGTTGTAGGGCTGGGAAAACCGGCCCTCACTATGACAGCACTGGGGGAGTACTCTGGTCTTTCCTGACCAAACCACCCCCAGGAATTTTACAGACAGGCCCGGACCCTTACCCCTTTTGGGGGATTATAGCCCCACCCCTCTGTTGTAAATAGGCGGTTAATCAAATCTGCCGCATGCCTACTGCCTCCAGTGAGTCTGATGTCAGCAGGAGATCATCAGTATAATGATACAGGTTAACTGCCATCAGGTTTTTTTCCAATCAGCCAGGTCACGCGCCACTAGTTGTGACAATACGTTGGTGAATGCACGTACCCCTGTGGCAGGACCTGAAAGGTCCACTGCCTGCCTCCCCACGTAAAGCAAATTGGATCTTGCGATTCCTCAGCAATTTGGGATACTGAAGAATGCATTTGCTAGATCTAGACACAGTGATAGGTTTTTTATCTCCCTACTCAAACGTATCCATTAGGGAGGCAAAATTGGGTACGGCCGCATGAAAGGCAGCGTAACCTTATTAACCTCTGTAATCCCACTGTCATTCTCCACGGTGCCATCCGACTTCCGCACTGGGCCATAAGGGGTAATTATATGGGCTGTGTGCAGGTCTTATAATGCCCCACTTGTTCTAATTTCCTGCACCGTTCTAGATATTTCATCTTGCCCACCCCCGGGAGTCTGTACGGCCTTACATTAGTAATCCGGGCGCGGTTTCGGCAGGCAAATAGGCCCATGTTTTCGCACGGCCTCTTAGTATTGCCCTGCACTGCCGGATACTGATACATCTCTGTCCAAGTCTGAATCTCCCACAGTTTGTCTGGAGAGACAGAACCCCAATAGAATATCTATGCCCAAGATGTAACTCCTGGACTGGGGCAATAGATACCTTATACTCCCCAGGGTTGGGAGAAACGCCCAACCCCAGTTTTAAATCATGTTTGGGTGACAGGAATAGTCTGTCCCCCAAAGCCACCAATCATCCATTTCTGTCTCCATCAAATTTGGTTGGATCTCCGTAGATTAATTGATGTTTTTCTGCTCCAGTGTCCAGTATGCTTAATCTTTTGAATGTTTTTCCCCGGCTTTTCCGGGAAAAAAGGTTTTTAAAAAAATTTTTTTTTGGGGATTTTCCCAACCCCTTCCGGTTTTCCCCCGGGGCCCCCCCGGGGGGGGCCCCCCTGGTTCCAAACCAGGGAAAAAAGTTAAAAATTTTTTTGCCTTTTTTTTTTGGGCCCCCGGGGGAAGGGAACCAAAGGGGGTTTTTTTTTTTTTAAAAAAACCCCCCCCCCTTTTTTTTTTTTAAAAAAAAACCCGGGAAAACCCGGGGTTTTTTTTAAAAGGGGGGTTTTTAAATTTTTTGGGTTTTTTTGGGGCCTTAAGGGGGGGAAAAAAAGGGGACCCTAACCCCGGGTTAATTTTCCCCCCCCCCGGGAATTTTTTCCCCCCCCTTTTTTTTTGGGGTTTTAAACCCCCTTTTCCCTTTTTTTCCCTTTTTTTTTCCCCCCCCCTTTTTTTTTCCCCCCGGGCGGTTTCCCCCCGGGGCCCTTTTTTCCCGGGGAACCCCCCCCCGGAACCGGGGGGGGCCCCCCCCCCGGGGTGGAATTTAAAAGAACCCAAAGGTTAAAAAAGGGGGTTTTTGGGGGGCCCCTTAACCCCCCCGGGGAAAAAAAATTTAAATTTTGGGGGTTTTTCCCCCCCCCTTAACCCCTTTGGGCCCAAACAAATTTTTTTTAAATTTGGGGCCCCCCTTTTAATTTTATTTTGAATTTTTTTTGGGGGCCCAAAACCTTAACCCCAAGGGCCCCCCCCCCTTAAGGGGAAATTTTTTTAAGGAAAATTTAAATTAATTTTTTCCTTCCTGGGGGTTTTGGTTCCCCCAAAATTTTTTTTTTTTGGGGTTCCCCCCCCCCCTTTAAAAAAGGCCCCCCCTTTTTTTTGGGTTTTTTTTTTTTTTTTTTTGGGAAAGGTTGTTTTTTTGGGGTTTTTCCCTTTTCCGGGGGGCCCCCAAAAAAAGGGGGGGGGCCCCTTTGGGGGGGGGCCCAAAAACCCCCTTTCCTTTTTTTTTTTTTTTTTTTTTTTTTCCCCCTTTTTTTTTGGGGGGCCCCCTTTCCCATTTCCCCGCCCTTGGAAAAAAAATTTGGGGTTTTTAATTTTGGAAAAAATTTGGGGAATTGGGGGGAAAGGTTTTTTAAAACCCCCAAAAAAAGAAGATTTTTAAAAAATTTTTTTTTTCCCCTTTTTTTTTTTTTAATTCCTTGCCGGGGAAACCCAAAGGTTTTAAAATTAAAAATTTTTTCCCGGGGCCCCTTTTAAAAAAAAAAAAAATTTTTTAAAAAAGGGAAAAACCAAGAAAACCCAAAGGGTTTTTGGGGTTTAAAAGGGTTTTTGGGGGAAAAAATTTTCCCCCAAAAAAATTTTTCCCCAACCCCAAACCCCTTTTTTTTTTTTTCCAAATTTTCCCCTTTTGGGGGGGGCCCCTGGAAATTTTTTTAAGGGGGGGGGTTTTCCCCCCCCAAAATTTGGTTTTTAAAAAAAAAAAAGTTTTTTTTAAAAATTTTTTTCCTTGGGGGTTTTTTTTTAAAAAAAAAGGGAAAAATTTTTTTTTTTTTAAAAAAAAAAGAAATTGGGAAAAATTTGGGGGGAAATTGGGAAAAAAAAAAGGGGGTTAAAATTTTTTCCCCGGAAACCCGGGGTTTTTTTTAAAAAATTTTTTTTCCCTACCCAAAGGGGCCCTAAATTTTTCCAGGCCCCCTTTTCCCTTTGGAAAATTTGGGTTTTGGTTCCCGGGTTTGGGGCCCTTTCCCCCCCCAAAAAAAATTTTTCAGGGTTTTTAAAAAAAAGGGGTTTCCCCCAAACCCCCCCCCCTTTTTTTTTTTTTTTTTTCCCCCCCCCCTTTTTTAAAAAATTAAAAAAAAATTTTTTTTGAAATTTGGGGCCCCTGGAAAAAACCTTAAGAAAAAAAAGGAAAAATTTAAAATTTAAAGGAAAAAAAAAACCCAAAAAAAAAGGAATTAAATTTTGGGCCAACAATTTTAAAGGGCCCCAAAATTTTAAAGGGGGCCCCGGGGAATCCCCCAACTTAAAATTTTTTTGGGTTAAAAAAGGGGCCCCTTTTCCCCTTTTCCCGGCCAGGGTTTAATTTTTTTTTTTTCCCGGGGCCCCCGGGAAAGGGGGTTTTTGGGGGCCTTGGGGTTTTTTAAAAATTTTTAAATTTTTTTTCCTTTTTTCCCTGGAAAAAACCCGGGTTTTAATTTAATTGGAAAAAAATTTTTTTTTTTCCTGGGAAATTTTTTTCCCCCCAATAAATTTAAATTTTCCCCTTTTTTGGGGGGGGGGGGTTTAAAATTAAATTTTTTTTAAAAATTTTTTTTAAACCCTTGGGCCCCTTTTTGGTTCCCCCCTTTTCCAAAAAAATTTTTTAAAACCCCTTTTAAGGGATTTTTTTGGGTTTTTTTTTTAAAAAAAGGGGGGAAAGGGGGGGTTTTTTTTGGGTTTTAAAAAAAAAAAATTTCCCTTTTTGGGGTTTTTTCTTAAATTTGGAAATTTAATGGCCCCCCCCCCCCCCTTTTTTTTTCCCCCCAAAAATTTCCCCAAAATTTTTTTGGGTTTAAAATTTTTCCCCCAAAATTTTCCATTTCCCCCCAAATTAATCCCCGTTTTTTCCCCCCCCTCCAAGTTAAATTTTTTAATTTTTTCCCTTTAAAACCCCCCCCCCCCCCCCCCCCCTTTTTTTCCTTTTGGTTGGTTTTTTTTTTTTTTTTTTTTTTTAAAAACAACAAAACCCCCTTTAAGGAAAAAAAAGGGTTTTTTCCCAAAAAATTTCCCTTTTTTCCCTTTTTAAAAAAAAGGGGGGGGGGGGCCTTCTTCTGCAATTTTGGGTTTTTGGGGGTTTTTTTTTTCCAAGGGGGGGTTTTTTCCCCCGGGGCCCCTTTTTTTTTTTTTTTTTTTTTTTTTTTAAAATTTAAAAATTTTTTTTTTAAAGTTTAATTCCAATTTGGAAAATTTTTTTTCCCCAAAATTTTTCCCCTTTTTTTTTTTTTTTTTTTTTGGGTTTTTTCCTTTTATTCCCCCTTTTCCCCCCGGGGGGGGGGGCCGGGGGGGAACCCCCCCCCAAATTTTTTAAAATTAAAAAGGGGTTTTTTTTTTTAAATTTTTTTAAAAAGGGGTTTAAAAAATTTTAACCCCTTTTTTTTTTGGGCCCTTTTTTTTTCCCCCTTCCCTTTCCCTTTTTGGGGGGGGGGGGTTTGGGGGGCAATTTTTTGGGGGAAAAAACGGCCTTTAAAAGGGCCAGGGTTTTTAAATTTTGGGTTTTTTTTTTTTTTTTGGAAACCCTCCTTTTTTTTTTTTTCCTTCCCCCCCCCCCCGGGGTTGTTTTTTAAAATTTTGGGGGTTTTTTTTAAAAAGGGGGAAAAAACTTTTTAAGGGAGCCGGGAAACCCTTTTTTCCCCCCCTTTTCTTTGGGGTTTTTCCAATTTTAAACCCTTTTTCAAAAGGGGGAAAAATTTTTATTGGGGGGGAAAAGGAAAAGGGGGTTTTAACCCCGGGCCCAAATAACCTAAAATTTTTTTTTTAAATTTTTTGGGGAATTGGGGAAAAACCGGGGCCCCCCCCCAAAAAAAAAATTTAGAAGGTTTTTTGTTAAAAAAGGGGGGTTTCCTTTTCCCCAAAAGGTTAACCCAAATTTTTTTTTTTCCCAATTTTTAAAATTTTTTTCCTTGGTTTTCCCAATTTTTTCCTTGTTAAAATTTTTTTTTGGGGTTTTTTAAAAAATTAAAAAATTTTAAGGGGGGAAAAAAAAAAAAAACGCCCCAAAAAAAAGGGGGGGAAGGGAAAATCCGGGGGAAAAAACCCGGAAAACCCCCTTTTGGCAGGGGAAACCCGAAAAGGGGAAGGAAAAGGGGTTTTAGGAAAAAAAGGGGGGGAAAATTTAAAGGGGGGTTTTTTGTGGGGGTTTTTAATTTTGGGGAAAAAAATTTTAAGGGAGGTTTCCAAAAAAGAAAAAACCCAAAAAATCAAAAAAAAGGGAAAACAAATAAAACCCCTTGGGTGGGGGGAAAAAAGGGAAAAAGGTTTTGGCCTAGAAGAAAAAAGAAGAAGAGGAGGAGGAGGTGGAAGGAAGATCCCAGGTGGAGGGGCCCTCCTTCCCGGAAACCACCAAAAACAAGAAAGGCCAAAAGGAAAAACCAAGAAACATGCCAAAAAGGAGTGAGGAAGAGGAAGGTTTTCCTTATTACTTACCGTCGGCCCTCTGAAAGAGGACTGAAAATCCAAGGCCTCAAGAAAGGAATTTTCCATACGGCGCCCCAAATGAAAAAAATCGGGTTTCCTGGTTTAGGTTTCGCTGTTTGGGAAATGGCGGGGGGCCAGTTAGCTTGGTCTCTAGAATGGTAAGGAAGCTCGCAAAACTAAGGGGCCATTGGCCAAGAAAATCCCAGCTATTTGACAGAGCAAATTAGTCGATGTTCTGGAAATGAGGCCTGGCCTTCCCCCTGGGAACGAATATTAGGCAGCCCGTGAAGGAAAAGGTACCCCAGGCTTTTAACCTGGGGGTGAAACGAAAAGATGGGATACAGTTGAACAGGGTTACCAGTATTTTGAAGGGGAAATGGCTGTGGGTTGGAAAATTGGGTTATGAACCCCAACTGTGTTTTTAACCGACCCAACAAAGCCCAATGATCCTGGAGAAAGTGTTAGGGACAACGGCGTGAAAAATGGGGGCAAACAAACTCACAATCAAACAGCACCAGCCAGATCCGCCCCTGCCTATTGGGCCAAGCAATCTGACAAGATATAGGACCAACAAGAGAACCCCTTAGTTTTTTTGAATTTGATTCTTAACGCCCAAAGCTATGAACAACAGCCTACCCCCCAACTCAGCCGCCCCCCAACCCGCCACCTCACAAAAATGACGGGAGGCAAAAACCTGAATGAAATGCGAGAAAGCAAATGTCCTTTTCCACTTAATGAATCGTGACAAACCTGTAAGAAGTATTTTCGAAACGCTTTTGATGAAGTTCCAGATAATCAAAAAGAGTCTACTGAGGAGATGAAGGGAGATGATGGAAACAAGTGTGGATCCAAACTAACTAAAAGGAAAACGACGAACCCCCCCTTCTCAGGTTGCAAAAACAAAAAATCTCAAAAGCTTGTTAGAAAAACCGCTCTCCAGCTCCCAGAAAAGAAATCCTAAAAACAAAACGCGACTTTCCTTTGGCCTTAACTTTACCGTGACCATGGAGAAGACATTGAAAGGAAGTGGCCAAACGACCAAAGCACTCACGTAACTACGAGAACGGGTGGAAGGAATTACAAAGCAGAATCAACCAACCAAATTACAAAGGGTTTGCTCCCCGGTTTTAACCACAGGTAAAATGAAATAGAGGGGCCCCCGGGCCCCTCCAAGCCAGGGGGAAAGGGATAAAGAGTTTTATTGGACTGTGTGGATTCCAATTGGCCTGGCACCAATTAGAACCACAAAAATAAAGGCAATTGGTTGGAAACCGGGTGCCCGTTTACCCCTTGTTGGGCCCCTTGAAATCTAAAGGGAAAAAAATCCTTTTTTTTTGGGTGACGGGGTTCTCAAAGAATTGAAACTTACTTGGGGAGGCCGAAAGGAATAAAGGCCCCCTTGGTAGGGGCCCAAAAGCCCGGCACCCTTGGGTAGACTTGGTCCAAAGGGGGGTTTTCCCCTTTGTGGACCTTGGTATTGATTAAGAAAGGGGCATTCAAGGTTCCTTAAGGGGTATTTCGTGGGGGCCCTTTTGGGAAAGCGGTGCCTTTTAGACACCAAACAAAATTAAACAAAGCTTGGTTCCCTTTTTCCTGTCCCCCTGGGTTCCAAAGGAAGCAAGAAATCCCCTTTGGTTGGGGGGGTTGCCCTAAAAGTAAAAGGCCAAAGGTTAACCAATTGCGTTTGCTTAAACCCAAAAAAACCGGGCCAAAAGCAGAAAGGACCAAAAGGGAATTTTGCCTTTTCCCCCAATTTTTCCAAAGTTGGAAGTTCCTTTCAACTAGGGGAGTTCCAGGGAAATACGGAAAACCTTTCCCCGGGTTTAAACCAGCCCCCATTTGGCCCCCCCCCCATGGAAAGGGCCAGTGGAGATTGGAAAGGTGAACGGTTGGGCCTACCCCGTGGCCCAAAAAGGAAGCAAAAACCCCAACCCTGGGTTGGCCTTTGCGGGCGGAAAGGTTTTAAGAACCTTCCGGGTTAAAGTGGAAATGGGGTCCCAAAAAGGAAACCAAGCCAAATGGAAGAAACAAATCCCCTTTTTCCCACCCCGGGAAAAAAAAATTTTTTGGGAAGTTGGGCCTTTTTGGAGAAGGGGGTTCCAAATATACTTTTGAAAAAGGAACCGGGGTTTTGGGCCCCCCAGGGGGTTTGGAAAACAAAAAGCCCCCTTTGGGCCATGGGGGGTTGAAATCCCAAACTGCCAACTGGAAAAAAGGTTCCCCTTGGAGTTTTTTGCAAAGACCTTTGGAGAAACCGTTTGGGTGGGGCCTACAGGGCGGAAGAGGGGTCCTTCCAAACCAAAAGGAGAAGGGCGAATTTTTTAAAGGGGCCAGATTCTTCCTTTTTCTGCCCCTTGGTCCGGTTTTGGCTAACGGAGGAAAGGAAAAGGAACCCTCAGGAAGATTATTCCCTTGGGTTAAGTAATTGGCCGTTGGGTTTCCGCAAAACCCCGGGAAACAGAAAAAATTGGTGAAAAATAACAAGGGGTACTAAATGAAAAAAGGGGAAAAAAAAAAAAAAAAAAAAAAACCGGGGGTTTCAACCCTCACCGGTTTTCCAGGAAAATCCCGGGCCCCGGGAGAGGCACAATTGGAAAACTTTGGGCCTGGAAGAAAAAAAATTTTTGGGAAAACCCAAAACCCCAAACCAGGGCCCAGGGGGAAGAAGGGAATCCAAAGAAAGGATAAAGAGGGCCCCAAACCCCCATAAAACCCCCAACGACCTTAAACCCTTTTAAAAAGGAAAAGTGAAAGAAAAGGGGTTAAAAGCCCCTGGTTCACCCTGGAAGGATTCCCGTGGTCCGGGTTAAATTTTGGTGGGGGGAAAAAGGCCCCAATCCCGCCAAAATGGAAAAGCCTGGCCTTGGTGTGCAAAAGCCCCCAAAAAGCGGGACCCCCCAGCCAGTTTCAAAAGGCCCGAAGGGAAAAAGGAGAAATCAAGGCCCAATTTGCAGAGGGAAAGGGCTTTTGCCAAACGGGCCTTGGTGGGTGTTTTTGGCCTGAAACAAGGCGAAATGGCCCCAAGGCCTTTACTTTAAACAACTGACCCATAGATGGTACAAAATGCTCTATGGGGGGTTGGTTTTACAAGCGTGGGAAAGCAAAATTAAACTGGCAAAGAAGGGGCTAAACCTTATTTTGGGTTGGAACTGTGGAAAGATTATTGCTTTGCCCGAATTAAAGAATAGGGGTCCGTGAATACGCCTGGTAAAGATTGCTCAATCCTGGCCCAAGAGTCGGGCTACCTGAAGAACAAGCAAATAACCCACCAGGTGGAAACCAAGCTTTGCCAAAATTGAAGGTGGCCTCAGATTAACCTTGGACGGCCAGGAACAAGGGGGAATTTATTTTTTCTTTCTGGGGGTTGGGCCCTCAATTGAACCTTCGGGCCATCAAGGGGAGAGATGGAACAATATAAGGAATGGGCCAAGGGACCAGGGGGTGGGATTTAACTATGGATTGCTATTGCACAGGTTATTTCCCATGACTGTGGAAACAATGTGCCGAAAAATCAACAAGCCAAAGGTTAAAACCCTTTGGGGAAGGAAAGGTGATGGCAAAAATAAAATACGGAAGGCCTGGCCAGGTTGTTTAATTCACTTGCCACAAACCCGAAGGGAATGATGTGCTACCAATGGGGGAGGCCCAAACCAACTTGGGTGGCTTGGGAAACATAAACCCCCCCCCCATGTTCCAACCCACCGGGAAACACCTTAACCCCCGTGGAAAAAACAAGTTTTGGCGCCCATGGGGCCCAACCCCAGAAAGAATTGAGTCAGATAAGGGAACTCCAATTTTCAAAAATTCCTTTGTAAATTTTGGGCCAAAAGAACATGGATTGAGTTGGGTAACCATAATTCCTTTTAACCAAGGGCAACCGCCCCTTTGGTAAAATTGGAACGATACAATGGGTTTTAAAAAACTCCCTTGAAAGCAAGGGGTTGGCGGAACATTTAAGCACTGGGAGAAAGATTTGGCCAAAAGCCCAACCTGGGTAGTCAATACCAGAAGGATCATCAATTGGTGGAAGGCCCTAAACCCATTTCCCAGCCCCTACATACCGGTTAGAGGGGAGATAAAGGTTTCCCTGTTGTAAGTAAAGAAGGCAATTTTGGGAAAAGCAAGTTTGGGTTTTTTCCAGGCGTTCTGAAAGGGCAAACCTCTCCGCGGTAAACGGTTTTTTTGCCCAGGGGACCAAGGGTCCACCTTTGGTGGGGTTAAATCAGGAAGAATGGGGAATGTTCAAATGTTTGTACCACAAAGGGAATTTGGAATGCTGGGGGGGGCGACAGTAAATTCCCATGTAATGGTATATAAAGACGGTTTGGTGTGTGATGCATTTTTTTTAAAATCTTTTGTTTTTGTTTGTATTTTATTATGGTTATAAATAATATATATAGCCATATGTAGTGGTGGAGAATAAGGGTGGAATTCATGGTTTTTGGGTTTTTTTTTTGGATTTTAAATATTTCCACCCATCAAAACATCATGACTGGAATTGAAGTGTTAATTGCTCTAATTTACCTAACCATCCCTATACATTAACGGAAAGTCCATGGGGATCCGGACCCTTTCCGGGTTGGGGCCCGGGTTCCCCCCTTACTGCCTGGCGTTTGGGTGCTGGAAAGGGTGCTTTCCCCTAAGCCGTTTCCCAAGTTTTTCCAGGTTTTTGCTGGCCTCGGGAACCCTCCTCCATAATCCTTATTTATTTTAATTTAAACTCAATTTTTCCAATTAAATTGTATTATAATTGGTTATTATTTTTTGCTTCCCGAAATTCATAGTTAGTAAAATAAGTTTTTACCTCCTAGATTTGTTGCCGGCGGTTTTTTTTTTTTTCCTTTTCCTTTTCCCCCCCCTTCCCATTCTTTGGGGCCAGGCCGGGGGTTAGCGAGGGCAGGGGGCCCTACTTTCCCCCCTGTTCAACGGCCCAAAACGGGTTGGTTTAATTCCCGTGACAAAGCCGTTCTAGACGCGAGGACACTCGGTTTCCAATTTCTTGGGCCTTCCCACAGGGGCAAATGATATTTGTTTTACTTGGTGTCCTTCCCTGTTTAATTGATCAATTGGACTTGGAGATTCCCCCCCTTTTGGCTTGAACCTCAGCCTCGGAAAACTCGGGTTCTCTCCAAATGTATTAATAAGGGCATGGTTAAAGCAAACAAGCCAAAACCCCAAAAATAAGTTTGGTCCTCCCCCCTTAAATCCTATGGAAGCCAAACCCAAACCGGCCCCCTTGACTTCAAGTAACTGGCCTAAATTTCCCTGGGGATTCCCAAGGGTTTTGGTCAAGAGTGAAATCCCAGACATTTTGCGGGGTTTCTTCTAAGAATTTTTTTCCTAAACCTCTCCATAGGGAAGGAGGAGCTTCCGGCCGGAGAGGGCCTGGGTTGGTCCGGTGGATGCAGGTTGGCCCAGGAGCCCCAGCAGTTGTGCCCCTTGGGCCAAGAGGGGCCAGGGCAATTTTCTGGGGGGGCATTAAAAAAAGAGTGTGGCAGCCCAGGTCGGGAGGGATGTGAATTCCCTCCCCCTCTACTCTGCCCCTTGTTAAGGGCCCTCTGGAGGTAAACCTGTGTCCCAGGTTTCTGGGCTTCCCCCATTAACAAAAAAACGGGAATCTCCTTTGGGAGAGTCCCAAGCGGAGGGCCACAAAAGAATTGGTTAAGGGCCCTGGAGCATCTCCCCCCATGAGGAAAGGCCCCTTTAGGGAGGCTGGGTTCTGTTTTAGGTTTGAGGAAAGAGAAAGACTGAGAGGAGACCCTGACCAAGGGTCTATAAAAATCAAGGTGTGGGGGGCAAGTGGGGAGGCCCGGACCTCCTTTTTTTTAAAATCACAAGGCGGTTGTGGAGACAGGGACAAGGGGGAAACGGCCGAAAACTTGGGAGCCAATAGGGAAGTTTTTGGAAGTCAAATGGTGGCCGCAAAGAAACGTTTCTTTATGGTGAGGGGTGGCGGGAGCAACTGGAAAGGCTGCCCAAGGGGTTGGTTGGAGGTCCTCCTTTCCCTCTTGGAGATATTCAAGAACCCGCCCCTTTGGATGCCTACTTGGTGCGACCTGGGTTTAAGGAAACCTGCCTTTTGGGCAAGGGGGGTTTGGATTCGAAAATTTCCTGGAGGTCCCTTCCCAACCCCCAAATTTACAATTCCTTGGGCGATTCTGTGATTTCCCCCCACCAGGCCAGCCATTTCCTCTGGGTTTTGGAAGGGAAACCCCCCTTTTCTTTCTTTAAATCAACAATGCCATTGGAAACATTCAGGGGAATTATAACACCCACAACCCCCAAAAAATGAGGCATTAATTCGAGATTCGAAAAAAAGGCTGACAAAAACTTTGAAAGCCTTGGAAACCTTGGTTCCTGAACATCGGGTTTGTTTGTAAAATTAGGCCATTCCCTCCGGGATGTAAATTTTGAAAATTCAAATCATACAACATTTGTAAAGTTAAATAACCATCAGGGTGGGTTTTCTTTTCGTCCCTTATTTGGTTATATATCCAACCAAAATTCCTCAACAACAATCAGGACAATTGATAATTGGCCAATTAAGGGTTTTGCGATAACATGATGGGTTTTTTTAATTGCTTACACAGCACACTCCAATTTGAAGGAGTTGGGGTTCATCAACTGGTATTTGCCCTAAAAGGTGTTAATGAATGGAAGCGGACCAAGAAAAGAAAAAAATAAAATGAAAACGCCACTGCCCCCGATTAAGCAGTGCTTCAAAGTTAACAAATATCCCCCAGAATAAACAGGCAGTAAAACGCCTGGGGTCCCTTTCAAAGGCAAGTTTTTCCAGCACAGAAACCTAAACTAATTGAATAATACTCCCTAACGAAAGGCTCCTCCCAAGATCAGAGAGAGATTTGGTTTCTAAAAGCTAAAAAAACCGCTTATTTTCCCGCATTCCTTCCACCAAAAATTTCCAAAGGGGAGTAACAGAACAATCTAAACCACCCCGGTGAAGGGGGGCAGTAGTACCCTTGGGCCCCCCCCGGCCCCACAAAGGTGGGAAGGAAAAGGGATAGGGAAGTGGGGAAGCTGGGCTCCAAGGAAGGAAAAAAAAAAAAAACGGCCCCAAAATGAATCCTAATGGAGAAAACTTATTTTACTAACTTATCATTAACGGTGGCAAGTAACAAGATATTAAATACAAAATCTAAATTGAAACTGGAGACTAATAAAATCAAATAAGAAACCAGGAAGAGAAGAAGAGGTTCCTTGGAGACCCCAGTCCCCCCCAAAACCTGAAAAGCTTGGAACGGCTAGGAAAAGCCAACCTCCAAGCAAACCCACTGCGAGGCGTAAAGAAAGGCCCCAACCCAGAAGGGGCCCAGAATCCCAATGACTTTTCGTAAATGTAATAGGGGAATAGTTTAACCTTGGAATTGGGAGCTTAAAAACCTTTAACTCCCAGTGCCAATAACATGAATTGGTTTTGATTTGGAATAACTTGAAAACCAAAAAAACATAAAAACCATGACCTTGATTATTGCAAGAAGCTCATGGGGGAACCTCAGCCAACCAGGAAATCCTAGAAGGTGGATTCATGGAACGGCCCTGGCCGGTAAAAAGGTTTTTGGGAACATCAACCAGGAGAAAAGGTATCGCAAAAGCTAAAGAGGCCCCACCGTTGCAAGGAAACTACCAAGAAAATGAAAAGAAATATCCCTGTTTTCACGGACGGAATCATGGTCATATTTTGGGTAAGAGTTGCAGAAGGGAAATCTACTGCGGGGAGCCACCCAAAATGACAAAGGTTTTCAGAGGCCCACTGAAGGGAAAGGAGAAACAAGCCAATTTTGCAGAAGATAAAAGGCCCTTGTCCAGCTGGGCCTTAAGTGTTGGGAAATGGGGAAGGTGGCCATGCTTTTAATCTTTACAAAACTTAACCCCATGGGATGGTGGCAAATGCCCTTAAATGGGTTGGGGGGTTGGTTTCCAGCAGTGGGAACAGAACAACTGGCAGCGGAGGGGTAAACCTATTTGGGCTGCTGAACTATGGAAAGATATTGCTGCCCGAATAAAGAATATGGTTGTAAAGGTGCGCCATGTAGATGCTCATGTGCCCAAGAGTTGGGCTACTGAAGAACAACAAAATAACCATCAGGTATAGAGAGCTGCCAAAATTGAGGTGGCTCAAATAGACTTGGCAGAACAAGGGTGAATTATTTCTAGCTCGATGGGCCCATGAGACTTCGGGCCATCAAGGGAGAGATGCAACATACGAATGGGCTAGAGACCGAGGGGTGGACTTAACTATGGACGCTATTGCACAGGTCATTCATGACTGTGACACATGCGCCACAATTAAACAAGCCAAGAGGATGAAACCTCTCTGGGAGGAAGGGTGATGGCAAAAGTATAAAAATGGGTGCCACTGGGTGACTTGAAACATATGCAGTACCCCATGCTACCACCCGAAACACCATATTAGGTCTCGAGAAACAAGTCCTATGGCGACATGGCACTCCAGACAGATTTGAGTCAGATAATGGGACTCATTCCAAAAATTCTCTTGTAAATACTTGGGCCAAAGATCATGGCATTGACTGGATTTGCCATATTCCCGACCATGCACCAGCTTCTGGTAAAATTGAGCAATACAGTGGGTTGTTAAAAACCATGTTGAAAGCAATGGGTGGTGGAACATTTACACATTGGGAGAAGCATTTGGCAGAAGCCACCTGGTTAGTCATTACTCGAGGAACTATCAATCGTGATGGTCCCACCCAATCCAGCTCCCTACATACTGTACAGGGAGATAAGGTCCCTGTAGTACATGTAAAGAGCAAGTTGGGAAAAGCGGTTTGGGTCCTTCCAGCCTCTGAAAAGGACAAACCTCTCCGTGGAACTGTTTTTGCCCAGGGACCTTTGTGCGCTTGGTGGGTGATGCAGAAAAACGGGGATGTTCCTTGTGTACCACAAGGGAATTTGATGTTGGGGGAGTACAGTCAGTAATTCTATGTATATATATGTATATAGGCAAGTGTGTAATCCATTTTAATTACTGTTTTTTTAATATATGTATAGATATCAAGCATGATGTAGTGATGCAGAATAAGGGGTGGAAAAACTGTCATGGAGTTATCTAGATCAATCTGTGGCTGTGACAGGGGGCAGCCTGTCCCCTGCCCCCTGGCCCCAAAATGGGAAGGGAAAAGGGGAAAGGTAGGGAGATGGGAGCTGGGCCCAAAAACAGAACAGCAGCAACTATCTAAGGAGGAAAACTTAATTTTACTAAATATCATATTGGAATTCAAGATAATGCCATATAATACAATATAATTGATACTGAGGCTAATAAAATCAAATAAAATAAGAGAGAGAGTGTCTGAAACCGAAAGGCCTACTTTGAACCGAAGGCGCATGGCTGGGGAGCACATCTGCATACTGCCAGGCAGCGAGCAAGAGGGTGCCAGAAAGTGAGATCCCGTGACTTCCTTCCGTGGCTTATCTTCCTCTGTGAATGTGAAGTCCCCTTGGGTATGTAGTTCTTCTCTTCTGTGAACCAGGTATCCGGAAAGTTGTCAGTCCACGGAACTGGAGTCTTAACTCTTTAATTCCCCGTGCTTTACATGATGTTATGATGTGGAATACCGATAACAAAATTATAAAACCATGACATTACCAAACAGCTTGTAACAGCATGCCATGTGGGACAGACCTGCAGGTTCGGATCCTGTGCTTTTTGAGGTGAGGAGAGAGACAGAAATTTCTGAAACAGGAAGAGTTATTGCCAGCTGAGAAATATCTGCTTTTTGTGCAGACAATGACCTTAAGTTCCTTCTGTCTCATAACAAAGTTGCTTTGGATCATACTTTCCAATGGCTATGAAAAGCCATCTCTAGTCAACTTATATTTGACATTTTACACTCCCTCAACAAATAGAAGCTAGATTACATCTCCTGTCTCTACTATAAGCCAGCCCAGTTTTGAAGTTTAAAAGGAATAATTGAAGAGTCACCATTATCAGAATAACAAATTTAAACTTGATAAAAGCAATTAATTTTATTTACAAATACACATAATGAGGATTACAACAGTAACACACTACTAAAACTGCATCTCAACAAAAACAGTTATTTATTGGTAATAGCATTAAATGAAACCCTCTGGCTAGGGTTAAGCAATTATCTGGAAGTTGTAGATAAAATGAAGATCTCAGTTGATTGGAATAAGGCCTTCCAGTGTCTTGCACATCCTAGTGACTCTCTCCTTTTTTGCCAACTACCTGATGAAAGAAAGTGACAGGAAGTAACAGAGTGGTTAACCAAACAAGCGTAAAAAAGATTATTTATTTATTTATTTATAATTAGCATCAAAATTAACAACCACAACATTGTTCAACTAAATTAGTGCATTTGAGCATGCATTTTAACACTTGCAGAAGCTGTGAATCCCTCTAAGGTGCTAAGAGGGATGCAAGACAAGATACTCTTACCTTCATTATTAATTAAACCAGCAAAATATCAGTCTCAATTGAAAAGAGTTAGAAGACAGGAACTGCAACATAACACAACACATTTAAAAGTATATGTTATATACCAAGCATTCAACCTCAATATGCTGTATAAAGTAACACAGCAGGAAGAGAACCACTGGTTGCTCCAATAATAATGCTTGTTCCCTTCCCTTGGCATCCTTACTGTGTAGCTAACTGAGAACATCTACTTTACCATGTAGTTCAAACCTGTAGAGAAATGTGGAAGTAATCTGATTTTCAGTTATTCTTGGTGAAAACATTCCTTATGAAGACTACTCCTAGTCTCCAATTCTGCAAACCCCACCAGGAATCAGAGTCATCTCAGAACTTCTCTTTTCAGAAAAGATTACTACTGACACCAGACTTTGGTGAGAGTTGCCAGCCAACAGCAACACCAGCACTCTACATTCTGCCACGCAAGCTTACAGTTAGCATGGTTCATTAAGGAAAGGCATTCAGTCTCCTTTGTTACAGTAACAGGACATAAGCAGGATTTTCTGAAATCATTTTCCCAACCATTGTCCCACAGTCTGACAGTGACAAAAAAACACATCCAACTCAACATCTCAGTATGAACAACAGTAGGACTGGAAACACTACTACTAAACCTTCTGGAGCAGAAGGGTGTGTGTTTTCAACATATAGAGGTCTAGCAAATGAACTTAGATGCTATTGGTTCAGGTCACCTCTGTACACTTTGTCTTCCTTGAAAAGGTTCCCTAGAGACAAATGGGGGACAATAAAGAGAACTTGACAGCCCACACTGGTTTGCACACCGTTTACTGCAGGGTTACACCAAAGGACACTAATCTTGACTAAGATTAAGAAAAATCAAGTTTTGGTAGAGCATTTCACAAACTGCATTTCAAACAGCTTTACAAGATTCAATACAGGCTGAAAAATGAGTTATAGAAAATAATTTGTAGAAGTGCTAGACAGTGCACTTCTAAAAATGTCAACTTTAGAATAAAGAGAACAGAGTTGATAACACTGAAAGATAAAGAGAAACATTTAAGATAAGGTTTAGATGGGGAAAAAAAACACAAAAACAGATGAGTTGGTGCATCAGGAGGTAGAGAAGGCCATTCCTAATTGCAGAAGGTGCAGAGAAGGGTCTTGCATCAGTGCTGAGATTGTGGAAAAGGTGAAAGAGATGCTAGATGAGCAGAGGGAGGTTCTCTGGTTGTGGTGATACAAGTTGCAGCTTGTTAAGTCCCTTAATGGACAACCTTGTAGTTTGTTTAGATAATGGGAAGGATCTGTGACTTTGTATTGAATAAATAAGGGAGGTTTCATGAGACTTTGTATTTGAATAGATAAGGAACATTCCACGAGTCTTTGTATGAAATATGGATGTTCCTCTGGGAAGACCTCTGAATGTATATAAACTGAAGATCTCTCTGTGCAAGGTATGCATGATAGGAGGAGAGTATCCCCCATGAATTCAGCCCTGTTATTAAAGAATGTCTACTTTCTAACACTCCAACTTGAGTCTTAGAGAGTTTCTTGATTGACCGCTTTACAGTAACAATTTGGAGACCCAGGTGGGACAGAGCTCTTGAGCCTCAATGGTTTCTGGGATCACAGAACCTCAGCTGGCACCAAGGTATTCTTGGGAGGACCCTGATTCCCGGACTGAAGAGCCCAGGAGTGAAGATGACTGACTAGTGAGTATCAAGGCATCCTTTTTATTTTATCTTATTGTTTTGGTTGCCCGGGGCGGTTAGAGGCCCCCCCATATTTTGGTTGCCTGCCTGTCAGACGTAACAAAAGTTGCGCAGGATAGGGCTAAAAGGCCTGGGTAAGGGGCTAAATCCCCAAAATTGGAATTAAACATCACCACGGTTATTGTCATCAGGTACGCTTATTGATTGTTGGTTTGTGCTGTTACTGTATGCTGATTGTTTGTTTTTGTTGTTATTGTACAAAGAGCTCACCTATGTGCATTGTTAAACTGGGCACATCTAGGGGTGAGGGAATTTTGAAAAAGTCACCTTTGGGCTGTGTTCTAAGTTACTGGAAAAAAATAACTGAATCTCCTTGTGAGGTTGCGCAGAAAGATGATTTAATTAAGTACTGTAATCAGTGGTGGCCACTGTATAAATTAGAAGATGGAGAAAAATGGCCAGTGAATGGTACTTTGAATTATAACACTTTGTTACAATTGATGTTTTTAGGAAGAGAAGATAAATGGGATGAGGTGTTATATGCTGATACGTTCTTTATATTGAGGCAGCATCCTGAATGGCAAAAGAAGTGTGGGATCAATTTGGCCACAAATGACCCTCTGATTTTGGCACTAGAAAAGGATAAAAGAGAGAGGGAGAAAGGAAAGGTGTTAAAAAGGTGTTATTCAGCATGTAGTACTAGACAGAGAAGCTTGAAACTAAATCAGCAGGAGGAAGATTTAGAGATGTTAGTAACCCCCAAGAGTCCCCAAGAGCATGGGCCTGGACTCCCTGGGGCAAAGGGGTCGGATAATGAGCATGAAAGAGGGACTATAGGAACAATGCCGGTGGCAGAGAGGACTTGCAGCTGGTATAAGGTTGTGCTACAAGCCCTGCTGAGGCAGGCGGTTGGAAATGATGGTCCAGTTGTAGTTAAGGTACCCTTTTAATTACAGATTTAAACAATTGGAAAACAGCTGCTGGTAGCTATCGAGATGATCCTGAACGGATAGCTAATGCTTTTGAAATCATGGTTACAAACCAGGATCCGGACTGGAAAGATATAGAAGTTGTCATGCAGATGTTGTTTGATAGTATAGAAAAAGAAATGATTCGCAAAACTGCAAGGACTCAAGTGGAGGCTCAGGTAGCAGCAGGGGTATTGCAAGGGCAGTTAGAACATCACTTTCCCTCCATGGACAATGGAGATAAGTTGCTGCAAACACAGTATCAGAAAAGGGTTTTTTTTGGTTGCTTTAAGAAATGCAATACCAAAGGCAATAAACTGGTGGTCATGGTTTTATGATTTTTGTTATCAGTATTCCACATCATAGCATCATGTAAAGCACGGGGAATTAAAGAGTTAAGACTCCAGTTCCATGGACTGACAACTTTCCGGATACCTGGTTCTCAGAAGAGAAGAACAACTACATACCCCAGAGGACTTTGCATTCAGAGGGGAAGATAAGACCCGCAAGTCACGGGACTCGCTTGATCTCTCGCTGCCTGGCAGTGTGTGGGTGTGCTCCCCAGCCGTTTCACCTTCAGTTCAGAGTAAGGCTTTTGGTTTCGAACACTCTCTCATTTTATTTATTAGCTTCAATTCCAATTATATTGCACTATATTGTGTTATCTTGCATTCTGATATCATATTTAGTAAAATTAATTTTCCTCCTCAGATCGTTGCCACTGTTCTGTCTTTGGGCCCAGCTCCCATCTCCCTACCTTCCTCCTCTTCCTTTCCCTTTTTGGGCCAGGGGGATACGGGCCTGCTGCCCCCGTCACAGACACAGACTGATCTAGATAACTCCGTGAAAATGGTCGAAATTATATGAGATTAAGCAAGATAGAAAAGAATCCCCAAGTGCCTTCCTGAATAAATTAAAGGAAACCACTAGAAAGTATACAACTCTTGATCCTGAATCAAAAGAAGGGAGAAGTCAGTTAGCAACTTTTTCTATTGGCCAATCCGCCGATGATATTCAAAAGAAGCTGAGAAGTTACAAGGGGCATAGATGCTAGAGATCTAGGGAAGTTGCTGGATATGGCTTGGTTAGTTCATAGAAATAGAGAACAGCAGAAGGAAAAAGGAAGCGTTAGGCTGATTTCTGCCCTGGAAGGGACCCATGGTCCCCGAGGGGAACCTCGGGTTGGATTTAGAGATTGTGAACTTAGGGGGAGCAGACGTGGCAGAAGATTTCCAAAAGCCCAGCTAGGGGAAAAACAGTGTGCAAACTGAAGGGAGGAGGGACATTGGAAGCAAGAATGTCCATATCTACAGAGATCTAGGAAACCTGTGTTAGCTGTGGAAGCTACGAAGTGAAGGGGACTGGAGGCATTTTCCCCAGCAGAGCCTCTGGTTAAAATTAAGCTGGGGGAAGATGAAACTGAAATAGAATGTTTGGTTGACACAGGAGCTACTTATCCAGTTTTAAATACAAAGAAACATGAATTAGGCTATGATACTCTAAGAGTTATTGGTGTGACAAGCAAGTCAGAAGCCACACCATTCTTTAAGCCTTTGAAGTTTAAAATTGGGAAACAATGGGTGATACATCAGTTCTTGTATTTACCAGGAGCACCAAAGCCTTTAGTTGGTCAAGATTTGTTGGAGAAATTAGAGGCAGAAACAAAATTTAAAGATGGGGAGGTAGAAGTATTGGTACCAGAATCTAAATTTGTCCAAGCTGCAGTGTTATTGTCACGGGAAGTCAAGCCAGAAAAGAAAGGAATTTCAGCTGAAGTTGAAGCTGCAGTGGTGCCTTTCGTATGGGCAGGGGAGGTGCCTGGAAGACCAAAGAGAGCTGAGCCAGTAAGGACAGATCTAAAGCCAGGATTGGTACGGGTAAGGCTGAAACAATATCCTATAAAATTAGAAGCTAAGATAGGATTGATACCTCTCATACAAAAATTCTTAAAACATGGTTTATTAAGGAAATGTGAGTCTAAGTATAACACCCCAATATTGCCTATTAAGAAAGTGGATAGGAAGTTGTCATGGTTTTATGATTTTTTGTTATCAGTATTCCACATCATAACATCATGTAGTGCACTGAGAGTTAAAGAGTTAACACTCCAGGTCTGTGGATTGTCGATAGTTTCGGGTACCTGGTTCTCAGAAGAGAAGAACAACTACATACTCCAGAGGACTTTGTGTTGTTCTGTTTCCGTTTTCTGTTCAGAGGGAAAGATAAAACTGTTTGCAGATCACGAGATGCTCTATCTTTTCCCTTTCTGCTCATCCTAGCAGTGTGTGTGTTCTCCTTCAGCACTAGAGTAAAGCCTTCGGTTTTTGGACACTCTCTCATTTTCTTCCAGAACCCCAAAATGTCCATGAGCTGAGACCATTTTTAGGAATGATAGGATGGTATCATTTATGGATCGCTAATTATGGACTAATGGCAAAACCCTTATATGAATTACTGAAAGTGTCAATAGGACCTCTGCAATGGACTTGTCAGAAAATAGATGAGTGGTAGCCTATTTCTCCAAACAACTGGACACAGTGAGTCAGGGATGTCCTGGGTGTCTGAGAGCAGTCTCAGCAACTCTGTTGCTAATAGAAGAAGCTTGAAAGCTTACCATAGGACAAAGGATAACTGTTTATGTCTCACATATGGTAGCTACAGTACTAAACCAGAAGGGCGGACACTAGTTGCCCCCAAGTCAAATGTTGAAGTACTTTCGGAACAAGATTATGTAATTTTGAAAACTACAGCTGTTGTCAACCCTGCAATGTTCCATCTGGCCCAACAGACTGAGGGCAGTCCTGAACATGGCTGCCTGCAAACTATTGAAGAAGTTTATTCAAGCAAGGAAGGAAAACGGGTATCAGGATTTGCTGTTACTATGGTGGAAACAACAGTGGAAGAAAGGCATTACACTCCAGCACATCTGCTCAGAAGGCTGAATTGATTGCTCTGACTCGAGCCCTACAACTGAGTGAAGGAAAACGTGTAAACATTTGGATGGATTCAAAATATGCATTTGGAGTAGCGCATGTGCGTGGGGCTATATGGAAGGAGAAAGGACTGCTATCTGCACAAGGAACTGAAATTAAACACAAGGAAGAAATTTTAAGACTTTTGCAAAGCATAAAGACTCCTATTGCAGTGGAATATTATGCGCTATCTGGAGTACTGTGTCCAGACCTGGGGCTCCCAGCACAAGAAAGACGCAGAGCTCTTGGAATGAGACCAGAGGAGGGCCACTAAGATGATCAGAGGGCTGGAGCACCTCTCCTATGAAGAAAGGTTGAGGGAACTGGGCTTGTTTAGCTTGGAGAAGAGAAGGCTCCGGGGAGACCTCATTGTGGCCTTCCAGTACTCGAAGGTAGCATACAAACAGGAGGGGGAACAACTGTTTACGAGGGTAGATAGTGATAGGACAAGGGGGAATGATTTTTGTCACTGAGCTATCTAGATCAATCTGTGCCCGTGAGAAAACCTGAACTGAAGGCACACGGCTTGAAAGCACAACCACACCCTTTGCCAGGCAGCGAGTGAGAGAGAGACGGAAGCTCCCGTCCGAGAGTGAAATCCCATGACTTCCGTGATGTATCGTCCTCTCTGACCGTAAGGTCCCCTAGGACATGAAGTTCTTCTCTTTTGAGAATCAGGTATCTGGATAGTTGTCAGTCCACAGAACTGGGGCATTAACTCATTAATTATCTGTGCTCCACATGATGTCATGATGTGGAATACCAATAGCAAAATTACAAAACCGTGACAGTTTTAAACAAAGACAGGGGAAATTTAGATTAGATATTCAGAGGAAGTTTTTCACTCAGAGGGTGGTGATGCACTGGAACAGGTTGCCCAAGGAGGTTGTGGATGCCCCATCCCTGGAGGCATTCAAGGCAAGGCTGGATGTAGCTCTGGGCAACCTGGTCTAGTGGTTGGCGACCCTGCCCATGGAAAGGAGGTTGAAACTAGATGATCTTTGAGGTCCTTTTCAACCCAGGCCATTCTATGATTCTATGATTCTATGCTTTGTTGCAAAGCTCATCAATCGGGACAAACCACTTAAGAGCAAGGGAATAAACTGGCTGACTGCAGCAAAAAGGGCTGCAGAAAAAGTCATAGAATCTGAAGTGCTAGCTATAATACCAGAGAGAAGGATTCATTTACAAGGGAAACCTCTCTATGATAAACATGATTTAAATTTGATAACAATGCTAAAAGCAGAAAAGCAGAGAGATGGATGGGCAGTTAATCCTTCTGGCCTAGTGGTAGTACCATACTCTCTCATGAGTAGCCTAGTGAGGGAAGAGAACAATGTTGTACACTGGGGAACAGAAAATTTGCTGAAACATTTACAGAAGTCGGTTATTAGTTGAAATATGACAGAGGTGGTTAGGTCAGTTACTGAAAGGTGTGAAATATGTTGTAAAAATAACCCAAAAACACAGAATAGAATTCAATTCGGGAAAACAGAAGTGGGACAGGCACCTGGAGAATACTGGCAGATTGATTTTACTGAATTACCTAGGGCAAGAGGACTGAAATATCTGTTAGTCCTAGTGGATACATTTACTGATTGGCCTGAAGGCTTTCTGTGTCGTATCAATAAAGCCAGGTTAGTGGTGAAAATGTTACTGAAAGAAATCATTCCAAGATTTAGAATACCTATAGGAATGTCATCTGATAGAGGTTGGTATTTTGTAGCTAAAGTAGTTTTTGAAATCAGTGAGTTGCTGAACATTACATGGAAACTGCATACCCCTTATAGGCCCCAGTCTAGTGGGAAAGTGGAAAGGATGAATCAAGTGCTGTTTCAGGGTACGTTTGGATCCGAGAGACAGGATGTCTCAGGAGCAGAGGCATTCAGAGCAGCAGAGGGTTATGAGTTTTAGTCAGCATATGCACACTCACACACACATGCAGGCATCCATTTTAGATGGACGTAAGCAGCAAGCAGAAACTACCTAAGCAAGCACACTATTACTTACCAACCCTTGAGAGATGGTGAACCACCAAAAAGAGAGAAAGGAACATGCCAGCGGTGAATTTGATAGGGAGTGTCAGCAGGGCATCCCCTGCTTCAAAGTGCACTTTTTCTCTCTCCCCCACCACAGCCTCTCTCCTGCTTTTATTCTCCCCAGGGTCTGCATGGTTTTTTCCACTTGCACGCCATACCTGTGTGGCCAACGCATGATACAGAGCCCAAGTGGAACACCTGCTTGCAAAACAAGTCCTTGCAAAACCAAGATAAACTACCAAGGTCAACTCTCTCTACAAAACAAGCTTTTTGTGGTTACAGCTGCAAATATCACTTCCCTTAAAACTGTCAGAATACTTTGTTCCATCCCAAGATCATTCCTCAGTCAGGGGCCTTTAGATCCCCAACACAAACGCTTAAAGCACAGCTAAGCAAAATATGTCAAGACACCTCTATGGATTGGACTCAGGCTTTACCTTTAGCCTTGTTGAGAATTAGAGTCCAACCGTGAGGTAGACAGCACCTCAGTCCATATGAATTGATGTACTGATGACCAATATCAGACTCCTGGATTACCAGGAGAGATACAGATACAGGGGGGAAAATGATACAAGAAACTATTTAATTGCTCTCAGGAAAGTCTTGCAGGAAATAAATAAATACGTAATCCTAAATAAATCTCTGAGACTTGATTTCCCAGCACATCCATTCCAATTGGGAGACTGGGTGTATGTCAAATCCTGGACAACTGAACCACTGCAGGAGAAGTGGAAAGGACCCTTCCAAGTTCTACTGATCACCTACACTGCAGTGAAACTAGAAGGAAAAGGACTCTGGATTCATTTTTTCTCAGATTAAGAAGGCACCTTCCATGTGGAAGACTGAACAGACTACTTCGCCATTGAAAGTTAAGATAATTAAGCGGGCATAATGTATAAAGCAATTCTGTTGGTAGGAATTTGCCTTGTAGGCTGTGAAAAATGGAAAAGTAATGTACATTTACAAATAGTAGGGAAATGAGGTACTGTAACTAATTCCTCTGCTGGATATGTACTGAATTACCAAGGAGCATGCAGAGAGGGTATCCACTAGCAGGAATATTGTTAAACCAGACAGAAATAAGTTGAATTGGCAACAACAGCAGTCTGGCATACAAAAACAGATCCAGCACTAAAAATGCACAGCAATTTCCATTGCTTATGGTCTTATGGGGAGAGAACCAAACAGTGCATGTCTTGGGGTAAATTTACCAGGTGGATTCACATGGAGGACAAAATTATAGAATCATAGAATCACAGAATGGTTTGGGTTAGAAGGGACCTTTAAGATCATCTATTTCCAATCCCCCTGCAGTAGGCAGGGATACCTCCCTATAGACCAGGTTGCTCAAAGCCCCATCCAGCCTGGCCTTGAATGCTTCTGGAGAGGGGGCGTTCACAACCTCACTGGGCAACCTGTTCCAGTGTCTCACTATCCTCACAGTAAAGAATTTCTTCCTAATATCCAGTCTGAATCTACCTTCTTCCAGGTAGGTTCCTCTTTGGCTCTTATAAAAAGTCCCACCCCAGCTTTCCCGTAGGCCCCCTTCAGGTACTGGAAGGCCACTATAAGGTCTCCTCGGAGCTTTCTCTTCTCCAGGCTGAAGAACCTCGGCTCTCTCAGCCTGTCCTCATAGGGGAGGTGCTCCAGCCCTCTGATCAACTTTGTGGCCCTCCTCTGGACCTGCTCCAACAACTCCATGTCCTTCTTGTGTTGGGGGCTCCAGAACTGCACACAATACTCCAGGTGGAGTCTCACGAGAGCAGAGTAGAGGGGCAGAATCACCTCCCTTGACCTGCTGGTCACACTTCTCTTGATGCAAATTGAATCATTCTATACCTTCATTTTGCAGTTTTACACAGGACCTAACCAAACAAGACACCAAAAATGTGAGAAGGGGGCACTTATAGATATCTTTGGTTCTGTTGGCCTGATTGTATGCTCCGTTATAGGAATCAACCAGTAGCTGGTTTTAGGGCCCCTTAAGGGAAATTTTGGTTATGTGAAGGAAATGAAGGTATGTTTGCTAGTGTACTAATGCCCCTTGATCAGGGCGAGTTATCTTGTGCACTAGGGGAGATATTCCCTGCAATGCAAATTCAGGACAACAGTGCAATGACTGGGGTATATTTACCTAGACACAAAGTATCAGGCTTTTCAGAGCAGCAATCCATTAATTGAGAAGCTGACTCGCTTCCATTCTTTTGTTCGCTGGTTCTTCCCTATGCTGGGAGTCAGTGAACTGGAAAAAGGAGTAGTTAACCTGTCCACATCCTTAGAGATACTCTCTAATGCCACTATAGACAGCATAGTAAGACTGCAAAGAGAAATTGGGACAATCTGACAAGTACCGTAGAAAACTGGATGGCTCTGGATTTGTTACAGGCTAGCAAGGGTGGTATATGTGCAGTTATTAATACTTCATGCTGTCATTATGTAGATGAATCAGGCAGAATAGAAGATGATACAGAGAAAATACAACAACAACTAAAGCTATATCATCAAATATCCCTCGATGACACCTTATGGAGTATAGAGGAGGTCTGGGATAAGCTGACCTCATGGTTACCTCATTGGTCTTGCTTGGAGAAACTGTTTTTGATAATTTTTTTTGTTATTGCTGTATGTATAATTGCATGTATAATGATACAGTGCTGCAATTGTTGTTCTGACCATTGTTGGAGATATAATAAATCGATACGGTGAGGGTTAAAGCATGTTAGCTGCAACCCTCAAAAAGAAAAGGGGGGACTGACATAAGTTTCAGCTTGTTAAGTCCCTTCATGGACAACCTCATAGTTTGTTTAGATAATTGGAAGGGTCTGTGACTTCGTATTGTATAGATAAGGGAGGTTCCACGAGACTTTGTATGGAATATGTATGTACCTCCGGGAAGACCTCTGAATGTATATAAACTGAAGACCTTTCTGTGCAAGGTACGCGTGATAGGAGGAGAGTATCCCCCACACATCCAGCACTGACATTAAAGAATGCCTACTTTCTAACATTCCAGTCTTAGAGAGTTTCTTGATCGACTGCTTTACGCTAACAGTAGAACAGTCCTCCTCAGGAAGTAGCCATTGTCCAAGAAGCTTTCTCCCTTCAGAAGCTAGCCCTTTGTCCACGGTTTACGGGCTGGTTTGGCCCAGTTCTGTGACTAGTGGGGCGTAGGGATTCGTGAATCCGCGCCTCTGGAAAGGGGAAACAGGGGACCACAAATAATTAAAAACAGCAGCAACGATCAGAGGAGAAACAAACAAATTTACTAAATATGGTATCAGAATGCAAGATATCACACTATAATACAATATAATTAGAATTGCAGCTAATAAATCAAATATAATGAGAGAGTATCCAAAAACTGAAGGCCTTACACTAATGCTGAGGCGAGATGTGCAGTCGGGTCGAGCAGCAGGAAGGAGAGCCGAAAAAGGGAAGGTCACATGACCTTGCCAGGGGTTATATCTCTTCTCTGAACACAAAGTCATCTGGGATATGTAGACCTTCTTCTCTTCTGGACAGGTGCCTGGAACTGGAGCATTAACTCTGTAATTCCTAGTGCACTACATGATGTTATGATGAGGAATACCGATAACCAAAAATCATAAAACCATGACACCCTTAAATGACCTGGGGGGAGGGTGGGGTGGGGGGGTGGGGTGTGTGTGTGTGCGTATGCATCCAGGGTCCACCCCCTCCCAGTCACATAGAAGAACAGGTAAGTTGTTTGCACCTGTGCTTCCTGGGCCATCCCTACCCCTTCACCAGGCCATGACATAACAGTTTCCCTACACTCCACCCTTTCAAGGCATGAACAGTGATTGGGCATATTTGGAGATGAGCCAGTGCATTTCAATTACAATATATATAATCAGTAATTCCCATTGCGATGCAAAAAGTCTGCAAATTCAGCCATCTGTATGTGTAGGTCTTGTGGCTGCTGCAGGGTCAACTCTAAAGCGTTCAGTCAGAAAGACCATCACCGGGTGTCACTGAAGGACAGGATGCAATGATGATTCTTCAGTGAAACTAGAGCACTTCAGAGCTTGGTGATGCTGCTCCTGACGGTGGTCTTGTGGGCTGCAGATCTCATAGGGAAGTAAAATAAATGTTTAATCTGTACTAAAAGAGGCAAATCTGCCCACTACGGTAAAATACATGCCGTATTTCTGTCCTGGGTTAAAATTTCTGCTTGGACAGGGGCATGTCTCGACCTTTTATACCACACCCTTCAGCCTGATATTGACAGTTGGAGTTTTAGAAATGCATCATTTCCTTTAATATGGATCCTAAGTGGGGAAGTCCAATTGGTCTGTAAAAGATGCAGGGCACTGGGTAGGCCTGCATTAGTCCACTTACTGTATCAACACAGATCAAGGCTCCATTACCGACCCCTGGGGAACATCACTCATGACTGGTTGTCAGCTGGATGTAACTCCATTCACCACCACTCTCTGGGCCTGGCCATCCCACCAGTTCCTTACCCCACAAAGAGTGCATCTGTCCAAGCCATGGGCTGACAACTTCTCCAGGAGAATACTGTGGGAGACGGTGTTGAAGGCTTTGTTGAAGTCTAGGCAGACTACGTCAACAGTGCATTCTGTTCTATGCTTAACCACGTTCCATATATCAATCCACATGCCTCTGCCCCAGGTTGGCTGGGCATGGATAGTTCTGACCTGATCGGCCCACTGCATGATCCAAAGTGTGAGCCCTCGGTAGACTGCCCAGCTATCCGTGCAGATATTCAACACACTGTCACCTGGCTCTTGGGTTATAATCATCCACACGGCCCGTAACTCAGCCCACTGGCTACTTTGTCCATCCCCTTCTTCAAACCAGACAGTCTCGATTGAGGGATTGTATGCAACCGCATGCCATTTACTTGGATTCCCCTTGCTGGACCCATCTGTGTATCAGGCATCTTCTAGAATACAACATTTTCCCTCTTGCACGGGACTCTTCTCTGGTGGAGCAACAACAGTGTCTTCAGGTGCATCGCTGTGATACATCACTGGGCCTGGTATTTTCTGTAATTCTTCCTTCAGCAGCGAAGGGGACAAACAGTTGTGGTGTCCCAGATTGGCAACCCAGTGTGCCACCATTTGAGTTTGGGCCACCCCTGTCTTAGGAATATGGGCCAGGTCTTTCACCCATCCCTGAATAAGTAGTGTTGCTTTTACTACTACCTCTGCTGTCTATGTTATTGGCTGTACCATCCGCAATGCAGAATAGGTAGCCAACAATTGCTTTTCAATCATACTGTATCTCTCTTCTGCTCTGTGCCATGCCTGAGACCAAAACCCAATTGGGGTGCAAACAGAACCCTGGCACTGCCATAATCCCCAACCAAACCCTTCCTGGGTCACATGTACATCTAGTTCAGCAGGGAGGGTGGGATCAAGTACACTGAGCACCTGTGCTTGTTTAACAGCTATCTTTGCCTGTTGAAAAGCTGCTTATTCATCCCCAATCCCACAACTGGCCTTTCTTAGTTTATACAGGAGCCTCAGGATCTGTGTGAGGTGAGGCATAAACGTCCTCCAATATCCTAAGAATATAATCTAATAATCGGTCATGGAGTTACTTCTAGATCTATCTGTGTCCATGATAGGGGGACAGCAGGCCCATGGGTCCACTGACCCAAAAAAGAGGGGGGGAAGGGTGTAAATGGTTGATGGGCTGATTCAGCCTGGTTCTGTGACTAAGGGGGCAGGGAGACCCATGGACCCACATCCCAAGGAAAGGGTAAAGAGGTAGGAGATGGGCCTAAAAACAGAACAGCGGCAACAATCTAAGGAGAAAACTTAATTTACTAAACATGATATCCGAATGCAAAATAACACAATGTAATACAATATAATTGGAATTTAGGCTAATAAATCAAATAAAATGAGAAAGTGTCCAAAACCGAAGGCCTTACTATAAAGCTGAAGGTGAGACAGTCAGGGAGCATGCACTTCCAAGATGAGCAGCAAAAAAAGAGAGCAGTCTTGTGACTTGTGAGCAGTTTCATCTTTCTCTCTGAATGAAAAACGGAAATGCAAAGTTCTCTGGAGTATATAGTTCTCTTCTGAGAACCAGGTACCTGGAAAATCAGCAGTCCATGGAACTGGAGCATTAACCATTTAACACCAAATTCTTTACATAATGTTATGACGTGTCGTGGCTTTGTGATTTTTGTTGTTGGTATTCCACATCATAACATCATGCAAAGCAGTGGGAGTTAAAGAGTTAATGTTCTGGTTCCATGGACTGCCTTTTTTGGGCATTTTGGTTCTTGGAGGGGAGAAGCGGCATTCCCCAGAGGAGAAAAGGTGGAGCTCCTGGCAGGACACCAGTCCTTCTCGCTCGCTGGCTCTCCCAGTATGTGGCGGAGAAGCACATGGTTCCTCTGCAGTCTACAGAGTTAAGGCCTTGGTTTTGGGCATTCTCTCTCTCATTTTGTTTGACTTGTTGGTCTCAATTCCAATTGAATTGTGTTGTATTGTATTGCCTTGCATTATGAGATCATAGTAAATGAACATTCCTCCTCAAATCATTGCCGCTGCTTTGGTTTTTTTAGACCCATCTACTATCTCCCAACCCCTCTCCCACAGCCATGAGTTCCCTACCTCACTAGTCATGGGGCCGAGCTGGCCCGTAAACCATTAACATTTTTTTTCTTCCCTCTCTGTTTTTTTTTCTCCTTCCAGACCTGCTGCCCCCTGTCACAGACACAGATCTAGACATAACTCCATGACAACTATTGGTGGAGAATGTGGGCAAACTGAACTGAATCTGAATTTTTTTTTTAGAGTCAGGCAGTTACAGAGTGCTGTAGCTAGCTGTGACCTGCATAGATTAAATTATAGGCCAGGTGGTCTGCAAGACTCCAGACACGGTATCAAGGTTTGTTTTTTTTTCCCCCCATCTTCCACTCCTAGCAACTGCCAGCTATGAATCTCTACTTCATTTTATGAGCACTGTATAGAGGATTAAAGACCATTATGTTTCTTGGAACATACTGGTTTCTTATTAAGTTCATCATGTTCAGTTTCAGAGTTGCACATACGTATAACCAATTAAAGGCACTGATAGAGATACCTGCCTGGTACCTATACACCCCAGAGGGAGTGGCTAATTTAACAGATGATATGATGTTTATAGACTGGTTTCCAGGTTCTCTTCTCAGTTCCTTATGCACGTTTGGAATGCTGACTCAGGGACCATGTTATCAATCTCTCTGAATGTATTCCTCGTCATGATAATTTGCACTAGATGGAGGATGCTTTTCCCAAAACCAGAGAATGCTGAGTGGCAGGGAATACAGAGAGGTTTAGGAAATATCTTAGAAGCATGGGGACCCCCAGTGTCATGGGATTTCACTCTTGAACACCTGCAGGATCCTGAGAAACTCAGCAGGTATTTGAGTCAGGGATGGTGCAGCTTAGGAAGATCTGAGAAGGAATGGCTTATTTGGGGCTTGGCTTGTGCTTACCAAGCTCTATATAATACTATTCTGGAGAGAGAGAGTTTCCAAACTGAGATCTGAACCAAAGGGGGAATCCTCCAAGTCAAATCTGATTAATCATGGGAAGCACCAGTATCAATGTCAGTTGCCCCTGTGGAGGGGCAGAAATGGAAACAGGTGTCCTCATGTCTAGAACAGAAAGAAGCAGCAGCGGAGGAAGTAGAGGAAGATCCAGCTGAGGGGCCCTCCTCAAAACCACCATCACCGAGAAAAGCAACTGAGAAAACTAAGAGACATGGAGAGGAGAGTGAGGAGGAGGAAGTCACTGTTACCACTGCTTGTCAACCCCTGAAGATGACTGACATCCAAGGCTTAAGAAAGGAGTTTATACAGCACTTGAACAGAACTATCGTCACCTGGCTGCTTCGGTGTTGGGACAACAGGGCCAGTAGTGTGCTTCTAGATGGTAATGAAATTCACCAACTAGGAAGCATTGCCTGAGATTCAGCTATTGACAGAGGGATTAGTAGATGTCTGAACAGTCACCACCCTCTAGGAACTCGTGCTGTTAGCTGCAAAGGAAAGATATCCCTTCAAAGACAATTTGGAGCCTGAGTTGAAAAAGTGGAATATGGTTGAAAAAGGTATCCAGTATTTGAGAGAAACAGGTGTGGTGGAGATGTTGTATGATCCCATGCTTGTTCCTAACGATCCATGCCAGGACCATGATCCTGTGAGTTAGGAGTATACCCAATACACGGCGGAAGTTCACAAGAAGAGTACCAGAAAGGTACGTCAGTACACTAGCAGTAACGTTCAATACAAAGACCAACACAGAAGATCCCCAGTTTTTGAACTGATTATTACACTTCAAAACTTTGAACAAAAATTACCTCCATCCCATGCTTCCATATCAGACATCTCCCAAGTAACAGAAAGACAAGATAGAGTGGAGAAGAAACAGGATGGTATGCTGGAGGAATTGTCCCTACTGCTTGTGATGAACCAATGGCAGTATCAGAAACAGCTGATGAAGATCAGGATGATCAAAAGAGTCTGCTGAAGGATCTGATCAAACTGATTAAAATCTCATCTATTAAAGGCAAATGCCTCCCTGCTCGAGCAAATGACGGCAGTAAATCTATGTCGTGTGCTGCCTTGTGGAGCTGCTTATGTGAGCATGGGGAGGACGTCAAGAAGTGGCATAAAAAACCCACTCCTGCACTACAAGCACGAGTAAGAGAATTACACAACAGATCAAACACCACTGAAATTGCTCCCGTTACTGCAGGTAACCAATAGAAGGGCCCTGCCCCCAGTCAGGGGAGGAAAGGGATAATAGAGTGTAGCGGACTGTGTGGATTCGATGGCCTGGCACATCAGAACCACAAGAATACAAGGCACTGGTGGACACCAGTGCACACTGCACTCTAATGCCCTTGAGTTATAAAGGGACTGAATTAATTCATATTTCTGGAGTGACTGGGGGCTCTCAAGAATTGACTGTGTTGGAGGCTGAAATAAGCCACACTGGTAAAGACTGGCAAAAACATCCTATTGTGACTGGCCAGGGAGCTCCATGCACACTTGGTATAGATTATCTGAGAAGGGGGCACTTCAAGGATCCCAAGGGGTATCAATGGGGTTTTGGAATAGCTGCTGTAGATACAGACAACATTAAGCAGCTGTCTGTTTTGCCTGGCCTGTCAGAAGATACATCTGTCATGGGGCTGCTACAAGTAAAAGAGCAGCAGGTATCAATTGCTAAAAAATGGTGCACAGACAGCAGTACCGCACTAACAGGGATTCCTTGTTCCCCATTCAGAAGTTGATTTGTGTCAACAGTTTACAGGCTGGTTCGGCCCAGTTCCGTGACTAGCAGGGTAGAAGGATTTGCAAATCTACACCTCCGGAAAGGGGAAACAGGGGACCCCAAAATAATTAAAAACAGCGGCAACGATATGAAGAGAAACAAACTAATTTAGTAAAGACGGTATTGGAACGCAAGTCACACACTATAATACAATATAATTAGAATTGAAACTAATAAATCAAATACAGTGAGAGAAAGAATGTACACAAACTGAAAGGCCTTACACTAATGCTGAGGCAATGCATGCGGTTGGGACGAGCAGCAGGGAAGAGAGCTGAAAAAGGGGAAGGCAGGTGATCAACGAAAGCTTATACCCCCTCTCTGGGGTATACTATGAGGTATATCACATACCCTCTAAGGTATGTAATTCTTCTCTTTCAGACAGGTGTCTGGAAGAGGAGCATTAACTCTTTAACCCCCAGTGCACTACATGATGTTATGATGTAGAATACCAATAATCAATAATCATAAAACCATGGCATTCTACCCCTTAATCCACAGCACTACATCATGCTTAATATATACACAAAACATAAATACCAAACATTAAACACACACATGAAATTACTGAGGGCACTCCCCAACATCAAATTCCCTTGTGGTACAAATTGAACATCCCCATGTTTCCGCATCACTCACCAAGCAGACCCAGGTCCCTGAGCAAAAGCAGTTCAACAAAGAGGTTTGCCCTTCCCAGAAGCAGTAAAAAACCAAACCGCTCTTTCCAACATGTACTTTACATGAACTACAGGGACTTTATCTTCCTCTACAGTACGTAGGGAGCTGGAAGGACCATCGCAATTGATAGATCCTCGAGAGTTGACCAACCAGGGGGCTTCTGCCAAATGCTTCCCCCAATGCTTATATGTTCTGCCACCCATTGCTTTCAACATGGTTTTTAACAACCCACGGTATCGCTAAATTTTACTAGAAGCTGGTGAATGATAAATAAGATACACGGATATGATAAACCCACTCGATGCCATGATTTTTGGCCCAAGTATTTACAAGAGAATTTTTGAAATGAGTCCCATTATCTGACTCAACTCTTCCTGGAGTGCCATGCCACCATAGGACTTGTTTCTCGAGACCTAACGTGGTGTTTCAGGTGGTAGCATGGGGTACAGCACAATTCAAGCCACCCAGTGATTGCCTCCACCATGGTAAGCACATAACATTCACCACTGCGAGATCGTGGCAAGGTGATATAGTCAACCTGCCATGTCTCCCCATATTTATACTTTTGCCATCTCCCTTCCCTCTAAGAGGTTTCATCCTCTTAGCTTGTTTAATTGTGGTGCACGTGTCACAGTCATGAATGACCTGTGCAACAGCATCCATGGTCAAGTCCACCCCTCGGTCTCTAGCCCATTTGTATGTTGCATCTCTTCCTTGATGTCCCGAGGTCTCAAGGGCCCATCGAGCTAGAAATAATTCCCCCTTGTTCTGCCAGTCCAGGTCTATTTGAGCCACCTCAATTTTGGCAACTGCATCTACCTGATGGTTATTTTGTTGTTCTTCAGTAGCCCAACACTTGGGCACATGAGCATCTACATGGCGCACCTTTACAACCATATCCTTTATTCGGGCAGCAATGTCTGCCCACAGTTCAGCAGCCCAAGTAGGTTTACCCCTTCTTTGCCAGTTATTTTGCACCCACTGCTGTAACCACCCCCTTAGAGCATTTGCCACCATCTATGAGTCAGTGTAAAGATAAAGCATTGGCCATTTCGCCTGTTCAGCAACATCAAAGGCCAGTTGGTCAGCCTTTACCTCTGCAAATTGGCTTGATTCTCCTTTTCCTTCCGTGGCCTCTGCAACTTGTCATGTGGGGCTCCAAAAAGCAGCTTTTCATCTGCGATGCTTCCTGTCATGGTTTTGTGATTTTTGGTTTTCAGTATTCCACATCATAACATCATGTGGGGCACTGGGAGCTTAACTGTTAATGCTCAAGTTCTGGGTACCTGCCTGGAAGAGAAGAACTACATTCCCCAGGGGACTTTGCGGTCACACAGAGGAGATATAACTCTTGGCAAGGTCACCTGATATGCCCTTCTTCATCCGCTCTCCTCCCGTCTCACTGCTGCTCAACTGGACTGCATATCTCACCTCAGCGTTACAGTGAGGCCTATCCACCTTTTGGATATTCTATCTCATTTTATTTGATTTATTAGCTTCAATTTTAATTATATTGTATTATAGTGTGTTATCTTGCATTCCGATAATATATTTAGTAAATTAGTTTGTTTCTCCTCAGATCGTTGCTGCTGTTTTTAATTATTTTGGGGTCCCCTGTTCCCTTTCTCCAGAGGCGTGGATTTTATTAAGTCCCTCCACCCCGCTAGTCACAGAACTGGGCTGAACCAGCCCGTAAACCATTGACACTTCCCCACAATATGACATGATCTGTCCGTGAACAGGGCAAATTTCATTTTCTGGTAATTCATTGTATGGTGGGGCCTCTTTAGTTTGTGATACTACTTCTGCTGCTGATGTTCCAAACTTTTTACCTTCAGGCCAATAATCACCTCTAAGATTCCTGGATGATTGAGGTTCCCCATCCAAACTCGTTGTGTAATCAGCACAATCCACTTCCTTCAGGTGGCATCAGAAGCATGATGGGTGGAAGGAACCTTTCCTTTGAACATCCAGTTCAACACTGGCAGTCAAAGTACTCAAAGGATCTGTGTTTCAGTACCGACTACTTCAGAAGCAGCCCAAAACCCCTCATATGCAGCTAAGATCTCCTTTTCAGGTGAAAGCACACTGTGGCCTACATTCTGTGGCCAAAGGAATGCAGAAAAAGGCATTAGCAATGTCAGTGGTGGCATACCATTTGGCTGCTTTTGACTCCGGTTCATATTGGCGTTCTAACATGTCCAGCACAGCAGCACTCAGCGGGGGTGTGACTTCATTCAGGCCACGGTAGTCCACCATCAGCCTCCATTCTCCACTGGCTTTACGCACTGGCCATATGAGGCTGTTAAAAGGTGAGTGAGTTTTGCTGATCACTCCCTGACTCCCTAGCTGACGAATCAACTTACGACTGGAGAAAATGGAATCCCTGTTGGTGTGGTACTGTCATCTGTGCACTGCTTTTGTAGCAATCAGTACCTGTTGCTCTTTTACTCATAGCAACCCAACCCCACAACAGACGGATCTTCTGATAGGCCAGGCAAAACACAGCTGCTTAACACCTTCTGTGTCTACAGCAGATATTCCAAAGGCCCATTGATACCCTTTGGGATCCTTAAAGTATCCCCTGTTGAGATAATGGATATCAAGTATACACAGAGCCCCCGGGCCAGTCACAATAGGGTGCTTTTGCCAGTCTTTACCAGTGAGGCTTATCTCAGCCACCAACACAATCAATTCTTGAGAGCCCCCAGTCACTCCAGAAATATGAATTGATTGTCCCTTCATGACTTGAGGGCATTGGAGTGCACTGCGCAACAGTGTCCACCAGGGCCTTATATTATTTCTGTGGTTCTGATGTGCCAGGTCACCAAATCCACACAATACAACACACTCTATAATCTCTTCCCCCCCGACTGGGGGCAGGCCCCCTCTATTTGTTACTTCTGTCATTCTTACAGCTGTTGCCATGTCCTGCAGCAAGTGGAGCAATCACCTTTTTGAAGAAGTTCACTTCGGTGGTTCATCTGCCTTGCAATTCCTTTACCCGTGCTTGAAGTGCAGGAGTAGGTTGTTTATGCCACTTCTTCATGTCTTCTCCATGGTCACGTAGGTAATGCCACAAGGAAATACGTACCATAGTCTTACTGTTGTCACTTGCTTGAGCAGGGGGACATCTTCTTTTGATAGCTAAGACACTGGATTATGCAGATTGGGAGGAAACTAATTTGATCAGCCCCTCTAAGAGGCTGTTTTGGGAACCCTAGTCCCCATTGGATGTATCTGATACCACCACGGATTCATTCATTCCATCAGCATAAAGCACGGTAGACTGTTTGTCTATTACATCTTCTTGATTGCTCTCCATTCTGTCCAGTTTTTCAATCACTTTTGCAATAGCTGAAACACAAGCTCGTAGAGGGGTTAAATGTAACCCAAAGTCTTGAAGTTTATTAATCAGATCATTTATACGGGGGGGGATCTTCTTTCCCCTGTCATACACTGCTGCAAATGTACTGGTGTACCTTTCTGGTGCAGGCTTTGTGAATATACACCACATAATTGTCATATGCCTGACTCTCACAGGGTCATGATCTTGGTCTGAATTGTCAGAAACAAAGGTGGAATTATGTAACATTTCCACCACAGCATATTCTCTCAAATAAGAGATGCCTTTTTCCGTGTCAGTCCATTTCTTTTTCTCAGGCATCAGATCGTCTTTGAAGGGGTATTTTTGTTTAACAGCATCTGCTTCCAGAGGGTGAAGGCCTCATACTGGCATGTCCTACCTAATACCTCTGTCAATGGCAGAGTCCCTGGCAATGCTACCCAGTTGGTGACATTCTCTACTATCCAGCCACACACTGTTGGCCCCACTGTCCAAACATCAAAGTAACCAGGTGACAATAGGCTCATTTGGGTAGCGTGAAAAGTTTTTTCTCAGACCTCGAGTTGCATTCATTTTCAGAGATCAATCAATAATGGTAATGATGGACTTCTTGTTACCCGCCTGGGTGTTGGTGACTGGAATATTCTCGAGGGCCCCTCCCCTGGACTCAGTGGCACCTCTCCTGGATCTTGGAGCTGCTCCTCTGGACCTCTTTCCTTCTTTTCTCTTACGGTGTCTGCTTCCTCTACTTTCTTCTTCTGCTCTAAGTGAGTCGAGATTCGTTTCATATTCCATCCTCTTATAAGGGCAACTGACATAGATTCTGGTGCCTCCTGTGGTTAATCAGTTTGGTCAGTTTTGATGCTCTCACACTTCAACTTGGCTCAGAACCTATTTTGTTCAATTATGAGCATATTTTGTTCAGATTCGAGCATGACTCCTTGAGCCTGAATGTTGTTTAGTTCAATTAGGAGACTGAATTTTGGGAACTGGAAGGTGTCTCACTCAGTTGGAGTACATCCTGCTCAGAACTGAGGATGTCCCTCTCAGATCGGAGGATGTCTCACTTGGACCACAGGGTGTCTTGCTTGGACTGGAGAGTGTCTTGGTGAAAATGAAGGTTGTCGATCTTGGATTGAAGGGAGTCTCTCTTGGTCCAGAGGATGTTTATCTCAGATTAGAATCACAGAACCATAGAATCACAAGGTTGGAAACGACCTATAAGATCATCTAGTCCAACCGTCTTCACACTACCACTGCTACCACAAGCTACTAAACCATATCTCGCAGCTCCTCATCCAGATGCCTCTTGAACACTGCCAGGGACGGTGACTCCACCACCTCCCTCGGCAGGCCATTCCAGTGCCTGACCACTCTCTGAGAGAAAAAGTTTTTCCTCATGTCCAACCTAAACCTCCCCTGATACAACTTGCGGCCATTTCCCCGGGTCCTGTTTGTTGCCTGGGAGAAGAGGCCAAACCCCTCCTCACCACAACGTCCCTTCAGGAAGTTGTGGAGTGCAATGAGGTCTCCCCTGAGCCTCCTCTTCTCCAGACTAAACAATTCCAGCTCCCTCAGCCGCTCCTCATAAGACTTGTGCTCCAGCCCCCTCACCAGTTTCGTTACCCTTCTCTGGACACGCTCCAGGGCCTCAATGTCTTGTCTTCCCTGTAGTGAGGGACCCAAAACTGAACACAGTACTTGAGATGCAGCCTCACCAGTGCTGAGTACGGAGGGATGATTACCTCCCTGCTCCTGCTGGCCACACTATTTATAATGCAGACCAGGAAGCTGTTGACCCTCTTGGCCACCTGGGCACACTGTCGGCTCATGTTCAGCCAAGCAGCAACCAACACCCCCAGGTCCCTTTCCTCTTGACAATCATCCAGCCACTCATCCCCAAGCCTATAACGCTGCATGGGGTCATTAAGGCCAAAGTGCAGGACCCAGCACATAGCTTTGTTGAACCTCATCCCATTCACCTCAGCCTAGCAAGCCAGCTTACCTAAATCGCTCTGAAGGGCCTCCCTACCCTCAGACAGATCAACACCACCTCCCAACTTGATGTCATCTACAAACATACTGAGAGTACAACCTATCCCCTCATCTAAATCATGAACAAAAATATTAAACAAGATAGGCCCAAGTACCCATCCCCTGGAGAAATTAAAGAGTATACTACTCAACATATAATCAATGAATACAAAATGTCATAACGATGAAAAACACAAGAAAAACAACCTAAACAAGTTAACACAGTAAAGAAGACAGAACGAAAAATACACCCTTGTTCTAAACTTGCTAAAAAAAAAAACACCAAGAAAAGCAAACACCAAAAAAGACCCAACTCCACTGGTAGTCAGCTCTTAAATGGGGTCTAAGAGAGGTGGAGCCAGGTTCCACTCCTCCCAGTAGCACAGGTGAATTGCCTTCACCTGTGCTCCCAGGGCTGACTCATTGCTCACCTCAGGTGGTCAATCAGAGGTTCAGGCCATGATTCAGCAGTTTCCATACACTCCACCCCTTCACGGCCTGAACCAATGATCAGGTTGACTAAATGGTAAGCTTTTCCTAATACAGAGATCCGATAAATTACAACGCTTATACAATTTCCATCAGGACACATGTTGATACAATTAAAGACGAGTGATGATCGGTGAACGTCCATATTCTTTTATGGGCCAGTGCTCGATGATGTTACTGGAGGCATGCGGTCCTGAGGTGCAGGTCCGTCTTATGTTCCATCAGTCCCATGTAGACCATCGCCGGGTGTTGCACGTGATCTGACTGTAACACTGGAACGCTTTGATGGCATTTCGTTCCTTCCGGTGATCCTGAAGGCTCAAAGACTCACGGGGAGTAATACAGATGTTTCAAGGGTACCAGGAGGGGAAGGTCTGCTCTCCAGGGCAAGATACAGGCCGTATTTCTACCCTAGGTCAACACTTCCGCTTGTACTGGGGCATGTCCCAGCCCCCTGTACCACACCTTCTGGCCAGATGTCTGCGGCTGCATAACTATATCAGGCACCAAAGGAAGTGTCCTGATCTGCCACAGGGACATGATGGGGGTCCCTTTAGCAATGAAGATCGGAGTGTTGACCACAATATCAGCAGGCCATGTACCTATTACTGGAGGAACTACTGAGCCTCCCACCTCCAACAATCTCCCCCAAGGTGCAAGTAGGCCACACCACTTGGGTCCTACCTGCACCTTCCAAGGCCATTGTATTCTATGGGTGCCTGGTTCTAAATTCTCAGGGGCAGGGAGCACAAGATGATTTTCATTAACAATCTGGAGTCTTACCTGATAATCAGTGCCCCTAATTTGGATCCTAAGCGGGGTGGTCCATCTTGTCTGCAGCATTCTCAGGGCACTGGGTCAGCCTTCTCAGGGTCGTTCATTCAATTCCAACAAGGTTTCATACATTCTTTTCGTCCACCCCTGCAGGGACTGGGAGTCTGTCTTCAGGGCAGCCTTAAGAATACCGTTATAACGGTCAATGGGGCCTGCCCCCGTTGGATTATATGGCAGGTGGAATCGCCATTCGATGTTGTTTTCTTCTGCCCAGCGCTGTATCGTTGCACCAGTAAAATGAGTCCCTCGGTCGCTCTCTATGACTGGAGGTGTCCCGTAGGCAGACATCAGTTTAGTCAGTGCCTTGATGGTATATGCCTGGTTTGCTTTTGGTACTGGGTAGGCCTGCAGTAGCCCACTTGCAGTGTCGACGCAGGTCAGGGCATATCTCGCCCCCTCAGACCGAGGGAGGGGCCCAATGTAATCAACCTGCCATCGCTGGAGAGGACTGTGTCCTCTAGCAAGATGGGCTGTCATTTCCGGCAATGATCTCGGTCTCATCTTAGAGCAAGCGATGCAATCCCGGCATGTCTGGACGATGTCAGGTAGTTGTATGGGCAGTCCCCATGCTTTAGCAACTGCCCACATCATCTTTTGTCCCGCATGCCGTAGCTTCTGATGTAACCAGCGGGCGATGTTCGATGGATTGAGAATTCACCATCTGAGAACTCGGGCCACCGTGTCAGCTTCATCGTTTCCCGGTGACTGTAGGGGCTGATGACCAGAAACATGGGAGACACGTATAGTCCTGTGTTTGACTGTATTCCATATGTCTAATCACATGTCTTTGCCCCAGATTGGGCGGGCGTGGATAGTCCATTCCCGGGTGGCCCACTGTGCAGTCCAAAGAGTGAGTCCCCGGTACACAGCCCAACTGTCTGTACAGATATTCAGAATACCATCACCGGGCAGAGTGGTCTTAACTAAAACTTCAGCCGTTTGAGTTATCGGCTCTACTGCCTGTAATGCAGAGTAGGCAGCCAATAACTGCTGCTCAATCATACTGTATCTTCTGCTCCATGCCAGACCTGAGACCAGAAGCCAATGGGGGTCCGAACAGAACTCTTGCGTTACCACAGGCCCCAACCAAAGCCATCTTGAGTGATGTGAATGTCGAACTCGGCTGGGAGGGTAAGATCGAATATACCCAATGCCTGGGCTTGTTTAACTGCCCGTTTTGCCTGTTGGAAAGCATCCTGTTCTGTTTTCCCCCAGTCCCATAGCTGCCCCTTTATTGTAAGTCTGTACAGCGGCCTTAGCAGCTGTGCTAAGTGAGGTATAAAGTAACGCCAGTAACCCAATATACCTAGAAACTCTTGCAGCTGCTTCGATGTTGTAGGGACTGGGAATGCCTGAACCTCAACTATGACAGCACTGGGGAGTACTTAGGTCTTTCCTGACCAAACCACCCCCAGGAATTTTACAGACAGGCCCGGACCTTGCACCTTTTGGGGATTTATAGCCCATCCCCTCTGCTGTAAATAGGCGGTTAATGAATCCGCTGCCTGTCCTACCAACTCCAGTGAGTCAGATGTCAACAGGAGTTCATCAGTATAATGATACAGGTTAACATCATCAGGATTTTTCCAATGAGCCAGGTCACGCGCCACTAGATTGTGACAATACGTTGGTGAATGCACGTACCCCTGTGGCAGGACCTGAAAGGTCCACTGCCTGCCTCCCCATTTAAACACAAACTGATCTTGCGATTCCTCAGCAATTGGGATACTGAAGAATGCATTTGCTAAATCTAGGACACAATGATAGGTTTTTATCTCCCTACTTAATGTGTCCATTAGGGAGGCAATATTGGGTACGGCCGCATGAATAGGCAGCGTAACCTTATTTAATTCTCTATAATCCACTGTCATTCTCCACGTGCCATCCAACTTCCGCACTGGCCATATGGGGTATTAAATGGGCTGTGTGCAGGTCTTAAAATGCCCACTTGTTCTAATTCCTGCACCGTCCTCGATATTTCATCTTGCCCACCCGGGAGTCTATACTGCCTTACATTAGTAGTCCGGCGTGGCTTGGGCAGACAAATAGGCCCATGTTTCGCATGGCCTCTTAATATCGCCTGCACTGCCTGGATACTAACACATCTCTGTCCAAGTCTGAACTCTCCCACAGTTGTCTGGAGAGCCAGACCCCATAGAATATCTATGCCAAGGATGTATTCCTGGACTGGGGCAATAGATACCTTATACACCCGTGGTGGGAGACACCCAACCCCCAATTTCAACCATGTTTGGGTGACAAGAATAGTCTGTCCCCCAAAGCCACCAATCATCACTCTGTCTCCTTCAAATTTAGTCAGATCTCCGTAGAGAATTGATGTTTCTGCTCCAGTGTCCACTAATGTCATAACTCTCTGAGTATTTTTTCAGGACCAATAAATCGTTAATTCTACATAGGGCCTCCGGTCCCATCTGGACGCCCTAGGGGGACTAACATCCCTCGTCATGCCAGAAATTGTGCTATGGCCAATTCTTTTGCCTCTTTTGCACCAAGTCCGCAGGCGTTCTGTTTCTCCTAGGTCGGCCACCAACTGGGCAGCCTGCTGGACTACCGCTTCTGAGGCCACCAGGGGATTTAATATAGAGACCAAAGTACCATACAGATGGGAGGGAGCTTGTTGTAGAATTAGGTCTCCCATCCCCGCTGAGAATTTGACCATATCAGGGCCATCAAATGTGTCTTCATAAATTGCTTCCCTTACACCTAGTTCACGGATATAATTTTGAAGGTCCTCCATGGAGGACCACATCCCTGTATGTAGAGGTATATCAGATTTATTGGGCCATACCATACGGCAGGCCACCATTAACCATTCTATTATAGAATGGTTTTCATTACGGTATTGAAAATCCACATATAACCTCTGCCTGAGGGCAGGATGGATAGTCATGGTGGCCAACTTGGCTATTTCCAGGCCATTCACCGTAACGCTTTCTGTCCCAGAATCCCACACTCTTAATAACCAAGCTGGGCACACTTTTTCTAGGCTTCTACCAAAATTGCTGTACTAAATCCATCAATTCTGTTGCCGTGTACGGCCAGGCTGTTACATCCAAGTGAGTCTGGGCAGGGAGCCACTGATCAGGCAGCACCCCTGCCCGCCTATCCTATACTTTCTTTGTTTTCTGAGTTATAACTGGACAGACCTCTAGCGGATCTGTCACAATCGGCAATTTGAGATCTAATTTAGAATTTTTATTTTCCTGATCAACTAAGTCTGTTGATTCAGGAGTCTGCTCATTGTTCATTGAGACATTGCGAACTTGACCTATCGGAAGATGCTGAATTGGTTTTTTCCCTGTAAATATGCCAAGTTCCTGCTCTAACTTTTCAATATGGTCTTTCAAAAGTTGGTTTTCATTTTCTAAAGTATTATTCCTTATTTCAGCATGATTTAAAGCTTTTAATAGCGGCTATGCAAATGTGGAGGCAGCTTGCTGTCTTTCGTTTGTGATTAGTATATCTTTGTTAAGTCCCTGAAAGTAGTCTGCCATGCGATATGGGGAGATATTTCCCATAACAAATAGGGGACCCCATTATTCAATGATAATTGCTAGTTCATAATAGGGAGATCCCATAAATTCTGGTATCTGTCCCGAAATCATTTTATCTTTGGGGGTAACATTCTCCCCCCGACCCATTTATAGAAATTACATAGAAAGGATATGATGTAAATTTTAGTATACTTGGCCTGCCTGACTCACCAAGTGTATAATCAATGAATATATGGATGCTGTAATTAAAAAAATACACAAGAAAGTTAGGCTAAACAGGTTATCACACTAAAGAACAGATAGAAAACCTATTCTGGGCTCACTAAGAAGACTCCAAGAGGAGTGATCTCCAAAAGAGATCCTTCCCCACTGGTAGTCAGCTCATAAATAGGGTGTAGGAGAGGTGGAGCAAGGCTCCATCCCTTCCAGTAGCACAGTTGAATTGCCTTAACTTGTGCTTCCGTGGCTGACTCATTGCTTGCCTCAGGTGGTCAATCAGAGGTTCAGGCCATGATTCAGCAGTTCCCATACACTCAGACTGAAAGGTGTCTCACTTGCACTGGAAGGTGTCTCGCTCAGACCGGAGGGTGTCTTGTTGAGATTGAAGGTTGTCAATTTTGGATTGAAGGGAGTGTCTCTCAGATTGGAGGGCATCTCTCTTGGATTGAAAGGCTTCCCGTTCAGACTGGAGGGTGACCCGTTGAGATTGGAGACTGTCGAGTTTGGATTGCAGGGAGTCTCTCTCGGTTTGGAGGATGTCTCTCAGATTGGAGGGAGTCCTGCTCGGATTGGAGGGTGTCTCTCTCTGATTGAAGTTTTTTTCTCTTGATTAGGAGACTCTCTTTCTGGACCTGGAGATTCTCCCTATCAGTTCTGAGACACTCTCTTTCAGCACGGAGACTCTCTCACAGTTTCAGAAACTCTCTCCCTCTCTGGGATAGTATTGAATAAGGCCCGATAAGCATTAGCCAGGCCCCAAATCATTTGTGCCTCCTTAGATCTGCCTGAGCCGCAACATTGCTGTCTCAAATATCCGCCTATGCTCTCAGGATCTTGCAGGTGTTCAGGAGTGAAGTTCCACGACACCAAGGATGTCCATCTCTCAAGTCTCTCCCAAGCCTCTCCACACTCCCTGCCACTCAGTGTTCTCTGGTTTTGGGGAAGGCTTCCTCAGAATATTATAAATACAGATACTGAGTGAAACTATGAGGAGTACATTCAGGGAGACAGACACCACGATCATCATGATCATTGGATGAGCATTCAAAAACTGCATGAATGATTCAAAGGAGAGACTGGGAGACTGTTTAAAAATCACAAGTTTTGTAGAATTAGCAGCTCCCTCTGGAAGCAGTTCTAAAAGAGAAAGTGGAATCTTTTTTTTTTTTTTCTCTTTACAGAAGTAAGATAGCAATGCTCAAAGTTTAGAAATATCTCAGAATATTGGCATTCTGCCTGGACTTTCAAGGTCAAGTTCTTCAGTGCAGCAACTGAAAAAGAAATAAAACTCTCCTAACGAAGCTCTCCGAGAGCAGAGAGAGATTTGTTCTAAAAGCTAAAAAGCAGCTTTTGCCCACATTCTCCACCAAGAATGTCAATGGTTCATGGGCTGATTTGGCCCAGTTCCGTGACTAGTGGGGCGGAGGAACCCACGGGTCTGCGTCTCCAGAAAAGAGGAGAAGGGAAAAAGGGTAGAGACGGGCCCCAAAAAAATAACAGCAGCAACGATTTGAGGAGAAACTAATTTACTAAATAAGATACTGGAATGCAAAATAACACACTAAAATACAATATAATTAGAATTGAAGCTAATAAATCAAACATAATGAGAGAAAGTGCCCGAAAAGTCAAGGCCTCACACTAATGCTGAGGCGAGATGTGCAGTCGGGTTGAGCAGCAGGGAGGGGAGCCTGATGATCGAAAAAAGGGACGTCAGGTGACCTACCAAGTCCTTATATCTGTTTCCCCTGAGTGGAAATGACAACAGAGCAGCAAACAGTCCTCTGGGGAATGTAGTACTCCTCTTCTCGGACAAGTACCCGGACCTGGAGCTTTAACTCTTTAACTCCCATTGCACTACATGATGTTATGATGTGGAATACCGATAACCAAAAATCATAAAACCACATCAAAAAAGGAATCAAGCTTACACCCTCTGGAAATGAATTTTAACAGCCGTAATGGAAAGATATCCCTTCAAGGAAGATGTGATGCCTCATCCAAGTAAATAGACCACTGTGGAAAAAGGTATCCAGTATCTAATGGAATTAGCCATGGTAGAGTTGCTATACGCAACGTTTGATCCTGATGATCCAAATCCAGACCATGATCCTGAAAGAGTTAGGTGTTCACCAGTTATGTGGCAGATATTCACACAAACCACACCAGCAATGTATGCCAGTGCACTAGCAGGAATGCTATGGAGAGAGGAAGGAAGACCCATATTACATGACTGGATTAATACTTTTTGAGAATTCGAAGAAAACCTCACCTCCCCTGTACAAATTTGTGTCTCAGCCATCTCAGCAATATCAGAAAGAATGGATAGATTTGAGGAAACACTGGTCACATTAATAAAAAATGATGAACCCCACTCCTCACCTGTACAATCCAGCATCTCCGCTATTAAAGGCACACATCCCCTTGCTCAAGCGAGGGATAATACTGGGTCCAAATTGCATACTACCCTGTGGTTTTACCTACGTGATCATGGAGAGAATATGAGGAGGTGTGATAGAAAACCCACCTCAGTCCTACAAGCACGGGTAAAAGAGTTACAAAGGAAGTCAACTACGAATGAGGGCTCCTCCAAGAGAATGGCCACTTCAGTTGCTACTGAACATGGCAAATGCTGTAAATGTTCTTATCTTGACCTACAAGAAATAAATGATGGATATAATAATTAGAGGGGCCCTGCCTCCAGCCAGGGGGAGGAAAGGGACAATCGAGTGTACTGGACTGTGTGGATTCGATGGCCTAGCACATCAGAACCACAGAAATATGAGGCTCGGGTAGACACTGGTGCGCAGCGCACTCTGATGCCATCAAGTCATGAAGGGACAGAAGCCACCTACATTTCTGGGGTGAGAGGGGGTTCTCAAGAATTAACTATGTTGGAGGCCAAAATAAGCCTCACTGGGAGAGACTGGCAAAAGCATCCTACTGTGATTGGCCCAAGGGTTTCACGTATCCTTGGTATTGACTATCTTAAGAGGGGTTATTTTAAGGACCCAAAAGGGGTATCGATGAGCTTTTGGAATAGCTGCTTTAGAAACAGAGAATATTAAGCAGCTGTCTGTCTTTGCCCAACCTTTCAGAAGACCCATTTGTTGTGGGTTTGCTACAAGTAGAAGAACAGCAGGTGCTGGTTGCTACTACAACAGTGCACAGGCGGCAATATCGCACTAACCAGGACTCCCTGCTCCCCATCCATAAGATGATCCGCCAACTGGAGAGCCAGGAAGCGATTAGAAAAACTCACTCACCCTTCAAAAGCCCCATATGGCCAGTGCAAAAAAAACAGTGGAGAGTGGAAGCTTACAGTGGACTATTGCGGCCTGAAGGAAGTCACACCACTGTTGAGTGTGGCTGTACCAGACATGCTAAAACTCCAGTATGAACTGGAGACAAAAGCAGCCAGGTGGCATGCCACAACTAACATTGTCAACACGTTCTTTTCCATCCCTTTGGGTTCAGAGCACAGGCCACAGTTTGCCTTCACTTGGAGGGGTGTTCAGAATACCTGGGACCATTTGCCCCGGGAGTGGAAACATAGCCCTACCGTTTGCCATGGGCTGATCCAGGCTACCCTAGAACAGGGTGGAGCTCCTGAACACCTGCAATACATTGATGACATTGTTGTGTGCGGAAATACAGCAGAGGAAGTTTTTGAGAAAGAAGAGCAAATAATCCAAATCCTTCTGCAAGCTGGTTTTGCTGTTAAGTGAAGTAAAGTTAAAGGACCAGTACAGAAAATTCAGTTCCTAGCAATAAAATGGCAGGACGGATGTCGCCACATTCTGACAGATGCAATCAATAAAATCACTACTATGTCTCCGCCAACCCAAACCATTCTATGATTCTATGATCAAGGCACTCATCAAGCTGATGGCAGCATATGGTATTCTTCAGGTCGTTGAGAGTGACCAAAGAACACATTTTATGGGTGCAACAGTACAGAAGTGGGCCAAGGAAAATAACATCAAATGGCATTTCCATCTGCCCTGTAATCCAATGGGAACAGGCCTGATAGAGCAATATAATGGCATTCTAAAGGCCACTCTGAAGACTGACTCCCAGTCCCTGCAGGGGTGGACCAAACAACTACATGAGATGCTGAGAGATTTAAATGAAAGACCCAGAGATGGTCAACTCAGTGCCCTGTGTATATTACAAACCACTTGGGCTTCCCCACTTAGGATCCAAATTAAGGGACATGATGTACACTAGAAACCCCAAGTTGGGATGCTGAATAATCTTTTGCTCCCTGCCCTGAGGACCTTCAACAGGAGGCCTATAAGGTAAAGTGGCCTTGGGAGGTGCAGGTAGGGCTGAGGTGGCGCAGCCTACTTGTACTGTGGGGACAATTACTAGAAGAGAGGGGTCAGTAGTTCTGCAAGTAATCAGAAAAAAAAAAAAAAGGATATTCCGGAAACATGTACTGAATAAATCTTGTGACAACTATGAAGCCTGCACACAAAAGTGAATCAATTTACAAACTTATACATATTCTGTACAGGAATTGTTGATTGTATATATTGTAATGGCAATGTATGGGGCTCAACTCCCAATGTGCCCAATCACTGTTCATGCTGTGAAGGAGTGGAGCATAGGGGAATTGTTAGGTCATGGCTTGAACTGCTGATTGAGCACCTGGTAAAGGGCTGTGGCTGGCCCAGGGAACAGAGGCAAACTGTCTGCACCTGTGCTCCTCAAGTGACCAGAAGGGGGTGGAGCCATCCTGGGCTCATATAAGGGCCAGCCACTAAAGAAAGAGCATCTTTTAGATCAAGCCTGTTTCTTATGAAGGAGTGCTGTATAGCTGGAGATCCCCTTCACCAGTAGGGGGTGTGTGATTCTTCATTGTGTATGTGGCTGTTAGCAAATACTTAATGTAATTATCACTGAGGATATACCTGTGCTAACTGCTAGAACATATCTGAGATAACGGACAAAAAAGCTTTCTAATTACCATTTACCATGACACAAAAGACATGCACGGCATCCTGGAAAGGGTGAAGAAGGATGGAGAAGAGTATTGGTGGGAAGCACTTCTTGGATGGTTACTAATGGCAACAGGAATTTTTAGTTTTGTGCTTCATCCAGTTTGGATCCTATTAATCCTAACATTGATATGTTTATTGCTTGTAATCATGTTATATGTGAAAGTCTGGCACATGCTAAAGCAGCTAACCTGACTTGAATTACCCAAGGAATCTGGAAGTTGGCCTAGGTACTAGATTACTTTTCCTGGCATCTTGGCGATCCATGGGTAAGGAAAGTTCTGTTATGCGCATTAGCAGCACAACTGTTTTTATCTTGATTGATCCTTTTATGTAATTATTATCTAAAGTACTGAATGTTCCATCATTGCATAAATCAAAGTCAGAATTTATACATGTACTTTTCCCTTTTCCCTTCGTTTCCCTCAATGCTTTTCTCCTTAGTATCACCATGGGACAGTGTAAACAAGCTTTGAGCCATAGGGTAGCTGCCAAACTGCAGCCGATCATATCAACGAGACGTTGCTGACCAACTTGCTGCCTCCCTACAGACCAACAAAACATTGCAGAATCCCTGGTGGTGAAAATCCCCACTCTGTAAACAGTTTTTTACGATTTCTCTCTTTACTGTCGCTAACTTCCCTATCTTCACCGCTATTCCTTAGTTTCTTAGAATTTGTAACAAATCAATTGGATAGCATTTGGCCCCGTTTGCTGCCTTAATCTTCCTCTGGGTATATATATGTTGAACCATCTCCTCCAATAATTGGATTGAGACATTATGTTTATCTACAAGCCTAAATATAATTAATGCCCAACATTATATTAAGTTTTCATAGCTGATTGGATCACCGGAAGAGAGGAGACGAGTTAAAACTTCTAAGAACACTGTAACTCTGCCAGACTGCACATCTCATTTGTTATGTTAACACATGTATGGGACCTTGTGCCCCCTGCCCCTGAGAATTTAGATCCAGGCACCCATAGAATACAATGGCCTTGGAAGGTGCAGGTAGGACCCAAGTGGTGTGGCCTACTTGCACCTTGGGGGAGATTGTTGGAGGTGGGAGGCTCAGTAGTCCCTCCAGTAATAGGTACATGGCCTGCTGATATTGTGGTCAACACTCCAATCTCCATTGCTAAAGGGACCCCCATCATGTCCCTATGGCAGATCAGGACACCCCCTTGGTGCCTGATATAGTTCTGCAGCTGCAGACATCTGGCCAGAAGGTGTGGTACAGGTGGCCGGGACATGCCCCAGTACAAGCGGAAGTGTTGACCCAGGACAGAAATACGGCCTGTATCTTGCCCTGGAGAGCAGACCTTCCCCTCCTGGTACCCTTGAAACATCTGTATTACTCCCCGTGAGTCTTTGAGCCTTCAGGATCACCGGAAGGAACGAAATGCCATCAAAGCGTTCCAGTGTTACAGTCAGATCACGTGCAACACCCGGCGATGGTCTACATGGGACTGATGGAACATAAGACGGACCTGCACCTCAGGACCGCATGCCTCCAGTAACATCATCGAGCACTGGCCCATAAAAGGATATCAACGTTCACTCATCTTGAACTGTACCAACATGCGTCGCGATGGAAATTGTATAAGCATTGTGATATAGTGGGTCTCTGTATCAGGAAAAGCTTACCCTTTAGTCAACCTGATCATTGGTTCATGCTGTGAAGGGGTGGAGTGTATGGGAACTGCTGAGTCAGGGCCTGAACCTCTGATTGATCACCTGAGGTGACCAATGAGTCAGCCCTGGGAGCACAGGTGAAGGCAATTCACCTGTGTTGCCAGAAGGGGTGGAGCCTGGCTCCACCTCTCCTAGACCCATTTAAGAGCTGACTACTGGGGAAAAGGGTCTCTTCTGGAGATTCCCTCTGCTAGAATTTCATAAGCAAGCCCAGGATATGAGTAAGTGTCCTGTCTGTTCTCTTTTTGTTATTATAATCTGCTTTGCCTAACTCTCTTGTTTATTTCATAGTGTCATGGTTTTGGTTTTTTTTTGATTTTCAATATTCCACATCAAAACATAATGTACTGGAATTAAAGTGTTAATGCTCCAGTTCCGGGTATCTATCCCTATACATTACAGAAATCATGGGATCTGACCCTTCTGGGTCTGAGTCACTGAACACTGAGTGCTGCTGTGCCGGACATGTTAGAACTCCAGTATGAACTGGAGTCAAAAGCAGCCAAATGGTATGCCACCATTGATATGCTAATGCATTCTTCTCAATCCCTTTGGCAGCAGAGTGCTAGGCCACAGTTTGCTTTCACCTGGAGGGTTTCCATACACCTGGAATCGATTGCCCCAGGGGTGGAAACACAGCCCGACCATTTGCCATGGGTTGATCCAAACTGCATTGGAACAGGGCAGTGCCCCTGAGCACTTGCAGTACATTGATGATATCGTTGTGTGGGGCGATACAGCAGAAGTCATCTTCACAAAAGGAGAGCGAATAATCCAGATTCTTCTGCGTGCTGGTTTTGCTATTAAGCGGAGCAAAGTGAAAGGACCTGCTCAGGAGATTCAGTTCCTAGGTATAAAGTGGCAAGATGGACGTCGTCACATCCCGGCAGATGTGATCAACAAAATCACTGCTATGTCTCCACCCACTAGTAAGAAAGAGACACAATCTTTTTTGGGTGTAGTGGGCTTTTGGAGAATGCATGTTCCAAACTATAGCTTCATTGTAAGCCCCCTTTATCATGTGACGTGAATGAAGAATGAGTTTACATGGGGCCCTGAGCAGCAGCAGGCTTTTGAACAGATTAAACAGGAGATAGCCCGTGCCGTGGCCTTAGGGCCAGTCCTGTCCGTACTGCCCCTAAAGAACATCCTCTACGCTGCTGCTGGAGAGAAAGGTCCCACTTGGAGTTTGTGGCAAAGAGCCTCAGGAGAGACCCGAGGCCGACCCCTGGGATTCTGGAGTCGGGCCTACAAGGAGTCGGAAGAGGGCTACACTCCAACTGAAAAGGAGATCTTAGCCGCATATGAGGGGGTTCGGGCTGCTTCTGAAGTGGTCGGTACTGAAACACAGCTTCTTCTGGCACCTCGACTACCAGTGCTGAACTGGATGTTCAAGGGAAAGGTTCCCCCCACCCATCACGCAACTGATGCCACTTGAAGTAAGTGGATTGCGTTGATTACGCAACGAGCACGGATGGGGAATCTCAGCAGTCCAGGAATCCTAGAGGTCATCATGGACTGGCCTGAAGGTAAAAAGTTTCAAACATCACCAGCAGAAGAAGTATCACGAGCTAAAGAGGCCCCACCATACAACGAATTACCAGAAAATGAAAAGACATATGCCCTGTTCACTGATGGATCGTGTCGTATTGTGGGGAAGCATCGCAGATGGAAAGCTGCTGTGTGGAGTCCTACACGACAAGTTGCAGAGGCCAGTGAAGGACAAGGTGAATCAAGCCAATTTGCAGAGGTGAAAGCCATCCAGCTGGCCTTAGACATTGCTGAATGAGAAAAATGGCCAGTACTTTATCTTTACACTGACTCATGGATGGTGGCAAATGCTCTATGGGGGTGGTTACAGCAATGGAAGCAGACAACTGGCAGAAGCAGAGGTAAACCCATCTGGGCTGCTGAACTGTGGAAAGATATTGCTGCCCGGATAGAGAATCTGGTTGTGAAAGTACGCCATGTAGATGCCCATGTACCCAAGAGTCAGGCCACTGAGGAACACAAACAACCACAGGTGGACCGGCTGCCAAATTGAAGTGGCTCAGGTAGGACCTGGACTCGTAACATAAGGGTGAATTATTCATGGCTCGGTGGGCCCATGACTCTTCAGGCCATCAAGGGAGAGATGTGACATATAGATGGGCTCATGACCAGGGAGTGGATTTAACTATGGATGCTATTGCACAGGTTATCCATGACTGTGAAACATGTGCCATAATCAAACAAGCCAAGAGGTATGAAAACCTCTGGGTAGGAAGGGCGATGGCAAAGTACAAATACGGAGAGGCATGGCAGGATTGATTATATCACCTTGCCACTGATCTCGTCAGTGGTAAGCGTTATGTGCTTACAATGGTGGAAGCAACCACTGGGTGGCTTGAAACATATGCAGTACCCCATGCTACCGCCCGAAACACCATACTAGGTCTTGAGAAACAAGTCCTGTGGCGACATGGCACCCCAGAAAGAATTGAGTCAGATAATGGAACTCATTTCAAAAATTCTCTTGTAAATACTTGGGCCAAAGATCATGGCATTGAGTGGATTTACCATATTCCCTACCATGCACCAGCCTCTGGTAAAACTGAATGATACAATGGGTTGTTAAAAACTATGCTGAAAGCAATGGGTGGCGGAACATTTAAGCACTGGGAGAAGCATTTGGCAGAAGCCACCTGGTTAGTCAATACCAGAGGATCTATCAATCGTGATGGTCCTACCCAGTCCAGCTCCCTACATACCGTAGAGGGAGATAAGGTCCCTGTTGTACATGTAAAGAGCATGTTGGGAAAAGCAGTTTGGGTTCTTCCAGCTTCTGGAAAGGGCAAACCTCTCCGCGGTACGGTTTTTGCCCAGGGACCTGGGTCCACTTGGTGGGTAATGCAGAAGAATGGGGATGTTCAATGTGTACCACAAGGAAATTTGATGCTGGGGGAGTGCAGACAGTAATTCTATGTATATGTATATAGACGTGTGTGTGTGATGCATTTTTAATCTTTGTTTTGTTTGTATATGTATGTGTATATATATATATTAAGCATGATGTAGTGATGTAGAATAAGGGGTGGAATGTCATGGTTTTGGTTTTTTTTTGATTTTCAATATTCCACATCAAAACATCATGTACTGGAATTAAAGTGTTAATGCTCTAATTCTACGTACCTATCCCTATACATTACGGAAGTCATGGGATCTGACCCTTCCGGGTGGGGCGGTCTCTTACTGCCTGGCAGTGGGTGCTGGAGGGTGCTTTCCTAGCCGTTCCAAGCTTTTTTCAGGTTTGACTCGGTCTCGGGAACTCTCTCTCATATCTTATTTGATTTATTAGTCTCAATTTCAATTAGATTGTATTATATTGTGTTATTTTGCATTCCGATATCATAGTTAGTAAAGTAAGTTTACCTCCATAGATTGTTGCTGCTGTTTTTTTCCTTTTCCCCCTTCCTTCCCATTTTGTGGGGCCAGGCGGGGGGGTGGGGAGGGCAGGGGCCTACTGCCCCCCCTGTCACGGGCGTAAACTGATCTGGTTAATTCCGTGATACATAGTTATAAGATCTTAATATTCTTTGATTATACAACATACTTTAACATCCTAATGTTAAACTATGTGTTCCTGAAGTAACATAGGAATGTTATGTATGGTGTTGTGAAGTATTTGAATTGAGGGGGGGGATTAGCTGCCTTGTAAGCTAGCAGTATGTACTCTTATGTAAGGTAGTTCTGAGCAGTTCTTCAATATCCTGTTGTTACCAATACAATGCTACACAGGGTTAATGCTTAAGGCAGATATAGGTCTCGTAGTCTAGTGCTCCTTTTCCTTTCTGTTCCAACACGTGGCACAGATCGCATTTCTCAGTGGTGCAGGCACTCACGTGTGAACTTTAAGCAAACCAAAATTGTAACCAGTGTGGTACTTTACAGGCTATATAGCAGCTTCCATCCCTCTTTGCTGCATCTAGAACTGAGGGAGACTTAAAAACCCCCTTAACTACAGCAAACAGATAAGACTCGCTATATTTTTTTAGTGTCTTTACAGGGTTGCATGTGTACTCAGAATGATAGCCCAGGGTGGAAGGAACCCTGAAAGACCATTAGCTCCCGCTCTTTGTGGAAAAAGTGTGCCATCTGAAATGCCCTGTCCCATGGCACCTCAAAAGCCTCCAGGGATGGGGATTCCACCATGGCCCTGCAGAGCCTGCTCCAGGGATTAGTTGTTCTCCCTGTCAAACTATTTCTCTCTTACCTCAACATGTAACCTCTCTCAGTGCAGCCTGCATCTGTTGCTGCTTCACTTCTCCACCTGCCTCCTAGTTAAGAAGTGTGTTTGATTCCTGACCACCCTTAACTACTTAAATCTGAACTGTACGTAGAAATTAGAAGAAGTCTCCCTTAACCAACACTGAGTGGAACTAAAATTGTTACAGCTTCAGACTAAGGCAACATACGAGCACTGCGTCTACCAAACTAGTATTTTGTTATTGCAATATAAAATATCATAAGAAACATCACGTGGCTCACCACTAATCACAAACCCACATAACATCCCACAGAAGCTATGAATTATTTGTCAGTTCATCTCAATCAAAATTGTCAATTGAGGAAAAAAAACACAATTAGATGATCAAGTTTAAAGAATGTACCTCTTTAAGAATAAACATTCAGAAAGTAAAACATCTACAAAGTGGACAGAGAATAGGAACAGAGACAGATCAAATATTGAAACTATCAGCATAAGAGTGTCATTTTCTTCCCAAAAATAGCAGAGAAGTAATGGGATGTTAAATAGCAATGGCACAACTCACTGCAGGATACTGTCCTGCTATCTTAAGTACTTGCAAAAAGAGCTGTACAAAACAAACAAAAAAACCCATCTAATCAGATTTTAAATGAATTAACCTATTTCTAGTTTTGAGTAAAACAGAGGTGTGCCATTGGAAACATCTAAAATTGATATCTAGTTAATTTTAGTAGATTAGAGCCTCTTCTTCAATGACTTCCTATTCAGTAAAAGGCAGTAAAACCTTGTTAAACTTTTCTTTTATTCATTAACTTGATTACACTTTAAATGTAGAAGTTAAGATTGAGTTTTAACATAAAAAATTCCAAGTACGTGACATGTGGTAGCTGTTAGCGTTTTTAGCCTTCAGAAGTTATAGGTGGCTTGTGTAATAAATTCTGCAGTCTTTCAATGTCAGTGGTTGCTTGGGCTGCTCAGTTTGGAGGCGGTGGTGTTACAGCACTCTTTGTCTTTGTAAACCAGGGTAAACTTTAAAGCAGTTTATTTTTAGAAGATACTAAAATTTAAAGCTACTTACAGCTTTCTTTCAAGAAGTTTAAACACTTCTAAGCCCATTTCACATTCTCAAAAAAGAAATGAGAATGCTTTATTGTTCAGTGTTTGCAGGCCTAAAGTCACACCATAACAAGGCGTTTGATTCCTCATTCACTGTTTTTAAAAAAAAGCAGGTATGTTTAATGTAACTGTCGCCTTGTGACCAAAAGTTATTTTGGATATCAACATAACATTGCCCGTTGAATAAATCCATGAAATCCATCACCAAAGCAGAAGTCAAGCCAATCATAAGGAGTCTATTTCATATTGAGGCTTGCTTTCCTGCTTCCCAAACACCAGCAGCATACGAGTTTTGAAATTAAGGTACAAACCTCACAGCTGTTAAGAAACAACACTGTCTGGAATATGCATAACTTGACACTCTCTCATGTTTTCAGTAGTTGATGTATGTTTTTACTTGTTTTCTTTAAAACAAACAAACAAAAAAAGGAAAAAAAAACCACCACCAAAACAGTTAAAGAACAAAAACTTAAAGGCAAGACCAAAGAGCTGTAAGATAAAGCAACGTGCTTTGTTTTGGATGCTAAATCTACCTTAAGTAGTGGAGTTACAACAACAACAACTGAGTGTATTTGTTCAGTTGACTCATTTTTGGGTAGATTTAAAACATTCGTAAGTGCTTTTAAGAAACAAAGACTCACCCGCTTGAAGTCATTCATATTTGTTGCTTGGACTGGAGTTCCAATAAATGTCAAGTATGTAATTCTTGTTGCCTCTTCATCACCGTGATTGGACTGGACAAACAACTAAAAAAATCCCAAAACACAAAAGCTAAGATAACAGTCCACCCTGAATTAATACATAAGATGTTGGACTCCCCAAGTTTTTGAACCAAATAAATGCTTTTTCCAGTCATAAAGGCCTTGTTACCCTTGGGAGACATGATTATCCTCTTACTTTAAATAATGATTGTATAGAATGCTATTATTTTCCAGCTGTTTGATTAAAAACCCACGCAGCTTGGAATTTTCCAGCTTCTATTTCCAATCTGAGACCACACTCAACAATCAAAAACAAGACGTAAAAAGTCACGCTTCACAGTTCATTTGAATCTTACTTGAAATAAAGTTAAATACCAAGTCTTAAGGGCTTCATTGATAAGGGTAGTTTATTACTACAGCTTGTATGATTACGTGTTTTATAGCATAAACCCTAGATCTGTAAAATTATATTAGCAATTGTTCTACGTGCACGGCTTTGTAAGCGCTACATTTACTTCATTACTTATACTAAAACATCACAAGGTGGACGAAATGGCTTTTTAATTGTTCTTAAACATGCACTCCAGGTTTAGTTAGGAAACTTTGAAAAAATTACTATGGGGTCCACAAGCAGAGTGCAAACAAGCACAACTTCTATGCAATCAGCTTATCGCTTGCCTAGTATTTGCACATTATCCTGCCTAAAGCTAACATGGGATTTGATTAAAGAACAAATATGTAACTTGTACTTAACAGCACAGCTCTGTAGAATATAAGTCTACGCAATCAAACATCGTTTAATTCAGAAGAGCATAAGTTTGGTTGTCCACGGAAATAGACTTTGAAGACTAAACTAAATAACTACATTACATTTAAAACAATCATCAGTAAAATGTTTGCTGAACATGAAAGTAGCTAGCTATCCTAAAGTATAGTCCATAAACAACTACTTACATGCTTATTAGAAGCATTCATCACAGGAGCCCTACCATCACACAGCTTATTATATAGTGGAGATACTTCAGCATGTGTCAACCTCCTTTCCCTCTAGAGATATTCTAAAATCTTTGCCTTCAAACCAATTGTAGGGGAACTGCTAGGTCACAGCTTAAACTGGTGATTGAGCACCTGGTGAAGGGGTGTGGCTGGCCAAGGGAGCACAGGCAAATTGTTTGCACCTGTGCTCCCCCATGTGACCAGAAGGGGTGGAGCCACCCTGGGCTCATATAAGGGCCAGCCATGGAAAGCTTTGGTTGCTTTTTGTGGAAGAGTGTTGTATGGCTAGAGCATCCCTTCGCTGGCTGGGTGGGTTCTATTCTTCTTTCAGTATGTGATTATTAGTCTACTTGCAAACGCTTTACCTGGTGTTGCCAAGAACCTGCCAGAAGCAGTTCTGCTTCTTTGTAAGCAGAGCACTAGTCCGTAATTGCTTCTAAGATTCCTAGCCATCTGAGATTCCTTTTTTGAGCCTGTTGCATGATTGGTGTAACTCACTCACTCTGTGTCCTGTCAACTGTATGATGTGTGGTGAAGACTGTTCCCTTCTGAGCATCTAGCACAGGTAGTCAGGGTGCTAAAAGGAGCTGTGCTTCAGTACCACTTCCAAAGCAGTTCAGATCCCTTCATAGAATGGCTTGGGTTGGAAGGGACCTTTAAGATCATCTAGTTCCAACCCCTCTGCTGTAGGCAGGGATGTCTCCTTTTAGACTAGATTGCTCAAAGCCCCATCTGGCCTGGCCTTGAATGCTTCTGGGGAGGGGCCATTCATAACCTCACTGGGCACTCTGTTTTGGTGTCTCACTACCCTCACAGTAAAGAATTTCTTCCTAATATCTAGCTTAAACATACCCTCTTCTAGTTAAAAACCACTTCTCCTTGTCCTGTTGCTACATGCCTTTATTAAAAAGTCCCTCCCCAGCTTCCCTGTAGGCCCCCTTCAGGTACTGGAGAGCTATAAGGTCCCCTTGGAGTCTTCTCCAGGCTGAGGAGCCCTAGCTCTCTCAGCTTGTCCTCGTAGGGGAGGTGCTCTAGCCCTCTGATTGTCTTTGTGGCCCTCCTCTGGACCTGTTCCAACAACTCCATGTCCTCCTTGTGTTGGGGGCTCCAGAACTGGACACAGAACTCCAGGTGGGGTCTCACAAGAGCAGATTAGAGGGGTGGAATCATCTCCCTCGACCTGCTGGTCATGCTCCTCTTGATGCAACCCAGGATACAGTTGGCTTTCTGGGCTGCAAGCAGGCATTGCCGGCTCCTGTTGAGTCTTTCATCAACCGACACCCCCAAATCCTTCTCTTCAGGGCTGCTCTCAAGCCGTTCTTTGCCCAACCTGTATCTGTGCTTGGGATTGCCCCAACCCAGGTGCAGGACCTTGCACTTGGCCTTGCTGAACTTCATGGGGTTGGCATGGGTCCACCTCTCAAGCCTGTCCAGGTCCCTCTGGATAGTGTCCCTTCCCTTCTAGTGTGTCAACTGCACCACTCAACTTAGTGTTGTCTGCAAACTTGCTGAGGGTGCACTCGATCCTGCTGTCCATGTCACCTACAAAGACGTTGAATAGCGCCGGCTCCAACGCCAATCCCTGAGGAACACCACTCATCACCGGTCTCTACTTGGACACTGAGCCGTTGACCGCAACTCTCTGAGCGCAGCCGTCCAGCCAATTCTTTATCCAGTGAGTGGTCCATCCATCAAACCCTTTTTTTTTCAATTTGGGGACCAGGATGTTGTGTGGGACAGTGTCAAACACTTTGCACAAGTCCAGGTAGATGACATCAGTTGCTCTTCCTTTATTCACTGACTCCATCATAAAAGGCCACCAAGTTTGTCAGGCGTGACTTGCCTTTGGTGAAACCATGTTGGTTACCACCAATCACCTTGTCTTTATTTTCCACGTGCCTTAGTGGGGCCTTCAGGAGGATCTGCTCTATGATCTTGCCAGGCACAGAGGTGAGACTGGCTGGCCTGTAGTTCCCTGGATCTTCTTTTTTTCCTTTTTCCCTGGATCTTTTTCTTTTTTTGTTTTTTGTTTTTTTTGTTTTGTTTTTTTGTCTGTTACGATGCATGTTTTGGTTTTGGGAGAAAAACAACATTGATAACACCAATGTTTCTAGATGTTCCTGAGCAGCTCTGTACAGTGTAAATGATGTTCTGGTTTCCTCAGCTTCTCCTACTGTCCTGCCAGCAAGGGGGCTGGGGGCATGAGGAGCGGAGAGGGGACAGAATCAGGACAGCTGACCTAAACTAGCCAAAGGGATTTTCCATATGATAAAATATCATGTGGAAGGTAAGTTTGAGAGGGAAAAAAGGGGGGGGGTTCATTGGAGAGCCTGCTGCTGCTCAGAGACTAGCTGGGCACTGATGTACAAGCAGTTGCTTACCGCCCACTCGTTAAATATATACATGTATGTATAATTGTCATAACTTTATTCCCTCTTTCTTTTTTCTACGCTAGTAAAGAGGTGTTGGTTTTTTTTTTTTTTTAAATCTCAACCCACAAGTTTTACTTTGCTTTCTTTTTCCAATTCTACCCTCTATCCTACTGGGAAGGGAGGAGGGAGTGAGCAACTGACTGTGCAGTGCTTAGTCACCTGTCAGGTTAAATCACAAGTCATTTTCTCACCCAATGTGAGACAAGAAGAATTGAGATAACAGCAGATCTGACCAGAGCATGTTAACACAGGGTTGCTGTGGCAGTTTGATAATTGCTAGTCATCATGCTAATAGTGTTATTATCTGTGGAGCTCCTTGAGAGTCTTTTTATGGAAGTATACTGTTTAGCACCTTGCTCTTGCTGTTTATCTCCCCTGCTATGTTATTTTTCATCTCTGGGGGTTGGATTAAGGTTTCTATTTTGCTATGCTGCATGGCCTTGTCTTACTTTATGATAAAATTGCTGGTCAGAAAACTAATCTGGCATCTGTACTCGGCCTCCCAGTCATCTCTGGGCTTCAGGAACCATATTCATGGAGACTATTATTAATTGCACTCTTTGCTTCCTCTCCTGGAGGAGACACAGGCTATGGGGGGCAGGGAGACAATGGGCTATGGGGGAGACAGGCGAGGACATTTTCCGACAGTTCTTCAGCCTCTCTTTCTCCTTCCTTCAAGTAGTTACAGTAGCTCCTGAGAGTTTTGAATATCTGTGGGGTGTTCAAACCAGTGTGTTCCTATTGCTACGTGTTGTGGATGTGTTCCAGGTTATGTTTAAGATTAAACAATCACTTAGGAATATCACCCAGAGATCTACCCCGAGGTGGGATAGTTCTGAGTGGCAGGGAGCGTGGGATGGTATGGTCAGGGGCCTAGAGTGGTGGGCGCGCCCCAGTGGTTTGAAACTGCAGTTGTTCGGGGCTGAAGAATCAGGGAAAAACTAGTAGAATACTTGGGAAAGGTCTGCTGCTGTCCTGGCAGTCCTACAGAGGCACAAATCACGGCAGTGTGCTGGGGCCTGGCCTATGAACAGGAAAGCGGGCAGAGGAGGGAAGAAGCTGGTGTGGCTCGGTAAGGACCTGCTGAGAGTGCTGAGGGCGAAGAAAGGTGCGTACAAACTCTGGAAACAAGGGTGTGCCACCTGGGAAGAATACAGGGATGTCGTCCGGACTTGCAGATGTGGGATCAGGAAAGCCAAGGCGCAGGTGGAACTCAACTTGGTGAGGGACGTGAAAAACAACAGGAAGACTTTCTATAGGTACGTTGGCCAGAAGAGACAGGCCAAAGCGAGTGTACCTTCTTTGGTAAATGTAAAAGGAGAACTGGCTTCAATGGACGGAGAGAAGGCTGAGGTACTGAATGAGTTCTTTGCCTCGGTCTTCACTGGCGGCCAGGACTCCAGTACTTCTCCTGTCCCTGAGCCCTGCATCCCTACACCTCTGGGTGGGGACTGGGGTGGTAAATCCCCTCCCGCTGTGAGGACAGAGCAGGTCCAAGACTGCCTCACGAGACTGAATGTGTACAAGTCTATGGGGCCGGATGGCGTGCATCCCAGGGTTCTGAAGGAGCTGGCTGAGGTGGTTGCCGAGCCGCTCTCCATCATATTTGAGAAGTCATGGCTGTCAGGTGTGGTCCCGGATGACTGGAGGAAGGGTCACGTCACTCCCATTTACAAGAAAGGGAGCAAGGAGGACCCCGGGAACTACAGGCCGGTGAGTCTCACCTCTGTGCCTGGGAAGATCATGGAACAGATCATCGTGGATGACATGCTTGATCACATGAGGAAAGGGCGTGTGATCCGTGACAGACAGCACGGCTTCACCAGAGGAAGGTCATGCTTGACCAATCTGGTGGCCTTTTATGATGGAGTGACGGCATCGGTGGACAAGGGTAAGGCGACCAATGTCATTTACCTGGACTTGAGCAAGGCCTTTGACATGGTCCCCCACCACATCCTTATCTCCAAACTGGAGGGATGTGGATTTGATGGGTGGACCACTCGATGGATAAGAAACTGGTTGAAAGGCCGCAGACAGAGGATGGTCATCAATGGCTCTATGTCCAGGTGGAGGCCGGTAACGAGTGGCGTCCCCCAGGGGTCTGTCTTGGGACTGGTGCTCTTTAACATCTTTATCAATGACATCGATGATGGAATCGAGTGCACCCTCAGCAAGTTTGCTGACGACACCAAGCTGAGTGGTGCGGTCTACACGGTTGAAGGAAGGGATGCCATTCAGAGGGACCTCGAGAGGCTAGAAAGGTGGGCCCGGGTGAACCTGATGAGGTTCAACACGGCAAAGTGCAGTTTTGCACTTGGGCCGGAGGAATCTCAGGCATCCCTACAGACTGGAAGGAGCGGTCCTTGAGAGCAGCCCTGTGGAGAAGGACCTGGGGGTCTTGATAGATGAAAAGCTTAATATGAGCCAGCAGTGTGCCCTTGTGGCTCGGAAGGCAAATGGTATCCTGGGCTCCATCAAAAGAGGGGTGGCCAGCAGGGACAGGGAGGTGATTGTTCCCCTCTACTCTGCTCTTGTGAGGCCCCATCTGCAGTACTGCGTCCAAGTCTGGAGCCCCCAGTACAAGAAAGACAGGGAACTGTTGGAGAGGGTCCAGAGGAGAGCCACAAAGATGATCGGGGGGCTGCAAAGACAGGCTGAGGGAGCTGGGCTTGTTCAGCCTGGAGAAAAGAAGGCTGCGGGGTGACCTCATTGCAGCCTTTCAGTACCTAAAGGGAAGCCTACAAAGAGGAGGGGAATCGACTCTTTGAAAGGGTGAGTGACAGCAGGACGAGGGGAAATGGTTTTAAGTTGAGGGAAGGGAGATTTAGGTTGGACATCAGGGGGAAATTCTTTACAGAGAGAGTGGTGAGGTACTGGAACAGGCTGCCCAGAGAGGTTGTGGATGCCCCGTCCATCCCTGGAGGTGTTCAAGGCCAGATTGGATGGGGCCCTGGGCACCTGGTAGCATAGGTGGGATGGTGGTGGCCCTGCATGTGGCAGGGGGGTTGGAGATTCATGATCCTTGAGGTCCCTTCCAACCCTGGCAATTCTGTGATTCTATGACTACTGAGCTCTGTTCAGTACTATCCAGCATCCTCCGGGGAAGAGAATACCTCTGGATCTGATGACAACGCAATGGGCCCTCCAACTCCCATGACAGATGCTGCAGCACCTCCAGTTCCTTCAAAAGGTACTGCGTCTGCTCCAACTACTGCTATAGGCCAGGCAGTTATTCTAACTCTTCTGACAGGCTGTGCAGTCACCCCAATTCTCACAATCAGTTCTATGGTCACTCCAATCCCTGTGACAAGTCCCACAGTTCAACCAGAGAACCAACCAGTGCCAGTATCAGTTGCCTCTACACACAAGAGGAAAAAATGTCAACAAGAGTCAGAATACTTGGTAGGAGCTTTTCTCTTTAAGTCAAAAGAAGGTGAAGATGGAGCAGAGCCATCACAAAAATGGGAGGAGGAGGAAGAGACAGAAACCAGATTCCTAATGGCGTGTAAGCTGCAAGATTTGCAAAAAGATTACAGCCATCAGCCAGGCAAGCACACTGTCAGCTGCTCTGGTGCTGGGATGGTGGGGCCAGTAGCCAGGACAGTAGCCAAGCAGTTGAGATTTCTTTGTAGGGAAAGTGGCATTGACAAAGCAATTGGAAAGGGGACACAGTCTTTCACCCTATGGCAGTGACTCTTGTCAGCTGTGAGGAAAAGATATCCTTTCAAGGAAGACCTGGTATGTAACCCAGGTATATGAACCACCATGGAGAAAGGTATTCAGTACTTGAGGGAATTCGCTGTGATAGAGATGATATGTGGAATTAATGTGGACATTAATACCAACGCCCAAGATCCAGATGACATATGTATATGGCCAATGTGGCAGAGATTGTTGTAGTTTAACCCAGCAGATGGCTCAGCACCACAGTCCTTTGCTCATTCCCCCTCTTCCCAGTGGGATGGGGGAGAGAATAAAATGAAAAAAATCTCAAGTAGAACTCGTGGCTTGAGATAAGACAACTTAATAAGAGGGGAAAAAAGGAATACTTATGATTCTATATAAATGTATATAACAAGTGATGCACAAGTAATTTCTTACCACCCCCCCCAAGCAGCGGGAGAGAGGGAGAGATGAACTCCCACCTCCTTCAAAACTCCTTCCACTTGAAGTCATATGGTATGGAATATCCCTTTGGCCAGTTTAAGTCAGCTGTCCTAATTCTGTTTCCTCCCAGCTCCCTGGGTCCTTCACTGTGAATGGCCGTGGCTCTCTACAACACTGCTTAGCAGTGACTATAAACATTGGTGTGTTATCAACTGTATGGGAACTGCTGAGTCATGGCCTGAACCTCTGATTGATCACCTGAGGTGAGCAATGAGTCAGCCATGGGAGCGCAGGTGAAAGCAATTCACCTGTGCTGCAGGAAGGGGTAGAGCCTGGCTCCACCTCTCCTAGACCCATTTAAGAGCTGACTACCAGTGGGGAGCGATTGCTCTTCTGGAGATCCACTCCACTGGAGTTTCCTGGGCAAGCCCACGATACGAGTAAGCATCCTATCTATTCTCTTTGTCTTGCTTTGCCTAACTCTCTTGTTTATTTCATTATTATAACATCTTAATATTCTTTGATTATACAACACTATCTTAATATTCTTTGACTATACGCTTGGTGAGCCAGGCAGGCAAGCCAAATATACTAAAATTTACATCATGTCCTTTCTCTGGAATTTCTATAAAAGGGTCAAGGGGGAGAATACTACCCCCCTAGATAAAATAAAATGATTCCAGGGCAGATCGCAGGATTTGTGGGATCCCCTTATTATGAACTGGCAGTTATCATTGAAAAATGGTGTCCCCTACGTGTTGTGGGAAACATCTCCCCATATCGCATAGCAGACTACTTTCAGGGACTTGACAAAGATACATTTTTCACAAAAGAAAGGCAATTAACTGCTTCTACAGTGGCATGGCTACTACTAAATGCTTTAAATAGTGCTGAAATGAGGAATAATACTTTAATAAATGAAAATGAACTTTTGGAAGATCGTATTGAAAAGTTAGAACAAGAACTTGGCATATTAACAGGGAAAAATCCAATTCTACATATCCTGAATAGTCAAGTTTGTAACATCTCAATAAACAATGACCAGGCTCCTGAATCAACAGACTTAGTTGAGCAGGAAAATAAACAATCTAAATCAGATCTCGAATCTCCAATTTTGACGGATGCACTAGAAGTCCGTCCTGTTATAACTCAAAAAAAACAAAACACAGTACAGCACAGACTGGCAGGGGTGCCGCCTGATCAGTGGCCCCCTGCCCAGACTCACTTGGATGTAACAGCCTGGCCGTAAACGGCAACGGAACTGATGGGCTTAGTACAGCGATTTTGGCAGAAACCTAGAGAAAGTGTGCCCAGCTTGGTTATTAAGATTGTTTGGGGGATTGGTGGGAAATTTAGGGAAATGGCCCAAACTGCCAAATCATTCAGGCAAATAATGCTTAATCCAAGGAAACATCATAAAGAATTAATGGTGGGGCATCAAATAGAATGGTATGGTGGCCTGCCGTGGATGGCAATAAACTGATTAAACCTCAAGGGATGTTGCCTCCATGGAGGACCTTCAAAACTATGTCTGTGAACTAGGCGTAAGGGAAGCGATTTATGAAGACACATTTGATGGCCCTGTTATGGTCAAATTCTCAGCAGGGATGGGAGACCTAATTCTACAACAAGCTCCCTCCCATCTGTACTGGTACTTGGTCTCTATATTAAATCCCCTAGTGGCCTCAGAAGCGGTAGTCCAGCAGGCTGCCCAGTTGGTGGCTGACCTAGGAGAAACAGAACGCCTGCGGACTTGGTGCAATATTTGGACATCAGAGGAAGCCGAGGTCTTGCTGGTGACTAAAACCAAAATGCCGGCTACTCGAGCTCCTCAATCGGGACCCATAAGGGTCTCCCGAAAGCAAATGTTTAATGATTAAATTTGGGCTGGGGTCCAATTTGCTAAGATTGACGGCCAGCCCAACCATGTCCTTTTCCAGCTTTGGAGACAACTAAAGGACAATGAAAAATGTCAGACCTACCCTAAGAAACCAAGGGTAAGGGTTATAGAGAGAATGCCAACAAAGACTTGGAGCTAAGAGGATTTCATTGTTCCTAATAGGAAAAAAAAAAAGCCGCCTCAGGTGTCTCGGGCTACAATGCCTGAGCCACTGGAAGCAAAAGAATTGGCCGTACCTCAATTCATGACGTGGTGAGGCCCTATGTAGAATTAACGATGTATTGGTCCCGAAAAAATATTCCAAGAGTTATGGCATTAGTGGACACTGGAGCAGAAACATAAATTATCTACGGAGATCCAACCAAATTTGACGGACACAGAGCGATGATTGGTGGTTTTGGGGGACAGACTATTCCTGTCACCCAAACATGGTTGAAACTGGGGGTTGGGTGTCTCACACTCCCGGGGTGGAAAGTATCTATTGCCCCAGTCCAGGAATACATCTTGGACATAGATATTCTATGGGGTCTGGCTCTCTAGACAACTGTGGGTGAGTTCAGACTTGGACAGAGATGTGTCTGTATCCGGGTGGTGCAGGCAATATTAAGAGGCCATGCAAAACATGGGCCTGTTTGCCTGCCGAAACCACGCCGGATTACTAATGTAAGACAGTATAGACTCCCGGGTGGGCAAGACGAAATATCGAGAATGGTGTAGGAATTAGAACAAGTGGGCATTGTAAGACCTGCACACAGCCCATATAATTAACCCTTATGGCCAGTGTGGAAGTTGGATGGCATGTGGAGAATGACAGTAGATTACAGAGAATTAAATAAGGTCACGCCGCCTATTCATGTGGCCGTACCCAATATTGCCTCCCTAATGGATACATTAAGTAGGGAGATAAAAACCTATCACTGTGTCCTAGATTTAGCAAATGCGTTCTTCAGTACCCAATTGCTGAGGAATCGCAAGATCAATTTGCATTTACGTGGGGAGGCAGGCAGTGGACCTTTCAGGTCCTGCCACAGGGGTACGTGCATTCACCAACGTATTGTCACAATCTAGTGGCGCGTGACCTGGCTGATTGGAAAAAACCTGATGATGTTAATCTGTATCATTATATTGATGATCTCCTGCTGACATCAGACTCACTGGAGGCAGTAGGGCAGGCGGCAGATTCATTAACCGCCTATTTACAGCAGAGGGGATGGGCTATAAATCCCCAAAAGGTGCAAGGTCCAGTCCTGTCTGTAAAATTCCTGGGGGTGGTTTGGTCAGGGAAGACCAAAGTACTCCCCAGTGCTGTCATAGTTGAGGTTCAGGCATTCCCAGTCCCTACAACATCGAAGCAGCTGCAAGAGTTTCTAGGTATATTGGGTTACTGGCGTTCCTTTGTACCTCACCTAGCGCAGCTGCTGAGGCTGCTGTAGAGACTCTCAAAAAAGGGGCAGCTATGGGACTGGGGGAAAACAGAACAGGATGCTTTCCAACAGGCAAAACTTGTAGTTAAACCAGCCCAGGCATTGGGTATATTTGATCCTACCCTCCCAGCCGAGTTGGATGTTCACGTTACTCAAGATGGCTTTGCATGGGGCCTGTGGCAATGCCAGAGTTCTGTTCGGACCCCCATTGGTTTTTGGTCTCAGGTCTGGCATGGAGCAGAAGAAAGATATAGTATGATTGAAAAACAGTTATTGGCTGCCTACTCTGCATTACAGGCAGTAGAGCCGATAACCCAGACGGCTGAAGTTATAGTTAAGACCACTCTGCTGATTCAGGGGTGGGTGAAAGATCTGACCCACCTTCCTAAGACAGGGGTGGCCCAAGCACAAACACTGGCACGATGGGTTGCCTACCTCAGCCAAAGGAGCAGTCTGTCTTCATCACCCTTGAAAGAAGAGCTTCAGAAGATCCTAGGTCCTGTGACCTATCACAGTGATGCACCAAAAGAAACACTGGTCGCTCCACCAGAGAAGAGTCCCGTTCAGGAGGGGAAATATCCTGTCCCTGAAGATGCCTGGTACGCAGATGGGTCCAGCAAGGGCAACCCGAGCAAGTGGAGAGCAATAGCATACCGTTCTTCGACCGAGACAATCTGGTTGGATGAGGGGGATGGTCAGAGCAGCCAATGGGCAGAACTGCGAGCCGTGTGGGTGGTTATAACCAAGGAACCTGGTGATGGTATCCTGAATATCTGTATAGATAGTTGGGCTGTGTACCGGGGGCTCACTCTTTGGATTGCACAGTGGGCCACCCAGGAATGGACTATCCACGCCCGAACAATCTGGGGCAAAGACATGTGGTTAGACATATGGAACACAGTCAAACAGAGGACTATATATGTCTCCCATGTTTCTGGTCATCAGCCCCTACAGTCACCGGGAAATGATGAAGCTGACACGCTGGCCCGAGTTAGATGGATTGAGAATTCACCGTCTGAGAACATCGCCCGTTGGTTACATCAGAAGCTACGGCGTGTGGCACAGAAGACAATGTGGGCAGCTGCTAAAGCATGGGGGCTGCCCATACAACTACCTGACATCGTCCAGGCATGCCGGGATTGCGACGCTTGCTCTAAGATGAGACCGAGATCATTGCTGGAAATGACAGCCCATCTTGCTAGAGGACAATCCTCTCCAACGATGGCAGGTCAATTACATTGGGCCCCTCCCTCGGCCTGAGGGGGCGAGATATGCCCTGACCTGCGTCGACACTGCAAGTGGGCTACTGCAGGCCTATCCGGTACCAAAAGCAAACCAGGCATATACCATCAGGGTCCTCACTAAACTGATGTCTGCCTATGGGACACCTCAAGTCATCGAGAGCAACCAAGGGACTCATTTTACTGGTGCAACGATACAGCGCTGGGCAGAAGAAAACAACATCGAATGGCGATTCCACCTGCCATATAATCCAACGGGGGCAGGCCTCATTGAACATTATAATGGTATTCTTAAGGCTGCCCTGAAGACAGATTCCCAGTCCCTGCAGGGGTGGACGAAAAGACTCTATGAAACCTTGCGGGACCTGAATGGAAGACCCCGAGACGGCAGACCCAGTGCCCTGAGAATGCTGCAGACAACATGGGTCACCCTGCTTAAGATCCAAACTACGGGCACTGATCATCAGGTAAGACCCCAGATTGTTAATGAAAATCATCTTCTGCTCCCTGCCCCTGAGAATTTAGAACCAGGCACCCATAGAATACAATGGCCTTGGAAGGTGCAGGTAGGACCCAAGTGGTGTGGCCTACTTGCACCTTGGGGGAGATTGTTGGAGGTGGGAGGCTCAGTAGTTCCCTTCCCAGTAATAGGTAAACCATGCCTGCTGATATGTGGTCAACCCCATCTTCTTGCTAAGGGAACCCCCCATCTGTCCCTGTGGCAGTCAGGACACCTCCCTTTGGTGCCTGATATAGTTTGGCAGCCGCAGACATCTGGCCAGAAGGTGGGTACGGGGGCTGGGACAGCCCCAGTACAAGTGGAAGTGTTGACCTAGGGTAGAAATAACGGCCTGTTCTTGCCCTGGAGAGCAGACCTTCCCCCTGGTACCCCTGAAACATCTGTATTACTCCCCGTGAGCTTTGAGCCTCAGGATCCCGGAAGGAACGAAATGCCATCAAAGCTTCCAGGTACGTCAATCACGTGCAACACCCAGTGGTGGCCTAATGGGACGAATGAACATAGACGGACCGCACCTCAGGACCGCATGCCTCCAGTACATCATTGACATGGCCCATAAAAGAATATCAGCCATTTACCAATCGTCACTTGTCTTGAATTTAACCACATGCTCGCGATGGGAATTGTATAAGGTCGTATATGCGGGTCCTGTATTAGGAAAAGCTTCCCTTTAGTCACCTGTCATTGGTTCATGCTGTGAAGGGTGGGTGTATGGAACTGCTGGTCCAGGGCTGAACTCTGATTAGTCACCTGAGGTGAGCAATGAGTCAGCCATAGGATAATGGTCCCATCTTATCTCTGAGGCTGACAGCGAGCTTTCTGGTGCTCATACACAAGAGATGAGTAATCAATACAACAACCAGAACAGCCCTGCCTCCATTCAGAATGGAGGAAAGGGACAATTGGGTTTATTGGACTGTGTGGATTCAGTGGCCTAGCACATCAGAACCACGGGAGTATGAGACTCTAGGGGACACTGGTGCATAATGTACCCTAATGCCATCAAATTATAAAGGGGCAGAACCCATCTGTATCTCTGGAGTGACAGGGGGATCCCAAGAAATCTATTGGATGCTAAAGTGAGCCTAAATGGGATTGAGTGGCAAAAGCACTTCACTGTGACTGGCCCAGAGCTCATGCACCTTGGTAGATTACCTCAGGAGAAGGAGTACTTTTCAAGGACACCAAAAGGGTACTGGTGGGCTTTGGAAGCTGCCCTTGGAGACAGAGGAAGTTAAAGCAGCTTGTCTACCTTGCCTGGTCTCTCAGAGGATCCTTCTGTTGTGGGGTTGCTAAGAGTAGAAGAACAGCAGGTGCCAATCACTACTATAATAGTGCACCAGTGGCAATATTGCACCAGCTGGGACTCCCTGATTCTCATTCATTAGCTGATTCATCAACTGGAGAACCAAGGAGTAACCAGCAAGACTCGCTCACCCCTCAATAGCCCCATGTGGCCAGTGGAAAAGTCCAGTGGGGAGTGGAGGCAATGGTGGACTATCATGGCCTAAAGTGTTTATGTATAAATAATTGTCCCATTGCCCTCCCCCCCCCCCTTCTTTTCTCTTAGTAAGTAGTTTTATCTCAATCCATGAGTTCTACTTTGTTGCTTCCCTCCCCCTGGTTTTCTCTCCTGTTCACTGGGAAAAAGGGAAGTGAGCAAATGACTGTGTAGTGCTTAGCTAGCTGTCAGGTTAAACCACAACCTACAGTAGGGGAAACTGCGCGTGCACTGGATTTCTTCAAACTGCATTTCTTGCTTCCTCCTCTCTCAGAATGCAGAGAAGATTGCTTTCAGGAAGTTATGATAGTAAAAATGCAAGTTCTGTTAAGCGTTGTGCTAGCTCCTGAATAAGTGAAAATGAACCTTATCTCACATAAGAGGTCAGAGATGTGATGCACACACATGGCCTTCCTTCACCTTATACTGCAGAAATTCTTTCAGTGTGAACATATAGCGTGCCATCGGTTGAGAACAACTAAGAACGTTTGCAGTGAAATCAACATCATAATGCTTTAAACATCTATGTAGTTTTCAGCCTGTGCAGACCACAGAACCAGAGGTTTACTTACAGTTACACAGTTAACGTTCTGAAATTTAACATAGCGAAGCTGGACAATGCCATCTTCTTTAATATCATCTGGTGTTAGCTCCAGGGCTTGAGTTGGTTCACTTGTTTCTGCTTCTTCAAAATTCATAGATCGAGGAAGGTTGATAAAGATTTTTATGTACTTTGGACCTTGCCCTGTGTTAAGATATAGAAGTGGGATTCAGGTACATAAGTACACTTTTTTTTAAAATGTTGCTCAAGAAGCCCTTGCTTATTGCAGCATCTAGGTACCACTCAAGGAATGCATGGACTTAAGATGCTAGAACTACAAATCTGCCAACCCTACACCACCGCTCCAGATATTGAAGGATATCTGAAGTTGCACTACTCACCTAGGTTTCAGTGACAATTCCACATAATAAATCCAATGAAATTTCTAAGAGTAATTGTTTTTGTGTCGCATATGACATTATGTCTATTTTAATTTCCCAATTTAAATCAACTAAACATCAAAGCTAAGCTATGCCCTTCAGTAACACTCAAACTTATTTTTTGAATTGAATAGATGTTCTTCTCACACCATGTCCAGACAGAGTGAATATGTGTCCTACCAGATATTGGCGCACGTGGTCAGAACAGTAATGCAAGATCGTTTATGTTTTTAGTTTGATAAAATTCAATTAAGTTGTTATGGGATTTGCAGAAGGTAAAATGAACTAGGGACAATATTGTCATTTTTCAAAAATTTAACTAAACGTGGGGAAAGCTCGGGTTTCAAGGGCATGATTAATAATACTTCACTCACCATTATCTGGCCCCTGAAGTTTCATGGAATAAAGCTTGACTGGTTGACTAAAAGCAACAGTAATAAGCAGCTGTGAAGGACAAAGTTGCTGTTAAATACTGTTTTCTTTATTCTTAAAAGAAACAAACATAGCACAACAATTAAGTAGAAGTCTGAACTTCAAAATAAAATCAAGTATTTACATTCTTTATATTCCACACATGCACTAGTCTGTAACTTTAAAGACTCAGTAAACGCTACTCTGCTTGGAATTTTTCCTCAGAACTGCATAGGAAGTTGGAAATGCTACAGTGATCTTTGTATACCAATTTTACTTCCATCCACCTACTGTCTCCCACTCCTACACTACCACAGTGATATAAAGCCAACTCTTCAAAAACATTTGCAGACCAGACACTGAAAATAACCTACTTAATTTTACTCTACCTGCTCATCACAATCTGATTCCAAGTAGGTAGAATCTTTACGTAAACAATTATCAAATCCATGCTCATCACTTTCATTAAGACATTCACAGCCAGCTTTATTGATAAACGGCATTAAATCCATCTGAAAGGAAAAAAAACAAAACAGTAGAATTGCTGATTGTATGTATCTGCCATAAACTCACCTGACAGTAGCAGAAATGAAATTCTTCACTGAAGCGAAACAAACAAACAAAACCCACACAGAAAACCTCAGGGATTTAAATAGAAAGTTACAGGAACTTGTAGGATGGCAACCTAAAACATATATTAGGTCCCAGAGAGTAATATACCCCCTCATGAAAAAGCCCCATATTCTAGCTTTTAAAAGTTACTACATGTTACAACTCAGGCTATAGCTTCACGATCTAAACTAAACTCAAACATAGGCTGCTTAGAGAATACAGCTCATTTCCCGAATCCCACTTCCCTTACCACTAGGAACTGTTATTCCAAGTGAAACTACTTACTACCTTTCTCCTATCCCCTCCTGTGCTATATAAACTGAAGTCCAATGCATATGGTGGAACAGTTAACAAGTATCAGAACTGCTAGAAATTCAAGTGACCTTTGCCCTTGAAGTTTACCTAAATGAGAAATATCCAGCTGAATTTGCATCCTGCTCACATTTGTCCCATAAGATATAGTCAGCTATGAATTTGAAATAGTCTCCAAAAATACCTGGTTTTGGATTCCACGTCATTTGGAATTCTACAGATGCCCATCACAGCCAAGTTGAAGATTTTAGATTTTCTAATGTGAAGTGATGCCACACAACGTCACTGACTGTGACGTGACTTAGTTATGTGGTGAATTATATTTCACCTAACTGGGTTTATATTTCTGGTAGAACAACAGACAATCTCAAGGAGTAATACTGCACCAAGGATTGCTTGGAGAACACCACCTAAGACAACAGCTCTAGTAAAGTGCTTTGTCACATTAGAGTTCTCATGTTTGTTAGGACAGCTGTCAGATAGGCTTGTAATTTGAAGCACACAGTTGCCCTGAGGTAACAAGAAAACATTCATGACATAGGGAAATAATTTCCTGAGTGCACCAAATATTTCTAAACTTCAAGTATCCTTACCAAGTTTTCATTTTTCTGGAATGCGCGTATAAACCACGCAATGATAAAAAAATATCTATTCAAGAATACAGATTTTTAAAATTGCTAGAAAAAAAAGTTAAAATTCAGTTTCAGTTATGTGATTTAGATGCAAAGTTTAAAAACCATTTTGTCTGAGAACATATGGCACTCCATTTTCGTGGCAAACTGCCTTCAAAGATTTTTTTTTCTTTAATCCTCTTTATCATTTATTTTAAAAAGCGCTGAGCAAGAAAGATAAAAACAAACAAACCTATAAACTACAAATCAACTTACTGCCACATGAATAACAGAGAGGACTTCTTAAGGAAGAACCAGAGCAACTTTTGGACAGCTATGTCTAACAATGTCCTTTACCAAGGAAGATCATAGAATCATAGAATCATTAGAGTTGGAAGGGGCCTCTGAAGGCCATCTAGTCCAAATCCCCTGCAATGAACAGAATCTGAATCACTATCACAGAATCACAGAATCACTAAGGTTGGAAAAGACCTATAAGATCATCCAGTCCAACCATCCACCTATCACCCATGGTTCTCGCTAAACTATATCCCTCAACACAACATCCAATCGTTCCTTGAACAGCTCCAGGGTCGGTGACTCCACCACCTCCCTGGGCAGCCCATTCCAGTGCCTGGCCACCCTTTCAGAGAAGTAGTATTTCCTAATATCTAGTCTGAATCTTCTCTGGCGCAGCTTGAAACCATTCCCCCTAGTCCTATCACCAGTCACACGAGAGAAGAGGCCGACCCCCAGCTCACTACAACCTCCCTTCAGGTAGTTATAGAGAGCAATAAGGTCTCCCCTGAGCCTCCTCTTCTCCAGACTGAACAATCCCAGCTCCCTCAGCCGCTCCTCATAAGGCCTGTGTTCCAGACCCCTCACCAGTTCGTTGCCCTTCTCTGACACGCTCCGGACCTCAATGTCCTTGTCTTTTCCGTAGTGAGGGGCCCAGAACTGGACACAGTACTCAAGGTGTGGCCTCACCAGAGCTGAGTACAGGGGGACAATTACTTCCCTCTCCTGCTGGCACACACTTTCTGATACAAGCCAGGATGCCATTGGCCTTCTGGCCACCCGGGGACACTGCAGCTCATGTTTAGCCGAGCGTCAACCAACACCCCCCAGGTCCATTTCCTCTACACAGTCTTCCAGCCACTCCGCCCCAAGCCTGTAGCGTTGCTTGGGGTTGCTGTGGCCAAAGTGTAGGACCCGGCATTTGGTCTTATTAAACCTCATCCCATTGGCTTCAGCCCAGCTATCCAGCCCTGTCCAGATCCCTCTGGCAGGGCCTCGCTACCCCCAGGCCAGAATCGACAACTTCCAGCCAACTTGGTGTCATCTGCAAACTTACTGAGGGTGCACTCAATGCCCTCATCCAGGTCATCAATAAAGATATTGAAGAGGGACAGGCCCCAGCACCGACCCCTGGGGAACACCACTCGTGACCGGCCACCAGCTGGATTTGGCTCCATTGGACCACCACTCTCTGGGCCCGCGCCCTCCAGCCAGTTCCTTACCCAGCCAAGAAGTGTACCTGTCCAAAGCCACGGACTGCCAGCTTCTGCAGGAGAATACTGTGGGAGACAGTATCAAAGGCTTTGCTGAAGTCTAGGTAGACTACATCCAACAGCCTTTCCCTCATCCACCAAGGTCGGGTCACTTGATCATAGAAGGAGATCAGGTTGGTCAAGCAGGACCTACCCCTTTCTGAACCCATGCTGGCTAGGCCTGATCCCCCCGGTTGTCCCATACTTGCCGCGTGATCTCCCTCAAGACAATCTGCTCCATAACCTTCCCCGGCACCGAGGTCAGGCTAACAGGCCTGTAGTTCCCGGTCCTCCTTACCAGCCCTTCTTGTAGATGGGAGTCACCATTGGCAAGCTTCCAGTCTTCTGGTACTCACCAGTCAACAAGGAGCGCCGATAGATGATGGAAAGCGGCTCGGCTATCACCTCCACCAGTTCCCTCAGCACTCTCGGGTGAATCTCATCCGGCCCCACGGACTTGTGACAGTCCAGTTGGAGTAGCAGGTCCTCTGACTGTTCTCCTCCTGAATCATGGGTGGTTTTAGCCTGCTCCCCAGCCAAGACTAACCAGGTCAAAAAGTGGAGTAACCCTGAGGATAAACTGGTCTGACCTTTAAAGACAGACGTAAAGAAGGCGTTCAGGATCTCCGCCTTTTCCTTATCCTCAGTAGTCACATTCCCAGCCTCATCCAGTAAAGAATGGAGATTCTCCTTAGTCCTCCTCTTACTGTTGATATATTTGTAAAAGGGTTTCTTGTTTCTTTTTATCCCAGCGGCCAGGTTGAGTTCGAGCTGGGCTTTCGCCTTTCTGATTTTCTCCCTGCAACAGGGAGAACACCACAGGGACACCACAGGGACACCACAGCTGTTCACAGATCACGATGCCCAAGAAGAGGAAAGAAATAACATCCAACTGTAGCAAAATCTTCATCACCAACCATGAAATTCATTATTTAAATTGCTAAGGGCTATGTGCAGAGATTTTTCTTAACATATGTACGTTACGGAGTTGTAAAATATTTAGTAAGTATGGTTAACTTTCAAATTTTGTCCCCCAAAGCCATGGGGAGCTTGTAG
>JADANK010000191.1:0-239430 GCA_021292215.1 Lophura nycthemera | reverse complement strand
TGCTTTTGGGTTTAAGTTTAAGAGGGTTTTTGTTGCTGTTGCTGCTGGGTTTTTGTTGTTTGTTGTTGTTGTTGTTGTTGTTGTTGTTTTTTAATCTGCTTATGTTATAAGCTCTAACAATATACTCTTCAGCCTATTCCTTTCTTTAATAAAAGTAGACTCAAAGACTTGAAGAAGCTTGCGTAATGGTTGCATTGTATAAGGCAGCATTAAAACATTCGAGTATTTTTATTAAAACTTATATCCTTGTGTCAACATTTCCTAGTTGGAAAATGAGACAGTGTTGTTTTACTGCTGTAAGGCAGCTCAATTTATGTGCTGCCTGTTGATATTCAAAGTCTTCTTTCCTTATTGTACATTTCAAGCAGAAACTATCAATCTCTATCAGATTCCAAGGCGCTCTCAAAAAAGCGTTTAATTTCTTCATACTCTGCCAAGCAAAAAAAGAAAGACATCAAAAAGAAATGTGTTACACTCAATCAGAAATGAAATTTTATTCCAGCATTAAAATTCTTCAGATTTTCTGGTATGCATGTTGTGCGTGTACGAGCGACATATGAGAGTGTATGTGTATTTATGCAAACAAACTGCTAAATAAAAATATAAATGTCATTTATAGTAGAAAGTATGACTGTACTTCCACTTTGACAGCATTATTTTCATCACTTGCAAAAATATCCTAATGCTTCTATTTGAGAAAAATACACATTCATTTCGAAGTTTAAGCCTGACTTCTGACTTTTTTCTGAATATATGTTACTTCAGGCAATGCTGAGATCATTTGTGGAAACTCTATATTTAATTATATAGCTTGAATTCTATGCTAACTGTATTTCTGGAATGTGCTTTTGTGGTTTCACAAGGAGAAGTCGTGTAGGGAATTTTTATTTTATGTAACTGAAATATCCCTCCTGTGGGATTTTAAATGGAAGAAGAGCAGGTGTTTTGATTTGATGGTAAATTGGCAAGCTGATTATCCTGGAAATAAACACAAGCTACAATTTGAAATCATTCCCACATAAAAAATCAAGAATAGAATACGAGACTACAAAATGAGTACAAAGAATTTTTAATGTTAAAATGTCATTCTTTCAGGTAACACTAGTGCAAAATTTAGTCAACCTATGTTCAAGTATACAGATATATGTATTGATTTTATTGTAGCTTAGTACAACATTAATGAATTCTATTTTCTTAGAGACTTGCTCTTAAAGAATGTGATGGAGAGTAAACATAGTGCTACTAGATCAGTGCATTTTTTCCTATTGTTCTGATGAGACAAATTAAGTTGTCTGTGTGCTTACATGGCCATGTCCATGACCAGAGACTTTCCATTTCCAGACAAATGGAATTTGATATGAAGAGGGTTTAAAAGTTTAAAATTATGAGTTGATGAGTCTGCACTCTTTTATTTTCTTATAATAGTCGACATACGCCTATTAACACATCATATAAAGTGGATTCTTCCACTTCCAAAATACAAAACACTGCTCTAATCATTAGAAAGAAAGTCCTATAGAAAGACATATGCTGTGTACCAAAATTACAGTTTTAAAGACATCAATTCCATTATCTATTAATATGGTACAGTGAATCAATTTGTTGTTGCTTTTAATGGTATTCATATAAATGTCAAGCTCTGTGTTGAAAAAATAATCCACATGTGTGATTACTTTTTATCCTCTGAAAATTTGAAGGGTAACCAAAGAAATCGTGATCAGCACGCTGTTTAGAGATGACATTTTACATGAACTGTATAGGAAGAATAGAGAGAGCATTGGTATAAATATGCCAAGTATAATTATTTTTTTAAGCAAGGTATGCTTTGACACAAGTAGTCAAATAATCAAGAAGCATTCTTAAGCAAAATATATTTAACATACAAAAACAAAAAAGAAAGAAAGAAAACCTTTCTTTCTAGTCACACTGTAAATGAAATTCTTCAAGACCTTGGAATATAGAAACACAGCATCACTTACAACCTAACGCTGATAAAGTACCAGATGCGATTCTGTCACTTAACTAAGATGCTACCAACATTTAAGAATTATATGCTGTAGTTTTTAAGTATGCTCTTTACCTCATGTGCCTCCTGGAGAGCAGTGAGATTTAATTTGCACATAATTGGTCATTTTTAGATTCCTATATTCTGGCCTATGAAACTAAAGTGTTTGTGATCATGTTGTGTTATGATCTGGCAAATGGTTGTGCACCACACAGTCCTTTGCTCACATCCTCCTTTCCAGTGGAATAGGGGAGAGGAATGAAAAAAACCCACAGAATAGAACTCGTGGATTGAGATAAAACTATATAGTAAGATAGAGAAAAGGATAAAAATTATGACATCTCTCTTTATATATGAAAGCAAACAACAAGTGATGCATGAGCAATTGCTCTCCACCTCCTGACCAATGCCCATTTCTCCCCTCAAGCAGAAGAAGAGAGATGAACTCTGACACTCTTGAAAGCTCTTTCTGCTTTATGTCAGATGGTATAGAAAATCCCCTTCACCAGTTTAGGTCAGGTGTCCTAATACTGTTTCCTCCCAAGTCCCAGGGCTCTTTGCTGTAAATGGCCTTGGCTCTGTGCAACACTGATTACCAGTAATTATGAACATCGGTGTGTTACCAACATTGCTTTTCTCCTAGAACCAAAAATCATCACACCAGACACTCCAAAGAGAGCAATCCTATTCCAGCTCGAACTAAGGCAGAGCACTTGATTAATACTCCAGTATTTCAGATATGAATTTATCCAATTTGACATTTATTTAAATTAGAAATCTCTTATTTGCTTCTCTGATTGCTCTGAGTTGAGCTACCAATCAAATTAATGTTTCCAGTATTTGTTACCCAGCATTAGAATATGGTTGAAAATACTACCTCCAAAAACTTGAGCGTAAAAAAAAATGCATTGATCTAACAAAAACACAGAAATACTGTTCACTAACACAGAATATAAGCATATATTTGATCTAGCTTGTTTGAGCTTGCTTGCTTGAGCTTTATATTTGAGCTTGCAGTTTGTAGGAGAATATGAATAAATTACTGTCCTTTTACATACACAAGAGTGGTTTTTTTCTTGATGGTGGTAGTTGCTTTTGTTTGGTTCTTTTAATTTAAACCATTATGTATTATAGTACTTATTTAGTTCCTATATTTTAATATCTTTATGTCTTTTCCTAACAATTCAATTTTGTTTCGTTCAAAATCCCCTTGATGATGCTTTTTCTTTTTACTTCATAATAATAAAATTGATGATGATTAGCATTTGTTGTTCCATGCTAGAAATTGTTAGGAAAATATTTTCCTTTGTTGTGCCAGTGCTATTTAGTAGATAAAGTAAATTACAGTTGGTAAAATATGAACAGTTGTGAATCTATTGTGGATTATCTATACACTCAATTTTAACCTACTTGTGTGGTATGAGAAAACGTGTTTAAACAAACACTGATTCCAGAAAGGCATGTTTTCAATATGCATTTCAGAAAAAAGATTATTTAACAAAGTGAATAACTATAAGCTTAATAAAAGTGACAGTTTCACCACTGATTTAAAGCAGTTGCCTTGTATAAAAGCATTGTACAAACTTCTTTCCAAACCTCCTTTGAACGTATCAATACTTTCTCATCTTTAGAGTTCTAAGACATGTTAATGTCAGTCTTGAGGTATAAATGATGAAGGATATTGAAAAATCAGAATTATTTTCCACTGTCCTGACAAAGCTGGAATGGGAGATGAGAGCTGAGTAACATCATTATGGGCTCACAAACACTTGCAGTTCACAGAAGTGAAAAATGAGAATGCTTGCAATCCCCTTGCCCCAGATCTTTCTCCTGTCCTGGCCTGTTGCCTTCTTTATTTTCTCTCTTTGCTGCTTCTTATGCATAATTCATTATTTAATGTCAGTTTTGTAAGAACTGTGGAAGATAATATAAATGGGGTTGATCTGCTCTCAGAAATGTTGTACATGATCATGTTGAAAGGATATCAAACTGAGAAAGAAGTTTCAAGTTGAGTTATGATTTTCCTGATTCCCTTAGATGTAAACTTCACCAATGGTAGCTGTCGGCGTTCAGTCGAGTTAGAGAGCTCTCACAGTTTTTTGTAGCATCAGAATAGTTCTCCGAATAGTTCTGCTTTATTGTGTTCAACATACATCTTATATACCATTCACTCACAAGCCAGGAATTCCTGTCCCTCTAATCAGTTAATTGGCCTAGCTTCTCCCAAAACACAGTGATAAAGGATGAAAGGTTTCTTAAGTGTGATAAGGTTAACAATGCATACAAACAGAACCTCCTGTTTACCCTTAGACCCAAACAGATACCATTTGCTCTCTGTCTTACACTCCAGACTCCCAAGGTTTCATAGTGATAGGGTCTAATATCAGGGAGTCTGATAAACTCTTTGCTGACTTGCTCACAGTTACATCTTCCCCCACAGGTAACCATGGGTGAATCAGGAATATTATTCCTTTGTGTTTCCTGGCAGGGGTCAAGCTTTTCTGTGCTATTCATTATAATGATAAAGCATACTTTATCTGAGTCCCTTTTTGTCCTAAATGACCTTGGCCCTGTAGAAATACCCAGATGTTTTGAGAGAAGCAATAAAGAAAAAGTGTATGTGTACTGGGATGTGTTGATCATATGTTAACTGTAGTTTAGTGGAGGATTTTGGAAACCTCTTAGCCAGAGATATCATAGGCATCACTAATACTCCCTTGTGCTTCCCAAGATTTACTTCAGTCCTATTGTTCTTGTTCTCTCATTCCATAGTATATGGGCATTTAAGAAAATTTTGATTGTCAAAAAAAAAAAAAAAAAGAAAAAAAAGAAAAGCATACTAAAGGCTTATTTATTATAAAGTACACAAAAAGCTTTAGAACTATCAATAAATGTCACTATATCTGCTTAATTGTTCCTAAAATGTATTAAGAATAACAATATTTTAAGTGCCTTTTGCAATAATACAAGTCTTTGGCAGAATTACACAGCATCACCACTATCTTTTCCTTTCAGACTTTGATACAAAAATTCATACTGCAGGAATTGTCCTTGTTCTACAGAGAACATCATAATACTCACACTTAATAAATTAACCTTCACCGCTTGTACGTGCCCTGCACAGCTCCCAGTTTTTTGTTGTGTGTAAGAAAGACATTTGAAAATTAATAAAATCTCTTCTGTGGGATGAATTCCAATGATCCAAATGATGGAGTTATTAGAATGAGCAAGAAAGCAGAGACTGAGTTACTAAGAAATGGTTTCTAAGGAAAAAGAGACACAAAATTCATGTCTGTTCTGATGTTCTTTAATTCCACATCTATATATATATATGTATTTCTATCTTTTTTTTTTTTTTTTTTTTTTTTTTTTTTTTTTTTTTTTTGCATTTGGTAGAACAAAGTTTTAGTCTATTACTATTTTTTTTTTTTCAGAGTTACTTAGTAGTAGTTGCATGTCTATACTTTAAGTACATTAAATATGAGACTAAAAGTTTGGTCTAATGAGCTGGAGATGCATTCAGTATAAAACTCAAGCACATGAATTTCTGGAGCGTACGCTCTGTCTTTCACATCACTCACATACACAGAATCTCCCCCTGTAGTCTAAAGATAGACTGTGGAGTTGCATATGCTGCATTTTAAAAACTATTTTGTTTTCTCTTATTAGAAATTGCATTAAACTTCCATTAAAACTAAAAAGTTGTTTATAAAGTTGTTCCCAGTGAAGTTAGTGGGAATTTCTGCAGTGGATTTAGGGACTCAAGCATTGATATTAGTTACTGCAACAATGTGAATTTCTTTGTATAAGCAGATGGCTCATATTTGGTCCTTTGTTATGCTACTAGCTTCAGATACATTTTTAGAGATGATGGTAAAACCAAATTTGGTGTTGCGCAACCCTAGGTAAAGAAGTGTAATGCTAAAAATGGCGGTGTTTTACACCACACAGGCAGACTCGAAATATGAACTCTTTGAAAAGTTATTTTGCCTTTCTGAAATGGAGTAGAATTATGCTCTAAAAATATCATGAATGATAATAATGGAAAAGCAACAAACAAAGAATATGAGATTTTTCAAGTGTGACAATAGGAGAAAAAAATGAGTGCTCACAATTTAGAAAATACAGAGTATCATCCTTCTGCTGTACGTTGACTTGTTTAATTTTTTTAAAGAGCTAAGCATAATTTCCTAAAACTATAGGGAACATTTACATTCCTTCCACTTCCCACAGCAGATAGATTAAAAAGAGTATCTAAATTTCAGTTGTCGAATGAGATTCTACAGCAAAGTTATGGATCTGTTAAAACATGATTTAAAGACATATATATTAATGGAAAATCTCTTTGCCAAAAATTCAAAAATAATTCCTAGAGACTTTCTGCAGCCATATGTGCACTAAAGCATAATTTAAACCTTTCTCTCTGGAGAAAGATCACTGTTAATCAAGTTATTTTTTCCTCCTCTTGGCCAATTCTACCACAAGCCCATGATGGCCACAGCAGGCAATTCATACCTTGTCTGGGCAGTTTTAAACATTGTCTCTCTTTTTACTACTACTCTTAGTCTGTCATTATTTCAGTCAAAGTATTTCATACTTTTATTTATAACCATCATATTATAAAAATAGAATAAAAATTAATAATGTCAAGAGACACAATTACAAATATTGTCTTTCAAAGATATTGCTTAATTCATGTAATGTTAATGCAATGATATATTTAATTCCTTTTCTTACAGCTTAACCATCTGGGAAAATGGAACACTAGAGACTGAGTCAAGATATTTTTCCTAGGAGACCTGTACTCCTTTCAATTCTACTCAGATTGTATCAGCAGAGTATAAAACAGAGCATACAAAAGTCAGACATAACCCTGCTTTTGCTGTTACTAATGTGTTTTTCTCATTATATAATAAGATGTTTTATTGTCTGAAATATTGCAATGTTTAAGGTTGAATCTTTGAATCTATAAGTACTGGGTAGATATTGTTGAAATAGAGGAGCTATAGATACATATAGATATCTCTTAACTGGCATGAGAACAAAACAAACTTAAAGGCAGCTACAAATAATTGTCAGATGACAGCATTAGCTCTTACAGACTGGGAGGATCAACCTACTGAACTTTACCAGGATGGTAACAAGGCTAGTAGATAAAGCTCAGTATTAACTCTGCTAAAGAAACTGCTGCACATGCTCATTATTTTAGTACAGGTGATGCAGAGCTACGCCTTAACTTTGTCCACGAGGCCTGACAAGATTCGTCCCAGAATACCAAGAGGGTGACCAGATTTAATAGCATCCATCAACCGTCACTGAAGGTCTTGAGAGTCTGGAGAAATCCCTGACTGCGAGACAGCCACTGTTATACTGGTCTGCAGGAAGAGTACAAGAGAAAAACCAGGAAATTACAGACCAGTCAATCTAACCTCAGTCCCTGGAAAAGTTATGGAGAACATTATCCTAAATGACATTGAAAAGGCACTTAATGAACAAAGATCAATTGCTTAGTGGAAGCTAGTGGATTTAATCTTTCTGGATTTTAACAAGGTCTTTGATATCATCTCTCATGGAGTCCTTCTATGCAGATTGTCTAACTGTGAAACAAAGGTTTCTGCTAAACTTGAAAGTGATGCTGATGAAGAGGAAAGGCGCCTGGTGGAGGACTCTACTTACACTGGCAGATGGGGCAGTCAGCAATGGCATGAAATTCAACAAAATTAAATGCTCTTTTCTGTATCTGAGATGAAGTTATGCTGGGCACAGGTATAAACAAGTAACTAGACAGCAGTTCATCAGAAAGAGACCCAGTGATGCTGGTGACTGTGGGCTCAACATGAGCAAGAAGTGCATCCTGGCAGCAAAGAGGAAAAACTACATTTTGGGATGTATTAAACACAGCATAGCGAGACAGTCAAAAAAATTGATTCTCCCACATTGGTGCAACATCACCTTGAATACTGTGTGCAGTTCTGGATTCCATAAAATAAAAAGGATATTAAAGTCATTGAAAGTGTCCAGAGGAAGGAAACAAAGCTGCTATACACCTAAGACTTTTATGAAATCCAACATGAACAATCTTTTGGGAAATAACATTGGATTAATCAGTTAGAAGGTCTCTAAATTTGATGGTAAGAAAATTTATAGGTGGGGAATTAAAAAATGTGAAGGAAAAGTGAAATTCAAAGAATTACAGAATCATGGGATGGCCTGGGTTGAAAAGGACCACAATGCTCATCTATTTTCAACCCCCTGCTATGTGCAGGGTCACCAACCACCAGACCAGGCTGCCCAGAGCCACATCCAGCCTGGCCTTGAATGCCTGCAGGGATGGGGCATCCACAACCTCCTTGGGCAACCTGTTCCAGTGTGTCACTACTGTGTTTTGTCTTCTTCCATATTCAGAACTCTGGATAAAAAACCTGCAGTTTTTCATACATAGTTTTATACATTTTTTTACTTACACGCTCTCTCTTTTTATTTTATTTATTATTTATATTATCCATATAAATAATAAATAATCCATCTTTCTATCATTAAAAAATTACTTCCAGATGCTCTCTTCATTTGCAGCAGTATTAAAAATAAAATTTAATTGATTCCAGCAAATTATCAGTACAATTAAGCTCAAAATTAGATTCAAGATTACTTATATAGGAAAAATATTAATGTAAGTACGTAATACATGTATGTAATTGATCTAATGGTAAATTTATCTAAAGGACATAACAAATACCAGGAAATCATCAAGTTCTATTGTACTTACTAGAGTTTTGTTTGAAAGAAATGTAGCCTGACAAATTATATCAGTGAAAAATAGCACAGATAGGAGGTTGGCACACACATATTGGCATTCTTTCTCCAAAGATGAGCTTGTGAGACAGATTTATGTTCAGTCAATTGAAGTGATGGCTGAAGACACCAAAACCTCTTAGCCCGTTCTCTAGTTGGCAATTTGATCAACAAAATCCCAGTCAGTGCAAATTCAGGTTCTAAATGATGTCAGGATTAGGTGCCTCAGGTCAGAACCAAAAACACAGATTGACTTTGTGATTCAATTATACTCAGAGGATTTAGGTACAAAAGATACCTTTAGTATCCAGGTACTAAAGTATGATCATACTAATATTTTTAAAAGGCAACATTTTGAAGCTAAATATTAATATACATTTACAAACTGTTGAAACTGAGCTTGTAGAATAGATTAATAATTACTTTTACCATACTCTGTGTTGAAACATGGGGATATTTCTACTTTGTGTGCATATAAATATTGTTTTAGCTGAGATGTAAGACCTACCCATAATATTTTACCCTCTGTGCCTATTAAAGAAAAACAGATCATTCTCTTGTGTCCATTTCAAAGCACTGGTTAGCCAATATGAATAAAAAAATAGGATAACAAGTAAGAGTGAAAGCTATTAGACTTGTTATAATCACCTACTACTTTTGAGAAGTACATGTAGGTGGCTGTTGGAGTAGTTACCTCTGACAAAGTACTTGCATGAGGGACATCCCACGGGTTAGAGCAAACATGTCCAACTCATGGGCCACATGCAACCCATACCTTATTGCTGCACCATTATGGTGGGGATTATTCCCTGCTCAGTGGTCCAGCCCAGACCCAGATGCACTTGTGGGCTCAGCAATAATACTATTTCAGCTGAAATCAGGACAAGGAGCAATTGTAGTGCTAACCCCACCTCTAGCTCCTGCCACACACATTCAGTCAAATCATAACCTGCTGTATTCCATATTACATGTGTTTGTGTCTCTTGGGGAGTAAAACAGTGATTTCTGACACTAAAATTTCGATTATGTTGTCTTAAGAGAAAACAGACCCCCAGAAAAAAAAGTCATGAATGAAGAGCATTCACTGAATAATGGACAGATGACTACATTTTGGTCAAGACAAATAATACGGCAGTATTCTTAATCGTGTCATTTTTCAAGAATCACAACCTGAAAAGACAGTATAAACAAAAATATAATGCAAAATTTGATGCATATCAATGTATTTTTCTTAAAGACAAAACTGTTAAAGTGAAAAAATCTGTCATCTCAACAATTATTTATTTTTTAAGGTTAGAACTCAAATTGATGCTATTACAAAAGCCCTTATGTGGTAACAAATCTGACTGCAAAAAAAACAAATCCAGTTACTGACAGTTACCTTATTTAGCAACGCAAGGAAATCATGACAGACATAATTTGTCCTGATTAAAAAAAAAAAAAGCTTTTTCTAACATCAATTTATCTCACCAAACTTTTATAAGACCTATCTGACAGAGAATAATACCATTGCTTCACAGTCACATGCATTGACAAGCAAGGAGCTCAAGGAATAACTGAAATGGAAGAAAGATATCTAAGGAACGTAGAAAAAAGGTCTGGCAAATTGGGAGGAATATAAGAACATTGTTAGGGCATGCAGAATTGTGACAAGGAAGGCTAAGACCCGCTGGGAATTAAATCTGACAAAGTAGGTCAAGAACGACAATAAACGCTTCTTTAACTATTTTAACAGCAAAAGGAGGACCAGGGAGGATGTGAGTCTGCTGCTGATTGAAGATTGAAGTGAAACAAGGGATGCTGAGAATGTAGAGACACTGAATGCCTTCTGTTTTCAGTCTTCACTGTTAAGACTGTCCCTTGGGAATCCAGACCCTAAAGGGAGTCTGGAGAAAGGAAGAATTCCCCTTGGTTGAAGAGGATTTGATCATAGATAGTGTAGGCAAATACAAATCCATAAGCCCTAGTAGGATGCATCTGCAAGAGCTGAGAGAACTGGCAGAAGCGATTGCTCAGCTGCTCTCTATCCCCTTTCAAAGTTCATGGAGAGTGGGAGAGATGCCTGAAGGCTGAAAGAAAAACAATATCACTTTAAAAAGAGTATGAAGGAGGATCCAGATAATTCCAGTCCAGTCAACCTCACCTTCTACCTTGGGAAGGTGATTAAACTGCTTATTCTGGATGTTGTCTCTAAGCATGTGGAGAAAAGAGTATCAGGAGTTCACGTGGATTCACCAAGGGGAATTCATGTCTGACTAATCTGATATCTTTCTATGATGGCATGACTGGGTGGATGGATGAGGGGAGGGCGGTAGATGTCGTCTACCTTGACCTTAGCAAGGTCTGTCTCCCTTTGACAATGTCTCCCATAACATCCTCATAGACAAGCTGTGAGTAGGGTGGATACAGACTGAAGTGGATGACAAACTGGAATGGCCAGAGCTCTAGAAAGTGTGATCAATGCGAAGTCTAGTTGGAGGCCAGTCACTAGCGTGTACCTCCAAGGGTCGTACTGGCTAATACTGTTTATTCTTCATTAATGATGGATGATGCAGAGTGTACTGCAGCAAGTTTGCTGATGATAAAAAACTGGAGGAGTGGCTGAAACACAAGAAGGCTGTGCTGCATTCAGAGAGACCTGGACAGCCTGGAGAGTTGGGCCGAAAGGAATCTTGTGAAGTTCAACTGTGACTAACAAATGTGGAATCCTGCCCCTGGGGATGAATAACTGTGTGCATCAGTACAGGTTATAGGCAGAACAGCTGGAGGAGGAACTCTGTGGAGAAGAACTGTCCTGGTGAACAACATGTTGACCACGAACCAGCAGTGTGCTCTGGTGGCCAACGATATCCTGGGGTGCATTAAAAAGAGCCAGCAGGTTAAGACAGGTGATCCTCTGTCTCTACTCTGACCTGGTGAGGTCATACCTGGAGTACTGTCCAGTTCTGGGCTCTTCAGTTCAAGAAAGACGGGGAACTTCTAGAGAGAGTCCAATGGACAGCAGCAAAGGCAATAATGACCTAGAGCATCTCCCATTCAAGGAAAAACTGGGACACCTGTTTCTGTTAAGCCTGGAGAAGGGAAGACTGAAAGAAGGCCTCATCAATATTTGTAACTATCTAAAGTGCAGGAGTCAAGTGGGTAGGTCTAAGTTCTTTCCAGTTGTGGACAACAACAGATCAAGAGACAATAGGCACAAATTGGAACACTGGAAGTTCCATGGAAAGATGATGACAAACTTCTTCTCATTAAAAATACATATTTTTTGCTAATAACAAATGATACATGTACTTATACCTATTACATTCTTGTAAAATGCAAAATTGAATGCTTTTATTAACCTATTTATTAACAAAATGTTTGCTGCCTGAGTTAAGACAGGCTTTTCATTTCATTGAGTTTTCATAACTGTGTTACATTAGTTGTTTTTTCTTCACAAACATTTACAGTAAGTTTTTTAAAAATATATTTTTAAAACATTTTGTTTGACTGATTTTTTAATTTGCCAAATTCCAATACACAAGGAATAATACATTAATTTTATGTCAGCTGGGAAGAGATCAAATGAGCAGTGTAACAGATTAGAAGTGAGGTGATTTTTAAGTCTTCTTGAGGATAAATAATTATATTGTGTTCAGCATTGTAAAATCAACATGAACAGACAATTAATACAGCACTGTTTATGTTTGAAAATAAGTATTTGAAAATAAGACTGCTATTCGTGCAATTATAAGAAATTCAGTAAAAGCAATCATCTTCCACAATAATTTAGAAGAATGGCTGTTTAAAATGAAGTGTATTTTAGTTCAGGAGCCTTGTAATGGTTTAAGGTGTTGAAATTCAGATCACTTTGAAGGTTGGGTTTCCTGCAATTGGTTCATGGTTAGTATTAAACACAGTTTTATACATTTGTTTAATCTTCAGTTAGAGTTTCAAATAAAGCAAAAAAAAAAAAAAAAAAAAAAAAAAAAAAAAATCCTCAAAAGCTAATCTCTGCCTTCCTCCTCTTTTCCTTCTCAACCCTTCTGCCATTACACATCCAAAATATCTGATTAAAGACGTTGATAATGGAGGATAAGGACTTTGTGGTTTGATGAAGACTTGCCTCTCTTTCCTTTGAACTTCTGAAGCATTGACACTTTCTTGTTTATTTTAAAATAAACTTGTCATTCAGCATAACCAACTATTCAAAGAAAAAAGTAAAATAACATAACCATTTCTGTGTTCAAATAATCAATCATTCCTAAAGAAGTACTAAATAATGTAAACAACTGTGATGTTGCTATTTCCATGTTCAATGCAAATAATAAACAGGTTTTAAGCAAAATTTATCACTGTGTTCAATTTCCATTGGATTTCCATGGAACTCTGTAAGGCACATTTTCCCCTTTTCTCTCTTGAAAACTTTCTGAATTTTTAGTCACCCATGTCAAAATTACAGAGAGTAATGGGACACTGTATGATGGAATTTGAATGCATTATTATTAGTAGTGATTAGTAGAATGGGTAATTGTTAGGACATAATTAGGACATGAAGAACAAAAAAATCATCAGGAGTAGCCTACATGGTTTCACCATGCTTTGCCAATTTGATAATCTCTATTATTAAGCCATCATCCTGATGAATGAGGGAAGAGCAGTTGATATTGCCTACCTTGACTTCAGTAAGTGCTTTGACACGAGGTCTTCATAGACAAGATGTTGATGTGTGGCTTGGATGTACAGAAAGTGAGGGGGGTTAAAAACTGGCTAAATGGACAGGCCCAGGCTGTGGTAATCACTGTCAGCCTATCTGGAGATGAGTAACTAGTGGTCAATACTGGGTCCAATCCTGTTTAATATCTTCATTAATGACATGGATGATGGGGTAGAGTGCATCCATCATAAGTTCACTGCAGAAAAACTAGGAGGAGTGATGAGCCAACCACAGGGTGTAGTCATCCAGAAGGACGCTACAGGCTGGAGAAAATGGGCTGACAAGAACCTCATAAAGTTCAACAAGGGAAAATGCAAACTGTAGCAATTCCAGGCAACAGTACAGACACTTAATTAGAAATCAATTTTGCAGAAAAGTACCTGAAGGTTCTGGTGAACAGTAAGCTGAACATGAATCAGCAATATGCCTTTGCCACAAAGAATGATGATATTCTGACTGCGCTATTACCAGGAGGAGGATCCTTCTGTGATTCCCCTCTATTTGACATTAGTGAGATCACACTGGGAATACAGCATCCAGTCCTGACCCAGTGAATACAAAAGAGGCAAGGGCATACTAAAGAGAATCCAGCATTTGTACAGGTTGCCCTGGCAAGTTGTGAATTCTTCCTTCTTGGAAATATTTAAAAGCCATTTGACAAGATCTTGAGCAACTCTCTATATGCGACCCTGCCTGAGGAGGCAAGCTGAACAACATAACTTTCAGTGTCTCTTCCAAAATCAACAATTGTGTGATTTTCAGTCAGTTTTCTCAGTGAGAATTATTAATTCTGATTATAGTTATATTCTACATAGTTATTTTCCGTAAAGCTGTGGGAATTAGAGCATGGGCCACTTCATTCAGGAGTAGTCAGCATGGGTTCACCAGGGGGAGGTTGTGCTTGACCAACCTGGTAGCCTTCTACGATATTGTCATGGGCTGGGTGGATGGGGGGAGAGCAGTGGATACAGTCAACCTTGATTTCAGCAAGGCATTTGATACTGTCTCCCATGACATCCTTATAACAAAGCTGAGGAAGTGTGGGATAGATGAGTGGACAGTGAGGTGGGTTGAGAACTGGCTGACTGGCAGAGCACAGAGGGTCGTCATTGGCAGTGCAGAGTCCGGTTGGAGGCCTGTAACTAGCGGTGTTCCTCAGGGGTCGGTGCTGGGTCTGGTCTTGTTCAACATCTTCATCAATGATCTTGATGAGGGGATAGTGGCACCCTCAGCAAGTTTGCTGATGGTACAAAGTTGGGAGGATTGGCTGACACGCCTGAAGGCTGTGCTGCCATTCAGTGAGACCTGGACAGGCTGGAGAGCTGGGCAGAAAGAAATCAGATGAGGTTTAACAAAAGTGAGTGTAGAGTCTTGCATCTAGGGAGGAATAATTGCATGCACCGGTACAGGTTGGGGGATGACCTGCTGGTGAGGAGCTCTGCGGAGAAGGACCTGGGGTCCTGGTGAGACACAGGTTGACCATGAGCCAGCAGTGTGCCCTTGTGGCCAAAAAGGCCAATGGCATTCTGGGGTGCATTAAAAAGAACGTGGCCAGCAGGTCGAGGGAGCTGATCCTCCCCCTCTACTCTGCCCTGGTAAGGCCTCATCTGGAGTATTATGTCCAGTTCTGGGCTCCCCAGTACAAAAAAGATAGGGATCGCTTGGAAAGAGTCCAACAGATGGCCACAAAGGTGGAAAGAGTCCAACGGAGGGCCTGGAGTATCTCCCGTATGAAAAAAGGCTAAGTGAAGTGGGTCTGTTTAGCCTTGAGAAAAGAAGACTGAGAGGGAACCTGATCCAGGTCTATAAATTGCTAAGGTGTGGGGGGCAGAGTGGCAAGGCCAGACTGTTTTCAGCAGTGTGTGAAGACAGGACAAGGGGAAATGGCCAGAAACTGCAGCATAGGAAGTTCCGCACAAATGTGTGCAAGAACTTCTTTACAGTGAGGGTGATGGAGCACTGGAACAGGCTGCCCAGGGAGGTTGTGGAGTCTCCTTCTCTGGAGATATTCAAGACCTGCCTGGACACCTACTTGTGTGACATGGCGTAGGGAACCTGCTTTGGCAGGGGGGTTGGACTTGATGATCTCTGGAGGTCTCTTCCAACCCCTATGATTCTGTGATTCTGTGACTGGGGATTGGCTGGACATCTGCCATCAGGGACTGAGTGGCTGCACTATAACTACATACATATTATCACATTTGCTTTTTCTTTTCTCTTTTCCTTTTCTGTCTTAGTAAATAGTTTTTATATACCTGTGAGTTCTATTTTATTTCCAGTACTCTTCCCCATGACCACTGTGAATGCTATGTGGTGTTTAGCTACCTGACGGGTTACACTGTGACAGGTGCTTTATGGGTAAGAAATAAGGCAAAAGTGGCACAAGACACACATGTATGAGCAAGGAACTCATGAAAAAACTCAAATGGAAGAAGGAAGACTATGAAGAATGGATCAGCAGTGTGCTCTTGTGGTCAAGGGTCAATGGTATCCTGGGGTACCTTAAAAAGAGCATGGCCAGAAGGTTGAGGGAGGCCTCTCTGCTCTGCTCTGGTGAAGCTGCATCTTGCGTAATGTGTCTGGTCTTGGCTCCTCAGCTCAAAAAAGACAGGGATCTCCTAGGAGGAATTCAGCAGAGGTCCAAACAGATGAATAGGGTCCTGGAACATTTCTGTTACGAAGAAAGGTTGAGAAACTTCTGATTGGTCTGGAGAAAAGAAGACTGAGGGGGAATCTCACCAGTGCTCGTAAATACCAAGGAGGCATACATCAATTGAATGTGTGCCCAGTGACATCACAACATGTACAATACTGTGATTCTGTCATTCTGTGTCATTATGAACATGAAGAAAAATACCCATGACTTACTTCATTTCGTACAGTATTATGAATGAAGATTGTACTGTGATTTTTTCTCCATTGCTACGTCTACGGTATTTGTCTTCTTCAGTTAAATGCCTGATGACTAATTTTGTTATTAGTGGTTGGTACAAAGAGTGTATTTAACACTACATCATTCATTTTTCATGATTTCCAAAACATCATCTTCTGCCCCTGCTCCTTTTTTTAAGAGGTATTGATCTTGTGGTTGCACACTTCAAACCTGTATTTTCTTCTTCTTTTCTGATTTGACGGAATATACTGCTTTAAGATGTGCTTGTTGATATGCCTAAAATGTAAATTTGCACTGAATGTGTGCATGTGAGAAAACTAGATCTGGAAAAACTGTCTGGACAGAGGACATGTCTCTTTTGCAGTGAGTGCACTCCTCAGTGGTTTGGTTGCTGTCTCCACACACACTACTTTTAGTGGTCATTTATCAATATCTAACAGGCAGTCTCCTGTTCCCTAAGCATTATTCTTACGTTGTTCCACACAAATACTTACAAATTACTATTTCAGAAATTTCCTCTAAAAAGGAGTTTACCGTGCTTGCTTCACTTAGTAGGAAAGAAGCATTTCTGGAAGCATGCAGGCAAAAAGAAATCTTGTTTGTGAGTTAAAATGTACTATGATTCATAATAGTGATTATTTATTCTTTCCCCACCTCCTTTGGGTTTGGCACAACTTTTTTGTTTGTTTCTTTTCGTAACTCTAATTCAATCTTTACGGCATTGCTTTATAACCAGAAGAAAAAAAAATAATTCCCTTCAACTTTATAGAGAACTTTCACTATTGTATCTTCATTTCTTTTTCTTAGCAAATTTCTTACTCTCAGACTTGAGGTATGTGCAAGATCTTAGATCTGCTATTGGCAAGAAACTAATTCCAATTAGCGGATACCTACACTGTATGATAGAGGTTGTCCTTGAGCAGGATACAGATATTATTAGTTGCTACACTCCACTTTTTTAAATTCAGAGATGGGGAAGAAGAATGATCAGAACTACAGGCCAGTTTCCATATCAGGAAATAGCTGAATAGAAATTGAATTTTCACTACCTCTTTTGATATAAAAACTAAAGCCATCAAAGGAAGGTAATTAGAATATTATTTTTTTTCATTTTGGAAACCAAGCGTCCTTCCCTCCAAAGCTTGTGCTTTGTGATGGTTCCACTTCATTTTTTTTTTTTTTTTTTTTTTTTTGAAAAGGAAATATTGTTATTTCCTATTGTGAAAGAAGTTGCTGTCTTTTTTATTAGACAAGAATTGTCTTTAAAAATGATTACCTATAACTTTAAAAATGATACCTGGCAGTGTGGATGCTGTGAAATAATACATAGAGAACAGAAAATAAATATTTATTTAAATGGGTAAAACTGAAAATTTTTTTTGCAGTGATATCCTAACTGGCCATCATGTTCACATGTGGAAAATAAAGCCCTAAATCCGAATAGGTCTTTGTAGGTCTGTTTTGCTTCATGTAAATATTGATTTTTTCTTCAAATTGTGTGGGAGAAACACTATCTTCTCAGTCATGAAAGACTGTTTTCATAGTAACATAAAGCAATGTTTTTTGATCTGTGAAGGTTTAAAGCACTCAATAATTTTAACAACACAAGAACCATATCTACAATTGTTCAGAGTTTGTAGTCTGGAGTTTACAATTTTCATGCCGCCTAAATACTTAAATATTTAGGAGATTAACTACAATGATTTTAATCTCTTAGGTCTTTGAAAGTAGAGTATTTATGGAAAAACATTAATGCTTTCTTTCTAAAATCAGTAGCAATATTTATTTTCTAAGCAGGTTTTTGGTAGTTTAAGACCTTTTTAACAATATAAAATATGACAGAGCAAAATCTTTCTCCCATACTGGCTAATTGGATGGAGAGGAAAATAGTTTGGCTTTGTGTATTCTCAATCATTTGAAATACATAGTATTCTCTGGCAGTGTTTAGTATATCTGACAAGTAACCAGCAAAGAAATAGTATCTGTTAGTTAAGCTCACATATGAGATGTCCAGATAGGTTTTTGGCTTTGCTTAAGTTCATTAGATAAATATTATATTCACTTATTTTCTTGTAGCTATGAACACTGTATTTCCATGAAAATAAAATTTGAACTTTTTAATTTGCAAAAGTAAATTCAAAGAGCAGCGTAATTTCCAAAATTACTCTCTCCCTTCACATTTTGGATTGGTCTGTGTTTCTTGAAAACTCTTGAGAGCACTTTGTGTTCGCAGACAGATAGTGGAAATCAAACCTCTTTTGCATTATATAGGCTGTGTTTATATTTATGTCTTTGAATAACACATTTAAGTAGAAACTCATTTTTATCCCATTTCCTGCATTTTCCTCAGGAAACACAGCTTCTTCAAAGCTGGTTTGTGGGCACATCACTACTCTGATTTTCTACATCAGCTCACCATAGCCTAATAAAATTGTGTGAAGCAATTTTAGTCAATATGCTCCTGTTGAAATTTATTCATTTTCTAGATAGTATTTCCACTGATGATATGTCTTATTTACAATTGACCTGTAACTTGTGAAACAGCTATTCTAAGTTTGTTATTCTATAATATATGCACTGAAAAAGAGTGCATTTCACTGAATGATCAAAATAAATGCTCTTGACCATCGTTTCATGGTATATTTCCTGACTTTCTGCTTACAGATGAGTAAAGTCTTGTAGCTAACTCTGGCAACCCTAAAAGCACTTTCTGCTCTTTGCTTGCCCCCAACATAGTCCTCACAGCTATCAACACATCTTGGCAATGGCAGGTCTGCATACAGTAACCCCTGTCCTACACTCTGTAGTCTAGATGCTTCTGCGATGAACTATACTGAGATCAATTTTGCCTTACACTTTTGCAGTAAGAAAATGTTTGCAATGTAGATGACTCTGCAAACACTAATAAACCTAATAACAAACGAACAAACAAACAAAAAAAAAACAGTAAAAAATTAGCACAAAAATGCTGCTCCGTAATGAATGTAAAAGGGGCATAACAAGTAAATCATTAATGAAATGCCTTGAATAGATATTTCTGGTACAATGAATTATCTTTATTTAATAAACAGCAACACGTAAGCACTTTATAACATATCTTATTTGCTTCCAGTGAAAATGTTGTATTAATATTGTATTATGTTGTTCATTTTCTTATTCTGATCATATTATTTTCTCCTATTGCTAACACACTCTTTGCCACAAGGGAGAATTATTCTGGGGCTCTCTGTTAACTATGCCGTGCAACTAATCTAGATCTGAGGAGATAATTATATTACCTGAGATATTATTAAAGAATTATGGCTCCTGAAATGGGCTCACAAGTAACAGGACATTAAAAAAACAAAACTAAATTAAACAACAACAACAAAAACAAAAAACAGTTTCACAACTGTCAATTTTATGTATATATTTATTTGTTTTTTATTCATGTATTCATTCATAATCTTACAATTACAAAGAGAATACAATCTGAGTCAAATTATACGTAGATGGTAGGACGTGATATCCGGGAAGATTTAAGTATGAGTTTGGAATATTGTCAATACACATTCTGCTGGACAACTAGAAATTCTTGTTTTGCTATTTTTTGTAACTCTATAAAGGAGTTTAGCTACAGCTCCTAGTAAGATTGCCATTAAAATACCTGTTTTTCCAAGCTTACATGGAAGAGAGGCTGAGCTGTAAGAGATCAGGGGGCTGTTCTGAACATACTGACATTTGTAATAACTTTTGTTCCACACAGCACTTTTTAAATGTACGCAGTTAGTTGATATCTACTAGAAAATTTACTTCCAACAGAATTATACGCTCCTAATATTTTTAGTATAATTATATGATACGAAGATTGTCAAATTTTGTATATATATACTTCACATGTGTAACATATCACATGAAATAAACTCCCTGTTTGTATCAAATATTTTTTAATAATGTAGAAAATAATTCTATATAGGACTATTACTAGGATGACATGCAAAAGAGAGCAGTGCTACCAAATGATGCACAATACTGATTCCATGAAACCTTCATTTTTGGTATCAGGAAACACAAATTGTAATGAAGAAGCATTCAGAAAGCACTTAAATATTGCAGAGTCTCAACTGAAGTCTTTTCTGTCTTTTTTCCTCTTTCCCTTCCATCCCTGGTTAACAACATAGGGTTCTATTCACAAGAAAATAAATTATGAAGAAGTCCCCAAAATACACTTTTCATTTTGCACAAAATGAACACATTTTGCATTGCATTATTGCCTCACAGAAAAAAAAAATCAGCTAACAAAACACGTCTCATAACCTCCACGCTATATTTAAATCAATTAAAAAATTAATGTCAACAATGATGTGAGTTCAGCTGTGGGGAGAAGGCCTTCCTCTGTACACACACTTGTCTCATAAACATTCTTTTTTTTAGACAGAAGAATCTGTAGCAGAGAATTATTCACAGAATAGGAATTGTAAATTTGATGGAACTTGATGTTTTGAACTTTTGGAAGCAACTTACCAGACTGATCCTCTTTAAGACAAAGCTGTTATTAGGATGAGCCGGAGCTCAGCACCACATAAGTTGAGTTCAGATTCTGGTCCTAAATTCTCATGGGTCTTTATAAGGCAATTTTAATATGAGGGAGGAGGTAAGTGCTGATACATGGGGATGTGAATGCTTTTGAGACACTTATGATTGATAAATACCTGTTCTACTAAATTATATGAAATTGAAAACACCCATCTGTATAGATGATCTTTACTTAATCATTTGGGAGAAAACAAGTTTTCACCCTTGTCCTTATTCTGATTCTCATACAGCTCATAGTTTGGGGGTAACTAAACGATTACAGTAGTTTGTATGATAAACTGCTCTAAAATATACTTTAAAAGCATTCTTCTAAGATGTTTCAACATGCATGTTCTTTCATATTGAAATAATGGTGAGTTAGAACAGAAAAATTATAGGGCCTGTAGTTTTCTCCATTTTACAGAGAGTAATAATTCAGGCAAATTAAAACTAATGAACCAAATAACTAAATTCATGTTATATTTCAGAAAAGTATCTTCACTGTTAGTCCAAGAACTCCCAAGAGTTCAATTAAAGGCCTGCACATTTTCTGAGAAGTGTGAAATTGTAGACCACATACAACTGCAAGATTCTTGATCCTCCAAGAACAGTTTATTCTAAGACGAAAAAATCATCTTGGAGTTCTAGATCACAAATTATTTTCTCTCCTCACACTGTCCCTCTTTGTATGTGATCCAGAGCAGAAAGCATAACATCTAGCTGATATTTTTTCTACCCAGCTGTTGTGAGAATTACTATGACATCACAAAAAGCTTAATCAGATTATGGTTACATTTATGTATGTAACTGAACCTTTCATTTGTATCAATGGTTTACGGGCTGGTTTGACCCAGTTCCATGACTAGCGGGGCGGAGGGATCCGCAGATCCGCGCCTTCAGAAAAGGGAAATAGGGGACCCCAAAATAATTGAACAGAGCGGCAACGATCTGAGGTGAAACAAACTATTTTACTAAGTATAGTATCATCAAAATATAATGAGAGAGAGAGCGTGCATGTGAAAGGTGGATAGGCCTCACCACAACGCTGAGGTGAGAAGTGCAGTCCAGTTGAGCCGATGAAGAAAAAGCAGACGGAGAAAGCAGACGGAGAAGCGCAGGCGAAGAAGAGCAGGCGAAGAAGAGAACATCAAGTGACCTTGCCGGGAGTTACATCTCCTCGCTGACCACAAAGTCCCCTGGGGAATGTAGTTCTTCTTCTCCTCCAGGCAGGCACCTGGAACTTGAGCATCCACAGTCAAACCCCCAGTCAAACCAGTGCATTACATGATGTTATGATGTGGAATACTGATAAACCAAAATCATAATACCATGACAATTTGATAAGTTTTAAATTGAATCTCCTATGACTTCCTCAAGCCTTGTTTCTAGTTTCTCCTCTCTTTCTCTCACTACGATTCATCTACATATTGCCATGGATTGGGAGGAAGAGGGATGATCAAACTGCCAGTTCCCCATGGAAACACACTTATAGAAGGTGTGAATGAGAATATCACAAAATAACGGAAAATAACTTGTGCCTGCAAACAGCACACACCTAGTTCAACAGTGTATTATCATAGCTTGTACCTTGCATTATAGCTATTTTCTCAGAGCACTTTTCAGTGCCACTGCACCTATGGTGAAGATGTTTCTCTGCAGGGGAATAACACGAAGGTCAGCTTAGCCCATGGTACTCTTAGGATGTTCAGAACTGGACCTGAAATTAAATCTTCTATCAGTAAAGTCTAGTCTAGTGATTGCAGAGGGGAGTTCCTACAGATCAATGATCGTAAATATACTGGTATTATTTCCCTATCACTTGGATAAGAAATCATTTCAGCATGCCCTGCTAACATTCTCCAATGAAAAATCTTACTTTTTCAAGGAAAAAATCTGAATTCAAGTGGTGGCAAGGCAGAAAAAGATTGAAAATAGTCTGTGGATTGGCTGAATGAATTAGAAGGTCAGTAGAAGCTAGCTGTCAGTTGAAATTCTATTACTTACATAAATGAAGAAAATACCGAACAGTAGGAGTTTCCCTTCCCACAATATAACAAGCCTGTAATCCTCTTCTGCTGCACAAGAGCCTTTATTTTTTGTTCCTGCTCAAAGTCAGCATGATCTGAAAAGTGATTTCCCCAATTTCAAATCAAATTCCTATTTTCTCAGTCATCATTGTGTACTGCTTTTCATAGCCTTTTCTAAGGAAGAGCTAGCATCCTACATGCTCAATTCTAGGTCAAACTTGCAGTTGGCCAGTCGAGTGAACTGAAATTTCACTCCAGCATATCATTAAGCATTTAATGATATTTGGGGCTGTGAGGTAAGTCCTAGAGAATTCTCCTTTGACTCTTTAGAAGGATTTCAAGCCCCTAGCAACAAAGAAATCTCTGTGCCCTAAATGGCCTACTGCTTCTGGGGCTCATGCATGCTGTTGAGTTTGGCACTGAATGGCTCCAAAAAATCTTTTCATTGCCTGAGGTGTTTGTTGAAGAGTTTTGCTTTGGGCAGTCAGCCATATACCAGAGTTAGGATTGGAGATTTGGATTAAGGTTTTAGGCTACAGTTGTGTAACACAAAGACTCCTTTGTGCCTGCTTATCAGATGTAGGATTTCATACGGTTTTTGTGTTTCTTTTTTTTTCCCCACAGAGAAATGACACTTTCAGCCTATCCCCAGTTTTTTTTTTTGTCACAGCAAGAGAAGTGATAAAACATAACACACTTTTAGAAAACATCTACTAGTTGTCTGTTCTTGGGATAAGCAGTCTAGGTATGTGACCCTGCATAAAAAATTTGGCACTGATATATATCTGTGACTTGTGTCTGCAAATGGAATAGGTGTCACTTGTTCTCTGGTCGTGGAAGTAGAGATTCTACACTTCAGACTTATACTTCAGTTTAAAAACAACTTGTATCAAGGCTAATGTTAGCATGGAAAGAAACAAACTTTAAATTCCCAAAAGTTTCATATCAAGTAGAGATGAGAATCCAGGTAACTGCAGCATTACTGAATACTTGAATGTTGTGCAATATTTCCCCAGATGGTGTGTCTGAATAATCAAACTCTTGTTTCAGATATTAGTCTATATTTTTTTGTGGAATTTCTACAAAATAATGATCATTATTTACCAATGTGTTTATTACATAAGATCCATTAAGTAAAAAGAAAGCCTCATTAAGTTGGTGAATAGGCTAGAAAAAAATTATTGCAAATGCTAGTATATTCTGTAAATATTAGTATATTCTGTTTTTTTTTTTTGTACTTTTTTGTTTGTTATTAACATAAGAAAGCAAAAATGTCAACAATTTACTTACTGAGAAATAACTCAATAAGCATAGTAACAATCTTAAATACAGTTGTTGTGCTTCCAAATTAAATAAATGTACTTATTACTGCACAACTGAAATAAAAACTTTATTCTAGTTTGTTAGTAATTATTTAAACTAATGCTATTGGAATATCATACCATTATTGCAATACTATGACATCATTGTAACATGATAATATTATGCTATTATATAACAGTGTGTAATATAACCAAGATGTAAGTATTTCTTTTTCTTTTTTTTTTTTATTCTATTTTTACTTAAGTAAATTATCTTTTATTTGCATTGTGCAAGTTCTCACCATGGCAGTTCCACTAACCTATAATGTTTTCAATAAAAATAAGATATACTATTTTTGTACAATATTTCCCTTTGATATGAATGAACACTTAAAGCAAAACCATCAGCCACAAAGAAAGTATTTGCAGTTACAGCAAACACTGATGGGAAATTAAAACCTATATAGTGATAGACCTCTTGATGGATCATTGGAGTTTCAGCATTGACTGTGTTAGATGTGATAATCAGTATAATTAGCTGCTTTGATTCTGGTGGGGCTACAGCTGCTGGGAATCAAATCTTAGACTTTAAAGCATAAATTTTTGACACAAGCAATCGATCCCGATGCCCTGTCAGTGCTAAAATTCTAGCTAGTTATAAATCAGTTCTGGTTGCAATGAAGTGAAACAATAGAGTGAGGAAGTAATTTATTAATACTTTATTTCTAATCCTTACAATGACAGAAAAAATACTCCAAAAAATATGATTGTTTGTATTTTCCTCTGGAAAAGACTTTTTGTTGTTGATGTTGTTGTTTTTCTGTTTGTTTTCCTTCATGTTTATGTTTGAAGTAGGAGCTTATAATTGCACTTTTAGACCTATTGTTTCTGATGATTGATCTTGCATTCAGCTATGCATGTTGAGCGCTCACCAATTCTTCTCACTGGAAGGACAGGGATAGGATATAAATCATATGTCAGAATATTGAAAAGGTCATAGTAGTAGATTGCACTATTACTATTTATATAATATATGCTGCACTTTAATTTTTGATACATCATTTTTATAACCAGCACAACATTAAATTGATTTCATTGGTTAACCATTTTAATCAAATGGAAAATAAGAACAAATGTAAACAGTCACAACACTTTTAAATGATTCTCTTATTTCATTGTATTTCAATTAAATTTCCTAGAAAAACAAAAACTTGAAAGAAAATTCAATTAAATAACTAAGTCTGGAGTTCACAAATACTTAGTTACAATATGTTCAAATATTTAAGAATGAAAAAAAACTTATGGTAAATCTGAATATGAATGACAGCAATATTGCAGAATAGAATTCTGAAATGATAACCTCTGAAAGATTCTTAATACTTAGTTGCAATTACTTTTTTTTTAAAAAATGCTTTTTTAATTTTCAGATTTGAATCCCACCTTCTCGATATAAAATGTAAAATCTGTTGATGCTTATGTCTTTTTTGATCTTGAAGAGTCATGATCAAGAATTGTGGTCTCTTTTAATAATTTATAGTCCTTCAACTTTTTTTCAACTAGTTTAAAGTGGCTGATATATCTCATCTAATTCTGTTGAAACTCAGCTAAAGGTCAGTTTGTGAGGGAGTGTTAAAGAATTAATGTTACCTGGATTTACTTCTCTGCTTGAGAGAAAACTTTTTGGGGATTCTAAAGTCTTATTTCTTCCCATGCCAACATCAACATCAACTTTGATATGAGGTGGAGTTATTTTTATGCTGAAGTGTAGGTTGGAAGTGTAGATACCAAGAATCCCTACTTCCATGTCCAGAGAACGAGTGACAGCACGGTAACTCCATTCTCTTTGGGGTGAAGCAATTGGCTGCCTAAAGATATGATGGATTCCTTAGTCCTGGAGAATTTCAAGGCCAGATTGGACCAGCCTCTGAGCAACCTGATCTGGCTGATGCTCCGGTTCGCTGTAGGAGAGTTGGACCAGTTGACTTTAAGGGTTCTTTCCAACTCTAAGGATTCTGTGATCCTATGATTCTATAATATGTCAGTAATTGCTTATCACCAGCTAACATGAAAAACAGGCTGACAGAGGGCTGGCATATGAGCTTCCAGCTTAAGAAGCTTTCAACTAAAAGGAATAAGCCTCAAGATAAGGCTCTAGCTGCCAGACTGAGAATAAAATAAGAAAATGCAACTTCTTATTGTGATTTTGCATGCTGTTCTGTTACAAATCCAAATTTATTTTGATGAATTCTAGTCCTCAGTGATACTTCTGGTAAAAAAAAAGTTTGACAAAAATAATTTTTCTGTAATTGAATGTTTGAAGGTAACTGTCTGTCTGCTACCCACAAAATTAAAAAGAAATTCTTGATCTTGCTCAGCTCCCACTACCAGTTTACTTGCTATAATGCATGTGAGTGAATTTGTGTGTTCAGCAAACATCTCGTTCTATAAAAATACTTTGTTTTGTTGTATAAGAATAAGTTTTCTCCACTGTGGCTTCAGTACAATGTTTCTACAAGGACATAAGAGCTGTTCAGTCACATACTCTATATTTTTTGTCAAGTATACAGTGAAGTTGTTGATTTACCACATATTACTCAATGGATTTTAGATCTAAACTTCAACATAATCATCCTTTTCTGTAGTATTACTGTGGGTGAAATATAAAGTTATCAGACAGTAAGAATACAGATATCACAGTATAAGGCAAAAAAAACCATGCATGAAAACACTGTTAAAGTGAAAAAGCCTTAAAAATGAGCTGTGCATTTCTTATGCACTTGATCTTGGAAAAGCTAAAACATGGTAGTTGATAATTTTTTATTCATTAAAAATAAGACGTAACATTTAATATTCATAGAGCCATAGAATGGCTTAGCTTAGAAGGGACCCCAAAGATTACTTAGGGTCAATTCTCCTGCCATGGGCAGGATTGCCAACCACTACATCAGACAGTAGATCAGGTTGCTCAGGGCTCCACTCAATCTGGCCTTGAACACCTCCAGGGATAGGCCAAGCACAGACCCTCTGGGCACCCTGTTCAATTGTCTATTGAAACTCTGATCATCTTTGTGGCCCTCCTCTGAATCCATTCCAAAAGCTCCGTATCTTAATTGAACTGGGGTCTCCAGGCCTAGATTTGTTACCTCAGATGAGACCTCAAGAGGGCAGAATAAAGAGAGATACCCTTCTATTGATGCAGCTCAGGATACTGTTTTGCTTCCTGGATGAAAGTGCACAATGCTCCAGGCCCCCCATCATCTTTTGTGCTCCTCTGCTGGACTCCCTCTGGGAGGTCCCAGTCATTTTTCATATAGGTGTATAATTAAATCTGACTATCCAGTACACCTTTATAATATGACCAGTAGTGATTTGATACAAATGAAAATAGGGTTTTAAACATTATAACACTGTGAAAAAAATAAGAGATTGCAGAAGTAGGTTAAGGGAAGTTTTGAAGGAGGCCAAGCAGATAATATTTCAAGAAGCCAAGAAAATGAGTGGGAATTTCAACAGTGAGAATAGAGTTCTGAACTTGGTGAATGTAAGAAGAAATGAACAGTGATACTCAAAGACACTTCACAAATTCTTGCAGAGTAAGATAGAAAGAACAGCCTAAGAATAGCATTTTATCTAAGTTGAGGAGACAGCATATGAAAGAAACAGATCAAATTTGAAGGCATTTAAAATTAAATATCAAGCATTAAATCAAGTGAGATATTTATTTGTAGTTAACAACCACTTATTGATCTTCAATATGAAATCAGAACGTACAGTTTGGCGTGTGACATGGTTTTAAAAGTCACTACTAGCTAAGAAAATTCCAGACCAGTATCCTTATATGACCAAGCAAGTTTGTGAGATATCATCCAGGAAAATAAAAAGTACTGAACACCAGACTTGTGCATTAATCTTGGAGATTTGTTTCTATTCCATTTTTTTCTATATACACAGAGTGACTACAAATTTTTCAAAGTGTTAAGAGACACATTTTCTATGCTGAAAACAAACTAAATCACTTCAGGTCAAAATTTAAAATACATATTTAAGAAAAAATACAGAATTGAAAAAAGTAAGAATTGAGGAAAGCAAGATTAAGTGGTCACAAGAAGATAACCGAGTACTTTTGACTTGAACTGTGAAATGTACTAGCTGATGTGATTAAGGATATTTGTCATCAGGGTGTCTCCATGACACAGGGATTGAGTATTTCATAACCACACACAGCATGTCACTGTTCAAATGACATCTATCATCTTAGTTAAAAGATGTGCTTTCCAAGAGTTAAAAGAAAAATAAATGAATGCAAATTAAAGTGTATCAGTATATGTGAGATGTTGCAGACATATAATATGGACTCTCAAGAAGCTAGGTAATAAAACTGGGTGATGTACAAGGACAGTAACTAGTTGAATTTTATTTATTTTTTTGACATCATATTATCTGACAAATGTGATCTTTTCAGTTCTGTTTATTGCTCATGGATTGTGTTTTTAATGAGTACATTCATTATTATGCATACTTCTTAGAACAATATTCTCAATGGATGGAGGATGAACTCTCCTCTTTGACATTTCTGACACATTTCCATTGTGTTTAACTGGCTGTGTAAGACACATGATATTTTCTTTTCAAATTGTGATCAGGTTGAAAAAACATACTAAATGAGACAATCACATTTACTGAATGACAGATGCTTTCCTTGCATCTCCCCTCCTTCTGCTCTCACCTGCCCCCAACGATCCAATAATATTTCAAATAAAAATATTAAGAATAGTCAATCATCAAACTTCAGTGTGCATAGAGTGACTGTAATGAGGTAAAAAAGATGATCAATTTTCATTCTTTAGCAGATTAAAAATGCTTTTTCTGTGTTATTTAAAACAGTATTCTTAATAAGTACAGGTGGTTCTTTGTTTTTGTTTTTTGAGTCTTTAATCACAAATGATGTAAGTCAGAACTGAGTTGTTGTTGCTGAATTGTTTCACAGAACTAGTGTTGATGGGCTACATCAGATGGACAGGTAGATTAAGTCTTCCCATCTTTAAGAAAGTAGTGCAGTCCAGCACCTTTGAACTACACATTCAGCTGTGCAGCTAGACGCTAATGTTCTGGATGTCCAATACCTTAACTGTGGGTTCCCAGGAAAAATGCTGGACACCTTTTTAATTGCTTCACTGAAGTCAATTTCCATAAAAGTGTGAGAAAGAACTTTATTGTTACTGAGAAAGGAATGAAATAAGCTGCCCAGAGAGGCTGCAGTCTCCTTCTCCAGAGATACTCAAGACTCACCTGAATGCTTTACAGTGCTACCTACTGTAAGTAACCTGCTTTTAGCAGGGAGATGGAGTGCGTGATCTCTAGAAGTCTCTTCCAAACCCTAAAATTCTTTGATTCTGGAATTATCAGAGTTTGAATGTCTCCGAAAGGATCCTTACTCCAAACTCTTTACCTAAAGATTTTCTATCCAACTGCATATCATAACTGTGTTAGTGCTGAATGTTGCTCAGGTGACAGACTGTTCTGAAACTGGCACAGATAGTTATAAGATATTCTTAAAAGTTAACTCTGTGGTGTCATCTCTTCTCTCTTCAAATTAGAGGAATAATATTCTGATGTTTAGATTCATAGAGGAATAGAATCATAGATTAGCTTGGATTGGAAATGCTACCCTGTTCCAACCCCCCTGACACGAGTAGGGTTGCCATCCTATCATCCTCCCCAGGGCTCCAACCTGACTTTGAACATCCCCAGGGAAAGGACATCCAAAACTTCTCAGGGCAACCTTTCCAGTGCCCCACTGCCCTCTGAGTAAACAATTTCCTCCTAATATCTAACCTAAGCCTCCCTTCCTTTAAATTATACAATTTCCCTTTTCCCTATCACTATCCGACAATGTAAAAACTTGTTCTCTTAAATATTTATAAGCTTCCTTTAACATTTCTTCATAGAATAGGTGCTCCAGCCCACTGATCTTTGTGGGCCTCCTCTGGACATGATCTAACATCTCCACATCTTTCTTGGGAACCTCAAGGCCTGGACTCAATACTCCAGATGGGGCCTCACAAGGACAGAGCATCATGGGATAATAAAATCTCTTTTCCTGCTGGGTGCTCATCTTCTGTTGCAGACAAGGATGCAGCTGGCCCCCAAGGCTGCAAGCATACACTGTTGGCACCTCTCAAGGTGCACAAAGATTCACCCAAGATGTGGTGATGCCTTGCCAACACATCCTTGATAAGTGATTTATTGTTTTTAAGCTATACTAGCTTTGCTAAGATTTGATTTTAGATTCATTATGCACCCCCTATTGTTTTTGTAGCAAATGGTCAAGGATATCTAGCAATTTTGAATCTTGTTAAGTCACTGTTACCATTGCTCAAGTTACCATCTATTTGTATCAATTTGTATCAATCTATTTGTATCAATAAATATATTTCTGCCTTTCTCTTACAAATGAAATGTGCAATATTTCAGTCACCTTTTGTAACAGCAACATCCTTCTTTTACCCCCGTTCTAATACCAAGTCCTTAATATGTTATAAGATTTACCATGAAAGTAATGACTGAATAATTATTTTTTCTAGTAAAATACAATATGAACAAAAAGTTCCTCTGTCAATGACTGTTGTTGTGTAAAACCCTATCAGACCTTTTCAGTAACCTTTTCAGTATTTGTTGATAACTGAGTTGTGAGCCGTGAACTGAAATGGTCATGACAGGCAGAGCTTCTGAATGCTGTTCAAAGGTTGATAGGATTAACATAAAAATTAAAAGCAGTCTTTGTTTCTATACGTCTCCCACTTTAGCAGAATCTGTTTTGACAGATAGCAGCCGTTCTCTTGAAAAAGATCTGTGCCTGAGCAGCTGGTAACTGAATGATCAAGGAACTCTCCATCAGTATGTGGAGAGATGTTAACAAGCTCTGTATCTTCTCATTTTCTTTACCTTTCTCCTATTTCTCTGCTAGTCCTTCACTCTTCCCATTCTCCCTTTTCTGTTCATTTTATTCGTAATACTTATTCATGCAGTGCCATTTCAGAAATGTCAGCTTTAGACTTTGCTACAGGTGACCTTAACTCTGCTTTTGTCACTGAGCAGTGCAGTGAAAATTCGGTTATACTCTCACAGTATTGCTTATACGTTGTGTTATGCTGTTGAATTGCTACAGGTTAGGTGCCTGTCTTCATCAAGAAATGTGTTGAAAATTATTGTAAACAAAACTGAAATTTTGTGTGGATTGTTTTGTATAAGCAGTTAACTACTTTACTTCTATGGTTATCAGATTATGTGTTTATTAACAGGACTTGAGTGAGATACCATAGGTCATCCTCCAGAAAAAAAATTTGGTGGTGTTACAGATAGGAAGGGTCAGGTGACCTTCTGAATTATTGTGGGGATGGGCAGGCTGCACTAACTTCTGAGGGCAATCCCTGAAAGTCATGAAACTGACTTCTAGTGAGAGAAATGTATTGCATGTAAAGGAGAAATTTTTCCTTCTGTCACTGGAGAATGTAGTTACCAGCTCCAAACCAGCAGACTAGATGTAGCATCATCCTGTGGACAGTCTCCTTATCATGGAAAAGACAGAAAAAACTAGAAACAATTTTATTTCTGTTCAGAAATGAAGAGGGATTTTACATACAGAGAGGAGAACTTAGAGAGAGCAGAAAAACCTGGAGGAGTAGAAAACTTTCAGCAAAAGGAATGAATTTCTTCATTTTGAGCTAGAATTCACAACATACATTCTATTTTGGATGTACTGGAATATGGCGTGGGTTCAGAAATGCTTTATGAATACAGAAGGGTGTGGTCTACTGAGTTCAGATATGAATGTCATAGTTTTGAGGCTTAGGATATTACTCTGTAGGATATTTCTCTGTAGAGGCTATATCCTCAGTATTAAAACTTTGATACATATTATTTCCTATTTCAATCTTGTAGCATGTTAATCTGATGACTGCACTGCTGAAGTGATCCAATATCCTAAATCATAGAGTAACTTTGATAAAACTCTAATTTCCTCATGGGGGAAGGAAGAAAGTGGATGTTTAACAAGACAGACTGAACTTTCCTTTTAGTGAACTCTTCCATTACTTTTTAGACAAATGTTGAGATCAACATTTTTCCTCAACTATTCAATATATAACATTTTTCTTTTTTTTCATGATATCTTTAGAATCACAGAATCCCTAAGGTTTGAAAAGACCTCTAAGATCACCTAGTCCAACTGTCAAATTTTGCCCAAACATCAGTTTTGCCCACTAAACCATGTCCCCATGTACTACGCTTACTTTTTTCTCAAACCCCTCCAGTGACAGTGACTCCACCACTTCCCAAGAAAACATCTTCCAAGGCCTCACACTCTTTTTGAGAAGAAATTCTCTCAACCTGAACCTCCACTGGTGTAAATAAAGGCCATTACCTCTTACTTCATTGCTAGCTAGTTGGGATAAAAGGCCAACCCCACCTCACCACAACCTGCCTTCAGACAGTTGAAGAGAATGATAACCTCTTCTCTGAGACTCCTCTTCTCCAGAGTGTACAGTCTCAGTTCCCTCTGCTGCTCCTCATAAGACTTGGGTTCTAGACCTTTCACCAGAACTGAGTGCAGGAGAATGACTGCCTCCCTACTCCTGGTGGCTGCACAATTTCTGATGTGGTCTTCTTGGCCACTTGGGCAGACTGACGGATCATGTTCAGTCAAACATTGATCAACACCCTGAGATCATTTTCAAGTCGTGCAGCTTTCCAATCACTCTGCTCCAAGCCAGTTGCATGAGATTGGTGTGACCAAAAAGCAGGACCTGGCATATGTTCTTGATGAAATTCAACTCACTAGACCAGTGATCCAGCCTATCCAAGGGTCTTCCTACCATCAGGCAGATCAATACTTCTGCTCAACTCAGTCATCTGCAGGGTAACTGAGAACTCAATCTCCTCATCTTGGTCATCAGTAAATATATTGAGGGGGACAGGCCCCAGTGCCAACCCCTGGGCAACACAACTCATGACCGGTCGCCAGCTGGATTTAACTCCATTTACCACCACTCTCTGGGCACAGCCCTGCAGCCAGTACTTTACCCAGCAAAGAGCATACCTGTCCAAGCCACAATCTGACAGCTTCTCCAGGAGAATACTATGGAAGGCAGAGTCAAAAGTTTGCTGAAGTATAGGCAGACTATGTCAACAGCCTTTCCCTCACTCAAAAGGTAAGTCACCTGGTCATAGAAGGAGATGAGTTTGATGAAGCAGGACCTGCCTTTCATGAACCCATGCTGGCTGGGCTTGATCCCTTGCTGATCCCACAGATGAGGTGTGATCACACTCAAGATGATCTGCTCCATAATCTTCCATGGCACTTAGGTCTAACAGATTGTTAATTCCCCATATCCTCTATCAAATAGTGTTATTATGCTCTTTGTGTCTGTTGCCATTTCCATGGAAATAAACGGGAAGCATTACTTTTGCAATGATCTACGTATACTTGGTCCAAGACAAATTGTATTCAATAAATGTGACCCAGGCAAGCCAAAAGTTGAGCACCCATGAGATAAGGAAAGATTCTTCATAAAGGGACTTTAAATGAGATCCAAACACATTATTTTTTTAATGGGAAAGAAATAATTTGTGTCTGAGTATCTGTTTTTTGATTGATTTTTTTTTTTTTTTTTAATTTCTAATCTAGACCCCTCAAAGGGTTTTTGAATCAAACATATTTTGAAAGTGAATTTCCTTTGTAAATTGAGGTTTCCTCTTTCAAGCTAAAAGAAATTTCCTGGGCTAGGGCAGCTACAGTTTTGGCCCAAATTTGTTAAAATAAGTACTGTTACATTTAGTCACACCACTCTCATCAGTGCTTCTCTGATCTTATGATTCCATGATTTAAGTCTCTATCTGTAAGGTAAGGTTCATAGGTTATCTTTGCTCAGCTTTGGATCATTACTCTCAGGCAAACATCAAATCAGAACAGATCCCTTTCTAATGCTGTTAATAAACTGCATACTATAATACTTTACTTGTCAGAATATGAAGCATAACATCAAATTTCAAAAGACAGCATGAACAATGCAGTTACTGTTGTATTTATGGCTAGTGTTTATTTACATTTGTAAGTAGATTCAGATGCCTGTAAATGCTCTGCTAGATTGATACTCCTTTCCCACATGAAACAAAAAGGAGCACAGCAGAGCATTGCTACTGTTTGCTTACACCTGTGTGGAAATTCTTTTGTTTATATTTGCATTAGAATGTTACACTGCAGTCCACAGCTGAAAATTCTGTACTCCTTACTGAAATTTATTTTTCATATTGGCACATTTGTCTTAGTTTCTGCTTTTCCTTTCCAAAATGTATTGAGAATTTAGTTTTTACTTAGGTATAAGAGTGACCTGAAGTGTTTTTTTCAGACAATGTAATAAACTTCATGAAGTCTGGCAAGGCAAATTTGTATGATTTCAATGTAATTTCTGTAATTTCTATGGGATAGTTCGGATTCTTCCTTAACTTACACCACACGTGAAAATTAAATGATGCTTACTTTCATCTGGATCTCTAGGATCAAAACTTGAGAGGATATGGAAATGACATGGTAGACTTTCCAGCAAATTTAATGCTATTTTATTTGTACAAAGACTAAAGCTGCAAACTACAATAGCTCTAAACAAAGAGAAATGCCTGTCAATAATACAGAAAAAGATCAAGAAGAATGTTTGGATTTGTAAGTCCAAACTGCATGCACCACATCTGGACAAAATTAAATCACTTGTGTCACTTAAAATGAGGAAATAGTTTTATTTTAAAAGCTAAGGGTTCAATTTTAGTCACACTGTAGTCAAAGGATGCTATTGTTTCTACCCAGCATTTTTAACACATGTAAATGCAAAAGAGCAGGTTCATTCTGCAAGCACTTTGCAATCAACACATTGTGACAGAATTAGAAATGAAATGGAGAAAAGATGGCTTGAAATATTAGAAAACTAAAAGAAACAAGGTCTCTTAAAATCCGTGTCACACAAATATAATACAAATGTTAGGCTGTTCTAACTCCTTATAAATGCTATGTTTCGTAGAGATTTGTGAATGGAAGTGTCTTCCTGTTGTAAATGTCCTGAAAAAACGTGGATATAGAAGACAGACTTAATAAGAAACTGGAATTGAGTTAGGAGAATGGGAAAGCTGCTTCTGGTGTGGGTAAAACTCAGGAAATACATTTGTGGGAGGACAACACAAAGAACGCAGGAGGGCAAGCAGAGGTGACTCTTTCTTTGTTTTCTGTTAGCTTTCCTGGGAGAAGCATCTGGACATATCCCCCTCGAAATCTGGCTTTGTGTGGGCGAAGATTGGTTTTATGCTTCCTGCAGCCACAGACTGTGTGGGATACACAGCACCCTGCTGCTCCAGGGCAGCAGCTGTGAAACAGAAGAGACCTGGTTACACAGAATAAGATGAAGCTGGCCAGGAAGCCTGGCTAGAGAAGCTTCTGTACTTTCTTAGAAGAAAATCTGCTGCTCTGTGGGGTGAATCTTTGCCCGTGCTTGGGATGCAAATGGAGCACAGCATTCTTCTGCCTTGCTACTTGAAAGCCCGCCCACCCACCTCTGTTCCTGTGTGGAAAAGTGCTTTCCTTCTGTTTTTCATTCATTAGATGTTACAGCTTACTAACAAAGTAGAATAAGCATTACTATGATTTATACTGTAGTATTTACAAAAGCATATGTGATTCTCTAAAATGAAGTCCTCTAAAGGACATTTATCTGAAGTAATAAAGATACACTACACACCGATGATGGAAATAGGTTAGTAGATAAGGATAATGATACAGAATGATACATTCTGTATCATTCCCCATATTTTTTGTTATGCTCAAGGCTCCTCAAGTAGGTAACATGGTGTTTACGTTAGTAATGTTCCAAAGAATTTATATGCCTATCAATTTCAGTGTTGAGAACAAACTTAGTCCATTGTTCCTTGTCTTGCACAAACATATAGATATATTGCAAATACATCTGATTGTGTGTGCAGTTAGCATACATACAAAAGATTGCTTGTTGTAACAGGAATTATGAGAGCTGCACCGAAAACCTCTGAATTTATTATGCCTCTGAATTTATTACATAGATCCATGACATCAGAAGTGGATGTTGGTTGTATAACAGTAGAGGTTGAACCTTCCCACCAATATTCCATTGTATTTTGCTGCCATGCAACAGATGGCAGCATAGGGGCAATCTGACAAAACAACATCTGACGTAGAAGTGCAAAAGTGTGGAACTGAATTCCTTTGTGAAGGTAAAACGGCAGCCATTGACATTTATCTGTATTTGCTGGATGGTTATGGAGACCAAACTGTAGATGTGTCCACAGTGAGGTGGTGGGTGGTACATTTCAGCAGATTTTTGTAAGAACAGCATGCAGGCTCTTGTTCATCACTGATGAAAATGCACAGCTAATGGCAGTGACTATGTTGAAAAATAGTGTTTTGTAGCTAAGAATTCGCTCTATCAAATAGTGCTATTGTGCTCTCTGTTGTATCTGTTGCAGTTTCCATGAAAATAAATAGGAGGCACTACTTTCAGAATGACATACTACAACCACAAGATTCCAACTGACATATTTTCTTGTTCTAGTGATCAGGAGGAATATTTAGAGCAACATGGTACATACAGAACTGCTGATACTTCTGAATGTGCTTGCCCCAGTGCTATTTAGGGTCATTAGGGTTGTGGTATCTTTTCAGAAAGCAATCTTTCCTGTTCATTGTCATGAGGCAGAATCTGGGTGATGACACAAGCACAATGTAAATTACAAGCTTGAAAGTAAAGGCAGATGGGAGGTAGCAGAAATAGGTTAGAAACATAAGGAGTAGAATATGAAATGGATGAGTTACCCAGTGGGATAAATTTCCACATGGTCCATCAAAAAATTTTACAAGACTTCAGGCTGTAAAGTACTGTGATATCAGAGTGTGTGGTAGGAAGTAGTACTTACATTCTTCCTTAGTTTCCCCCTGCAGATGCAGACATAGGCACAAACGGATGGATTCTTCCCTCTCATCCAACAGACAGACTTCTGCTTTTCCTATGCCTCAGTCTTTAGCATGACAGGTTTCCTCTTTAATCCTAAGACATTTACAGGGTTCAGCTTTGGATCAGCTTGGCAGGAATTAAGCATTCCTCTTGTAGAAGCCTAGGTTGAGAAAAGCAATTAAAGACAAAAAAATGACAGAAAGATTTACGATACTTGCACACAGTGGGAGCAGTCACAGCTGAAGAACAAAACTATTGCTGAACTGTAATTTAGATTGACTCTTGACTGATCTGTAAATGTCTGTGCCTGACTGTGTCTGTAAAGGTATAGACCTGGTTAAGGCCTCTTTTTCACCATGATCCTCCCATAGGATACGCTTTTATATAGTATGTCTTATGTGCTTCTCCAGTAACCGAAAGAAAATACATCACTGCTTTTTGTGTTATAACTCAGGCATGTCCAACTCATGGCCTGTGGGTCACATGCAGCCCAGCACAGCTTAAAATGCAGTCCAACCTCTGCCCCAGTGAGTGGCATGGCCTGGTCCTGAGTGCAGGTGTGCATCCATCGCTCAGCATCAATTGAATATCAGTGCTCTATTAGTCCTATCTGAGCTGAAACACAGGCCTGGGGTGCAGTGCATTGCCAGTTCAAGTTATAGCAAATAAGCCTATGTATTTTGATACACTGGCTAAATGCAGCCCCTTGAATAACAAGAAAAATACTCACCCATATTTTCCATTCTGATAAAGGAATTTGAGAACAGTTTCAAGATTACCAAATAATTTTAAATTTTTTGGTATATTTGCAACTCCAACTTCCATCAGCACAAATGCACAACCTGCAAATTTTCAAATGGAATATGTAGAGCTTCAATCAGATATTCAACTAAAAAAATCTGATCGTGACTCTCCACTGTACATTTATATGTCCTGTCCTAGCAAAGAAAACATCCCTTGCTTCGTGCCTAATTCATGTCATCACAGTACGTAATTTGTGAACAACTGTTTTCAGAGGTGAAGCATGGGAAATATAAAAATTCATCAAAAATTTCTGATGAATACCTTGAGAACTCACTAAGAATTGCAACCACTTTCATTGAACTAGACTACTGAGTTAGTTTCACAATATTAATTTCAAATATCCCACTCTTTTTATGGTTTTGTTGCTTTCTTATTTTAAAATATATATTGTATATAATACAGCTATATATATTAATGTCTTATATTTTTAATAAAATATATTAAAAATTAAAATGTTACTTATATATTAAATACATAATATTTTTTTGTGAGGGGTGCTCTGAAAGTAATGCCTCCTATTTTATTCTGTTGGTTTATATCGTCAGAGGCAGATGTTGGTGGTATGGCAGTAGAGGATGAACCTCCCCATCAATATTCCATTATATTCTGTTGCCAAAGAAGGGCAGTCTGACAAAACCGATGTGGAAGTGCCTGTGAAGTAATACTATGAAGGAATACTGAATTCCTCTATTCAGAAAAAAAGACACATATTTACATTCATTGATGCTGAACTTTATGGAGACCAGTGAATTTCAACATACACAGTGAGGCACTGGGTGTTGTGTTTCTGTACTGGCAACTGTGATAGTGTGTCATCTCCACTGGTGCAGGTTTATGAGTGTGGCATGCAAACTCCTGTTCATCACTGATGAAAATGCATAGCTAAAAATGGTGACTATGTTGAAAAAGAATGTTTTGGAGCTGGGAATATGCTCTACCAAGCAGTGTTACTGTGCTCTTTACAAATGCTATAGTTTCCATGAAAATAAACAGGAAGAATTACTGTTGGAGCGACCTAGATATATGCTGCCCAAGACAATTCCTCTTCATTCAGTCCAAACCCAGGCAAGCCAAGATGTTGGTTGCTCATGTTATAACTAATCTGTCAATGACTCAGTTCTTGGCATGGACCCCTCTGCACAGCCAGTACACTTCAGAAGAAAAACAATCAGTACAGAAGTAGATTTCTTTTGTTGATCTTGTTGATAATGATCTTGTTCTTGGTCTTTGAGCTACAGAACCTCTCAGGATTACTGAGAATTAAGTTGTCATGCTTCCCTGAACGTATTATATTTCACCTATTAACAAATCTTATTCATGACTCTAAGGAGTGCCTGATATACTCTTGGTCCCACAAAAGGTAATATATTTCAATGAACCCATGTATTGAGAATTCAAAAGAAAAAAAATATATGCATAGTTTCTATATAACAAACCTTTTTTTAGCCCTGTGTTCTGAAATACAGCTTGAAATCACAGAATCATAGAACAGTTTGGGTTGGACCTTTAAGATCATCTAGTCCCACCTTCCCTGCTATACGCAGGGACACTTCCCACTAGACCAAGTTGCTCACAGCCTCATCCAGCCTGGCCTTGAGTGCTTCCAGGGAGGGGGCATCCCCCCATCTCTGGGCAGCCTGTTCCAGTGTCTCACCACCCTCACAAGAAAGAATTTCTTCCTAACATCTAGTCAAAATTTATATTCTTCAATTTTAAAGACATTTCCCTTGATCTGTTTCTACATGCCCTTTTAAAATGTCCTTTCCCAGCTTTCCCATTGGCCCACTTCAGGTACTCTTCCTATAAAGTCCCCCTGGAGCCTTTTCTTCTCCAAGCTGAAGAGGCCCAGATCTCTTAGCTTGTCTCCACAGGGCAGGTTCTCCAGCCCTCTGATCATCTCATTGACCCTCCTCTGGACCCGCTCCAACAGCTCCATGTCCTTCTTGTGTTAGGGACCCCAGAGCTGAACGCAGTATTCCAGGCAGGGTCTCACGAGAGCAGAGCAGAGGGGCAGAATCACCTTCCTTGACCTGTTGGCCATGCTTCTCTTGATGCAATCCAAGATATGGCTGTCTTCTGGGCTGCAAATGCTCATTGCTGGCTCATGTTAATCTTTCATCAACCAACAATCCCAATTCTTTCTCCTCAGGGCTGCTCTCAAGGCATTCTCTACCCAACCTGCATTTGTGCTTGGGATTGCCACAAGCCAGATTCAGGACCTTGCACTTGACCCTGTTGAACTTCAGGAGTTCGGCAATTGCTCACCTCTGAAGCCTGTCCATTTCCCTCTAGATGGCATTTCTTCCCTCTGTGTGTCGTCTGCACCACTCAGCTTGGTGTCCTCTGCAAATTTGCTTAGTGTGCACTCGATCCCACTGTCCATGTCATCTACAAAGATGCTTAAAGACGTTATTTGTTAATTTCACAAGCTTCATGACATTAAAAAACGTCTTTTGCCGCAAATACACAATCGTAAAACTGTTAACTTCATGGATATCATTATTTCTGTTTGCAGCCTGATGTTTGAGAGACTATGTAAAAACAAAATTTTAAAAATATATGTAGTATTTACTTCCGTGGGAATTTAAAAGGTTTCTGAGCTACTTATATGCACATAAAAGCATTTAATTGTAAGGTGTTCTTTGTGATAAATGGTAACGAAAAAATACTTGAATAAATTTCCCATTATAAAATAAGAAATTATTTCAAGACTTTGCCCTTTCCATTGCTCCCTTAAAAAGGTGAACCGCTCTAAATAATTTATATCAGGACAGCTTCAGGTCTTTTGCACTGCTAATGAACTGAGTAACTGAGAAAATAGCACTTCTGCAATTAATACAACAGCATAAGCTTGCCCTCCTGGCAAAAAAATAAAAGAGAGAACAATGGAACAAAATTCCTAAATCATTAATGCAATACCTAAGTAAACTTCCTAAAAAATCTGTTTTCTAAGTCTTTCAGCAAGGAAGCAATTATCAGTGCAAAATAGTATTAAAACAAATGAGTGCAACCCTTTATTTTTTTTTTTTTTCCAGGAGATAGAAGACATAGAACATATACTAAAATTACATAATCTGTATTGGAAATATGGAAATAAATTAATGGAAATATTTGTCTGAATGTAATCACCGGGGCTGTTGGTCAATGGGGGATAGGCCTAGCCGCTGCATTTTAAAGGCAACTCCCCTTCACTAGCCTGCTCCATTCAGACCAATTTTACTCACCTGTGGAAAGGGAAGTTTGGGATGTAGCAGTTGACTTTGTAAGGCCTTTTACTTTGCTTCACAGTATTGTCTTGGAGAAGTTGGCAGCCCATGGCTTGAACAGGCATACTCATTGCTGTGTAAAAATCTGGCTGGATGGCAAGGCCCAAAGAAGAAATGGGAATCAGTAAATTCAGCTGGTAACCTCACACCATAGTGAGTTCCACGGGGGGCAGCACGCGGCCCTGTTAAAATCTTTATTGATGATTTAGATGGGGGGATTGAGTGCACCCTCTGTAAATTCACAGATAACACCAAGCTGAGAGGAAATATTGATCTGCATGAGCGTAGAAAGGCCATATAGAGGGATTTGGATGGGCTGGATTGATTCATGGAGGCCAAATGTGTGAGATTTAATAAGACCAAGAACTTCAATTCACTACAAGAAAGATGTCAAGGCACTGGAGAATGTTCAGAGAAGGGCAAGGAAGTCTGTGAAGGGTTTTAACAAAGTTTTTAGAGAGCTGAGGACTGGGCTGCTTATTTTTGGAAAAAAAAAAGGAAAACATATTGGGAGTTCAAAAATGCAACCTGTAGGAAACAAAATTTGTTGGCTCAGAATACCAAAAGGCTCTGCATGCTTTGAAGTGCTACTGAGAGAGAGTAAGGCTGCGAGATGTTGCCTGTATCTTAGCCCTTTACCCTAGGATCGCCGATGAAATGTCTAGTTAAATGTTTTCATGCAGCGTGAGGGGTTCCTGAAAAGAACAGCTACATTTATAGGGCAAAGGAGTGTGATTTTTTTGGACTAGGTGATACAGTAAATACAGCTACCTTCATAGTCCTTTTCATATATTTGTAAAGAAAAATAATACTGGAAACACAACAATGTCTTAAACAGAAGGAAATAAAGGGGCAAAAAGAAAACACAGCGTTCCTATAGTCTCTCGAAATCAAAAGCCCTTACCCATGACAAAGGGGAAAACCACCTGGGCGGGTGCATCTTCCCGCGGGGCCTCTTTCCTATCCAACCTTGTTTTTGGGGGAAACAAAACAAATGTCAAGGCAGTATGTTAAAAGTTTTATCTGAGGGAACAATTTCTTTGGTTTGACCAACCTTTCAATTTTGTGTCTTTTCTCGGGTAAAAATTGTAGTACCAACTAGCAGTCAACCCAGATCAAAGGACATTTATCTGTAAATGTTGTTGTTTTAGTGACTGCTTGTGGAACTAAAAAAACCTCCGTTTCCACTGGTGAAAAATTTCGTGATGTTATCTTCTTACAAAGGGGAATTAAAATTTAATATGTGAATATGCGGCTTGTTCGATTCACCATGCTGTTGATTTCAGAAAAAAAAAGAAACAGTCAGAAGAGGCATTGTTTCTCTCCTAAGGGACCCAAATCAAACCAAACTTGCTGGGCAGGCTGGGGAAAGTTTTTCCCGAAAAAAACCCATTTTGATTAAATGTAACTTTTTGAGTGCTTATAGCTCTCAAATCCGGTAAAAAACCATCGGATTTTGCCCTTCAAATTTTGTTGGTCCTTCAGAATAAATTATGTGATGGTCTCTTTAATCTGAGGATATTAAACTGTAAGGTGTATTTACAGAAATCCTTTGCAGAACTCTATCAATGAATACAGCAGGTTCATTCCAAGAATACATACTGTGGATTGTACTTAAATCTACCGAAAGTGCTCCTCTATAAAATTTAATAAAAATCCAGTAGAAAAGGAAATCAACTGCAACATCGCTTAAAAAGTCTTTTGCTTTAGAAAGAGAAGATTTTATTGTCCCTAGGCAAGCGACACAGGCAGTGGTAAATTTTGTGCTGCAATTGTTAATACGGTTTAAAAAAAAAGAATAATATCCCCCCCTCGAGTAGATGAAATACAATTTAGGTAAAAGAAAAAAAAAAAAAACTTCAAAAAATTTTTTAAACCATGCAAAATTAATAAAATTTCCTGTCGCACCCATTACCTTTTAGATGCTTGTATTAAAACAGTGAAGCAAAAACGGAACCTGGGCCTTTGCCATTTTGATGCTGCAGATACCTTCACACAATTTATACAGAATTTATGTATGTTGAGACGCTTTCCTGGAATATAATGCACAGACTAGAAATTATGACTTTATTATACACTTCAATTTCGCTTTTTGAAATTCCCTGAAAACCTTGTTATTAAGATGCAGGAATGGGTGGAAACACAAGAAAAATCTTGTTCGCATTATTTGAAGATAAGGCTGATTTTTTTTTAATTGTGGAATTTTACCTAGTCTTGACCACTATTAATGCAGAAGTTTAACGTTACTATTGCCTTATGGACATGACAAAAAAAAATTACTCTTTTTTTTTTTTTTTTTTTTCAATTTGGAATAATTATTTAAAAAAAAAACCAAACAAAAAACCCACACACCCCCCCCCCGATTCCCATGGTAACCAAAATGAAGTCCCATGTGAAGAAATTTTGACTTACTCCCCCCCCGGTTTAAGATGGAAATGCTAAAATATTGAGCTCTTGCAGCAGTTTTTTAAAGCTTTTTGTCTGTGGGATTTGTTGAGCAACTTGTTAGAAATTAATGGCTTGGGAAAAGTTTTCCCGTTCCAGGGTTTAGTGCCCAGGGAAAACTCTCTGTGGAGTACCTTCTTTAACAATTCCTGGACTTCTGAAATCATTCCCTTACACAGCCCAGCTGTTTGTGGTGCTGCATCACAAAACAGATAATCCAAGAAGGTGCTAAGTTATTTGGCTTGGTTTGGTTGAACTGCTTCATTGTAATTTCAGACTCTCTGAAAATGGGTTGCCAAGTAAAGTACAAAGTGCAAGAGAACTAGGAAATTCAGTCTCTCTCTTTGATAAAAACTTCAGGCTCTCACAGGTCAGTACCTTGAGAAGACCTAACAGAAAGTAGCTCCTAATGAATTTGATTTTGAATCTGGTATCACATTGTTACTCACACTCTCCCATTTTCCCAAAGAGGAGAGTTCATCATTCGCTTGATGAACTAAAAATTTAAAACATAGTTGTTACGACATTACAGCTTTTGGGGGGAAGTATTAAAGAAAAACAAAAAAAGAGAAGCCACAAGTTACCTAGTCTTTAAAATCTCATTTTAGAAGAAGAAGAAAGACATAATCTGATCTCCAAGGCAGTTAACAGAATAAAACAGAAATCCTGCTTACTGAAAAGTCCCTTAGATATTCAGAAGAATTTTATGTGAATTCACAAAGAAGAGAGAGTGCATTTTTTTTTTCTTATTTTTGCAGTAAAGAATAAATGGGGAGACATTTCTCATTTCTGCTGGATAATTTTGGGTAGACTTTGTTTACACAACTGCCAAGTAAAAAAGTTAAAGAAAATGTGCACATTTCACAAAACGCATATTTTCGATTTTTTTTTCTGTTCTATTTGATAAGCATAAGAAGTAAATTTTTTTATAGAAGTACCTAAATGCAGTAGCAGATGGTCTGAAATTACCGGCTATCACTTAGTTGTTCCAGCTACCATTCTTGCCATTTCTTATCATCAGAAATTACTTCAGCCCTGCTAAAGAATGACATATAACATCTGCAGGAAAAAATACAAATGCATCAAAGTATTCCTTTGCACAGGGTTCATGGTTCATATTAAAATACACTTCTTCACAAATACACCCTTATTTTCCTCATTTTTTTTTTAATAACTATGCATAAAAAAATTTTTAAAAAACAATCTCTCTGACATTCTAATTCATGAATCGGAGAACAAGAATGGCCGGGGATTGGAAAAGGCCCAATGACCATCTATTTCAACCCCCTTGCTATGTGAGGTTCCAACCACCAAACCCAGGCTGCCCGACCAATCCACCTGGCCTTTGAATGCCTCCAAAGATGAGGAAGAATTGTGCTTTTAGTCTCTTAACTATTCAAATGTGATATTTTGATGTATTTAATTCCTCTTCACTTCTCTATTTTCACCTTCTTCTTATCTTCCCTTTCCTCATTCTTCCTTTTTTTTTTTTTTTCTTTTTTCTTTTTTTTCTTTTTTTCTTCTTTTTAACTGATTTGGTTTTGTGGAAATAAGAAATAAATGCATTATCTCATCTACATTTTAAATGCTGTGAAATCTGTGCTTTATCTTTTATTCTCTGACAGGAAGCTTGCAGCTTAACAAAGTTTGTAAATATACAAGACATAGGTTAATTGGAAAAGAAAATGAATATTACCAGGCTCATGTTGAAGATGTGCTATCAATAAGCCTTCACAAGGAAGAAATGCTACTAGCTTTCTGACTTGCATTGTGTAGAGCACAGCTACTAGGTCAAGCTCTCTACTCAGAGGTTCTTTTGAATTGTATATTTCTCTCATAATTAAAAGACAAAAACATCTCATGGGTTTCTATTACTTTAATATGAGAGAAGGAAAATCACATGCCAGTTTATGAGAGACACTGACCTGCAACCACAGTTCATCAGAAATGTTTGATTTCTTCTCTTGATATGTGTTTAAAATAATATATTTTTGTGAAATGTGTTTTATTATAATACTATTGTTATTGGAATATTTTTCTTTATTTTTTAAATTATAATATTTTTTTATTTAGACTTTCTACATTTCCTCCATAGGTTATGAGAAGAGGTTTTCAGACTGTAGTCTGCAAACTTCTGGATGCATTACTACAGGTATTATTTCTAAAGTATTTCCAAAAAATTAAAGAAAGCAAAGTAGTAGAAAAAGCAATGCTTCACCTAAATACATAAAAATTGTAAAAAGTTTCCCGCTTCTTAGGGAACACAAAGACTTCAAATTGTGAAAAAATTATGCGTAACCTTAGAAGCCCTCCATGTGATAGAACACACATGTCTATGCTGTGAAAGGTAGGGAGCTTAGAGGATGTTGTGGAGTGAAGCTTCCTCTAGAAATCATCTGCTGTCATCATGCAGCTTATCTGAGAGTGCATCTTACCTCCGGTGATCTACTCTGCTATATTTGCAACTTACAGGATTAAATGTTTAGACAGAAAGCCAAATAACTGCTTTTTTCAGAGACAGAGACTCTTATCTATGTGGCTTTGTAACAGCTGTATCAGAGAAGAAAACAAACTTAAAGAAACAGAGATGCTGAAATCAACAATAATGAATCATAGAATCACTGAATGACCTGGGTTGAAAAAGACCACAATGACCATCTGGTTCCAACCCCCTGCTATGTCAGGGGTTCCAACCACCAGACCAGGGGGCCCAGAGGCCCATCCGCCTGGCCCTTAACCTGCGGGATGGGGCTCCACAACCTCCTTGGGCAATTCCCCGTGTGTCACGACTCCTGAGTAAAAACTTCCTCCTAAATATCAACCAAACTTCCCCTCCTGAGGTTAAAACCATTCCCCTTTGTCCTTCACTACCACTTCCGGAAAAAGGTTCCCCCCCTCCCTTTTTTTACTCCCTTAATACTGGAAGGCCACAATGAGGTCTCCCTGCAGCCTTCTCTTCTCCAAGCTAAACAAGCCCAGTTCCCTCAACCTTTCCTCATAGGAGAGGTGTTCCAGTCCTCTTATCATCTTAGTGGCCCTCTCTGGACTCATTCCAAGAGCTTCATGTCTTTTTTGTGCTGGGGGCCCCAGGCCAATGAATTTGGACAGTAGAAACAGTCAACACAAGATTATCTGTCTTAATATCAAATTCATCATGAAACATCTCAGAGAAATTTGTGTAAATATAATAACCATTTAATGAAAACTCAGAAATAAAGGCGGCAAATATCTACTACTGATTAAGGGAGTGAAATAAATGACTAAGGATGTCCTTTTCAGCCTTGCACACACACAAAAAAAGTACCTGTATTTAATAGTTGCTCATTATTTGCTTAACATACTCAGAGTGGGGGGAACCGATTATGGGAGTTAGGCTTTCCAGTTACACACACACAGAAAGCAATACAATGTGACAAGTACAAGGAGAAGTTAATTTTACTTACTGTTAATTCCCAACTATTCGTACATTAAAATTACAAATCTTATCTTACCCAGGGAAGTGGCAGGAAATTGCATCACAAAAGGTTCAGGTTGCATATGAGGAAAGTGTCTTCACTGAGAGGGTGTTTGGATGCTAATACAGGCTTGCCAGGGCAATGGTCATGTCTCCAAGCTGCAAGAGTCCAAAAAACATTCGGACAATGCCCTCACATACAGGATTTGAATTATTGGTACTCCTGCCAAGACCAGGACTGGATGGTCCTTGTATGTTCCTTCTGACTGTGGATTTTCAACAACTCTATGATTTACTGCCAAATGAAAGAGAATTTTCTTCTAAAAGGTTCAAAATACCATTATTATTACAAAGGCTTTTCATACTCATCATCAGACAAATTAAAAAATAACTACCATTTAGAGATATTTTGATAAGTTGTAGTAAAGTTGTTGTATATTTTGATTATTTTTGTCAAATGTTAATTATTATTAAATATATTTTCCCACCATTTGTGGACAAGATAATGTTCCATATAGAGAAGGAACTGTATGTTTCTAAATGGAATCCAAATAATATCCAATTATTTACTTTCCAGCATTTTTTTTATACGACCCAGGATACAGTTGGCTTTCTGGGCTGCAAGGGCATAGCTAATAACAGTGAGTATGTTGAACAATAGTGTTTTGTAGCTGAGAATTTGCTCTATGAATTTGCTCTATGTTATTGAGCTGTTTGCAGCTGTTGTAGTTTGTTGTCAATAGGAGGCATTACTTTTGATGCAACCTACATATGTATGGCCCAAGACGATTTCTATTCTCTAAATGCAGCCCAGGCAAGCCAAAATGTTGGACACTCCTGCTGTAGGATATAGTGTCTTGGAAGAAAATGCATGATCAATTACTAAATTGATCTCAGACAAGAAGCCATGTGTTTCAAGCATAGAGGAAAATACATGGTGAACTCATGTTTGTGCCTGGGATGATCATGGAACATATCCTCCTGGAAGACACGAGAGGTGAGGAAGTGATCTGAGACAGGCAGCATGGCTTCAAGGGCAGGTTGTGCCTAACCAATTGGGTGGCCTTTTGTGATTAAGCGATGGTAGCAGTGGACAAAGGAAGGACTGTTGATATCATCTCCCCACACATGTGGAAGGCCTTTGACATGGTTTCACACTGCATCCTTTTCTCTGAGTTGGACAGATACAAATTTGAAGGCTGGACTAAAGATGGATGGATAAAGATGGTGGATAAAGAGATATTTGAATGGTAGCAGCCAGAAGGTTGTGGTCAATGGCTCTATACCTAGTTGGAGGCAAGTGTTGACCCCTAGGGGCTCAAAAAAGGGCAATTTATTTTAGCTACTAGGAAGAAGTTTATTACCCAGGAGTGGTGAGGCGCTGGAACATGTTGCCCGGAGAAGCTGTGGATGCTTCATCCTTGGAGGGTGTTCAAGGCCAGGACGTGTGAGATCTTGGCAGCCTAATCTAGTGGGTGCAGCCCCGTCCATGGCAGGAGGATTGAAACTAGATGATCTTTGAGGTCTTTTCCAACACAAACCATTCTATGATTCTATGGTTATGCATTTTTTTTTTGTACCAAGTGAACAGAGAAAGCTCTAATTACATATTTCATTCCTATCTTTGAGACGGCTCATTATCTATACTCTTGGTAATATGTAAAGCATATTTTAATATGAGCTTTAAAAAGACGTGTCAATTCCATCTCTTTAGGAATGTCCCTCTATAAGGCAAACTAATATAAAATATTGTTACATGGCAATAATTCTGAGCCTGAAAAATTATCAAGGTACAAGATTTTAATATATTCAATATTTAGACTATATTTTTCCCAACACTGTTCATTATTCTTGTAGCAGAGAGCCAACCAGATTAGAAGTTAATTCCACAGCAGTACCCTTGCTGATGTTTGTATTCTAAATTAATGCTTTAAATATTCATAGTGGAGTTCAGAAGATGATTGATGCTCTATTGTTGCACTTCTTGTTTTCCTGCAATAAATTGTAAGAAAATAATTTGAAGAACTGTTGTAGGCTTATCAGTAGGAGAAGACCAAAAAGGGAGAATAAGAGAAAGCTTAGATTCAGCTTTACCAATTATAAATACTTCCTTAAGTTTTGCATTTAAATTTTCAATGTGACTTGGAATGACAGAGGGAATAAAAATTTGGGAACTTTAAATGAAAGGCATTAGCAAATACACTAAATGGATTGCAGACAGGATAGCTGCAAAAATTTTTTTTGACTATCTTTAGGCTTTCTATTTATCACGATAAGAAGTTCAGGTTTAGGTTTGATAAGCCTAATCCTGCCTTTGATGTGGGTGTGCTGCAGAGCTTACAGATATCAGCTAAGCTAACAGACAGGAGTATGTGGGCCAATGTTGCACTTCAATCTCTTTACAGAAAGAATATATATTTTGAAAAAATGACCTTCTGGTTTAGAAGAAAACATTCCATAATCTGTCCATAGCAGCTACTAACACATTGAAAGCAAATAATAAGAGAATGATTTCAGCTTGACTGCAAAAGCTATAATTCCCTTATGTGGGCTGCTAGGAGTTTCATTTGCTTTAGCTATTGAAGAATGGCTTTAGAACAAAGATAAATCTCTTACATGTAGGATAAGTGGCAAATTAAAATCACAAAAGTAAACAGATGCAGGTGCATCATGATTCTTATGTGTGTATTTAATAGAGAACCATAAGTGACCATCAAAAAGAATGAAGCTGTTTTGCAGATTCTTGAGGAGAAGGGAAGAAAAAGCATTACGTATATCCTGCTTTAGTGATGTGCTGTTTTGTCCAACTTGTTGAATTTCCACAGTTTATGGGAGTTTGTTGGAGATTTTGCACTTGGAGTTACTTGTATATGGATAGATTGTTTTCATCCAAATTAAAGTTTTTTTTGTTTGTTTTTTGTTTTTTTTTTTTTGTTTGTTTTTAATTTAAACATAGTCATTGTTTTTGCCTAAGTACTGCCATCATTTTGAACAGTAAGTGACTAGGCAAACTTACATTAAGATATCTCTGATGCAATTAACTTGATGCCACAACAAAGAAATCAGAAGTTTTACAGGGCTGATCTCTGGTTGAGAAGTGCTAACTTCTCTTTTAGCTCGTGCTAAATCACAAAGCCAACATTCAGTGCTGAACATCTGAATATAGAGCTTTTGTCATACTGATACTGTATTTCAGAGGCTGCTATTCTCCCAATTTGATGACATTCGTTATCATATCATAAAATATAATCTAGTAGTGTATTGGTTTCACATTTTCCTTCAGGCACATTCAGTCCATTGCTGAATATATGAAAATTAATCCCCTGGATGTTCAATAACAAACACTGCTACAGATCATTTAATTTGTCTGGCATCATATAATAACTGATGCTAATAAGGAAAAGTAGAAAAAACGAACATTAGGAAATCTTCCCTCTGTCTTTAGCAAATGAAAAGTTCAGAGCACACATTTGAATATGGTATGAAATCTCATTCTGAAAATATATTATCACTGTAGTGTTTGTTCTTTATAAGAGCCTGCTAACAGTGTTATTCTTATAAGGATTAAATTTTGTTTTTCCTATGGTGGAAAATCTCAATTTGGGTAATGTAAGTAGCTCTATCTTTTTAATATATTAGTATATTGCAATTTATTATTATTAATTGCCTAGAAAGTGCTGTACCATAGGAAATGAGTTACTAACTAAACCATTCAACTACTAACATACTTCATTCCTGATGTAATTTCACTGCAGAAAAACCAATTTTAGATAAGGGATAAATTTCTTTTAGTGGTATTTTTCAGACTGACACAAAAATATGATACTCTGTGAGAATTTGCCATTCTGAAGATTTTATACCTAACAATTTTCCATTAAATTACATAATGTATATGCGACTAGATCTATATATATATAGAAAGAAACATGTTAAGTGAGGAAATACATAAAGGAATGTATACATTAGGCACAACATTGCCATAGTTCTTCCAATTCTTTTGTACCCATTATTATTTTTTTTTTCAATTCATAGTCATGTACATTACTTCATGAGATATCATAAAATAGACACCTGAGGATTTTTTTCTAGATATACATTGCATCATTCTCTATGCCTATATTCTTTCTTCATATTCATTTTCCTATTATTTCGGCACAGATCTTTTCTTCTTTAGCTACAGTACTCTCTTTTTGTTGAGTTAATTCAATGTAAGTGGGATTACTCTTCAAACTGAGCCATAACAGGCAGAATCAAAACTCCAGATGTGGAGTCCTCAGTATAGGAAAGACATGGAGCTGTTAGAGCACATCCAGAGAAGGGCCACAGAAATGAGAGTTGATGAGAAGTTGGTAAAAGCAGACAATATGCACTTGCAGACCAGAAAACCAACTGTATCCTGGGCTACAACAAAAAAAGTAAGGTATGTTACTCTTCCCCTCTGTTCCACTCTTGTGAGACCCCACACAAAGCACTGAGTTCTTCTCTGGGACCTCCAGCAACACAAAGATGTGGATTTATTGGAGCAAGTTCAGAGGATGTCCATGAAGGTGATAAGAGAGCTGGAGCACCTCTCATAAGAAAAGATGAGTTGGGATTGTTCAGCCTGGAGAATGGGGAAACCTTATAGCAGCCTTCAAGTACCAATGCGAGTGTAGAAGAAAGTTGGACAGGGACTTTTTAAAAGGGCATGCAGTGATAGAACAAAGGGTAACAGTAATTACGAAGTTAGGCAAGAACAAGGTAGAAATCCTCTGAGTGCTATGAGGCACTGCAGCAGAGGAACTGTGGGTGCTCTTTGCCTGGAAGTTTTCAAGGACAAGTTGCATGGGGCACTGAGCAGTCTGATCTACTGGAAGGTGAACCTGCTCATGGATGCAGTATTTGAACAAGACGATCTTTACGTTCTAGACCCTAGTCCCTTCTAGACCCATCCGGTAATTATGCAATGCTACACATTATCATTTAACTGAGTAACAAGACATGACTAACAATCAGCATCATGTCAGGGTGTGGCACTTAGTTCTTGTCCTTTTTGTACTAACTGCAAATCAATTCCAAAACAGCCCAGAATTTGCTCTCTGTGAATACTGGTCACCAGCCACAGCCAGAGGTATGACAGCTAACTTCTTATTGCCATATTTAAGCCTCCACAGAATCACAGAATGAATCACACAGAATCGCCTGGGTTGGAAGAGACCTCAAGGATCATGAGTCTCCAACCCCCCTGCCACAGGCAGAGCCACCAATCTCCACATTTAATATCAGACCAGGCTGCCTAGGGTCCCATTCAATCTGGCCTTGAACACCTCTAGGGATGGGGCATCCACAACCTCTCCAGGCAGCCTGTTCTAGCACTTCACTACTCTCTCTGTAAAGAACTTCCCCCTGACATTCAACCTAAATTTTCCCTCCCTCAACTTAGAACCATTTCCCCTTGTCCTGTAACTTTGTCTAACAAAGTTACTTTGTGCATATGGCCCTTCAATGGCAGAGATGTCACAGCTGCATTTCAGGAAGGGTTTTTTCTTTGATGGGCTTTCTCACCTGACAATCCAGATCTGCAACAAATGAAATGAGCAACAGTGACTTCCCAGCACCTTGCCTACACATTACTGTTTCTTCCAAACAGGCTGGAGACGCAACAGAACTTCACCCGGCTGAGAGCGTACCTCTAGCGCTACAGCTTCTGGCTGCCTAGTCACCCACCGATTGGCAAAGGAAACAAATTCTGAACAACATGAAGCATAAATATATGTAATCATCCAAGCCAATGTCTCCTGACATACTGAATTACCTGAAAGAAATGAGATTTGCCTCTGGGCTTTATTCAGTTATTCAAAGGAAATCATTTAATTTCTTTGCAATATTTAATACTAACATTGATTGCAAGTGACAGACAGAGGTTTTAGCTAAATAATATTCCTTAGCTAAATTTGTATTTTAAAACTTCTGACACTGAGATCTAAATAATGGAGGAAAAAAAAAAAAAAAAGAGAGAGACAGGAGACAGGATATACAATATACAATAATTTCTTCATATCTAAATTTTCAAATAATTTCATATTTAAAGCATTAATCTGAATGCAGACAAAAATCTAAAAGTAATGTCTTCTATTTATTTCCACAGAAACTACAACAGATACAAAGAGCACTATAACACTATCTGATAAAGAAAATTCTCAGTTACAGAACTCTATTTTTAAACACAGTCACCACCATTAGCTGTGCATTTTCAACAGCAATGAACAACAGTCTGCATGTCACACTCAGAAGCATCTGCACCAGCAGAGGTAACTGGCTGTCACTTACAATAAGATTGGTAAAGAAGCAGCAAAATTATGAAGTTTGGCCTTACCAAAGGGATGGACGGAAAAATACAGTTGCAGAAACTTTTAATAACATACTATCACAGATAAACTCAAAGCTAAATCTCCAGAAATAATATTTCTTCAGTCTCTCTATTTGTTTATGATGAAAATCATTGTTTTTAACTCTTTGACTCAGATTTTTCCCCTAAGAACACTAAGAGCATAGAATCTCTATCTGTGAAAAGTTAAAAAGGGATCTTTACCCTTATATTTCTGCCTTTCAGTAAGAAATGAGTAGGAGAACTACATGTTATGACTGGATGATTCACTGGTTAACTTTGTTATTCCCCTTCTCTCCACCTTATTTGAAATGTTTTTAGAAAGATACTTTAGAATTGCATTTCTTACATTAATTCCTTCAGGAATTTTCCTTCTGTTTACCACAGTCATAGAATTACACTGCTTGTCTGTAAATCCATTACATACAAGGAAGGGCTGCTCCAAAAGTAATCTTTCTTATTTTACTATGTTGACCCACAGCGTCAGAGGTGGATGCTGGTTCTATGGCAGTAGAGCAGAGGTGTCCAGCCTTTTGGCTTGCCTGAATTGCAATGAGTGAAGAGGAATTGCCTTGGGCCACATATGAAATCCATAACGTCATTAACATATATAAGTAACAAAACATATTTTTAAGTCTTTTTTTTTTAAATTAAAACATTAAAAAAAAAAAAAAAGAAAGAAACAAAAGCACAAAACTAGTGGGATATTTGACCTTTTTTGTGTGAAATGAATGCATCAGTCTGGTTTGATGGAAGTGGTTACAATTCTTGGTGAATTCTCAAGGTGTTCATCAGAGATTTTTAATGAAATTTTATTCTTCCTGTGCTTCATCCTTGAAAACAGTTATTCACAAATGTATGTACTGCCAAAAAGCAATAACATGAATAAGACACGATGGTGAAGTGAGGGATAACTTTCTCTGGTTGAGGTCTTATAAAAGTCTAATAAGGGGATAACATCAAATTTTTGAGTTGAATATACAATTACAAATTCATACATACCATCTGAAAACTTGTGGGTAATCTATTGATGTTGACTGAAAATAAAGTCTAAAATACACCAAGAAATTGATGATTTTCTTTTCAGAAATCTTGAAACATTCTCAAATTCCTTTATCAAAACAAAAAGAAAAACTGAATGCTGCTGTTCACACTGCCTTTGTATTTACTGCCTGCTTCCAGAAGTCTAATGGTAGACTACTGAGAGTATGGTGCCTCTGAAGTATTAGCTTACATAACAAGCCTTATACCTAGTATTCTTCCCAAGTCCATATCTAAAGGCTGATGGCTGCAATTCATCTTCTTTAAATATACAGTCTTTAAATATATAGTTGTAAGACTTACTAAAATATTCTCAACAGCCTGTAAGATAACTTTTAATTGGCATGTGTACAATGATACAAATATTATGGGTTCAAAGCTCTGAAATGGGTGGAAAGTTTGAAAGACAGATATATAGCCCTCTAAGATTAGATCCTGAACTGCTTCTGCTACATGCCACAGGAGCAGTAGGAGTACAAAGACCTCCTTGTTTTCTATTGTCCACATTTTTTTTCCCTAAAATTTGATTTTCTTTGAAGATTAAGAGTGGGGAAGTGAAAAATCTACACACAGAAAGGAATAAAGAAGAGGTGGTCAAGATGCTTATGAGCCATAGTTTTCCTGATGCACTTTCTGGGATGATGTTCTTAAGCACCATAACTGTCTTGTGACAGTCTGATCCCTTTAAACATATTTGGTTTATATAAAGACAAAGCAGACTTTAATATTCCAAGACTACGATTTTTATATCAACATGATCCCTATCAGAGATTTAAGTAGTTGACCACGTTCAGTATTTTTCCTTCCCTATACATCTTCCTCTCTAGCATGAAAGTTGGATGTGACTAGTAGTTCTTTTTTAAAACAGATACTTCATAGCCCACAATGTGCAAGATGTTTATTTTCTTTTTTAATTTAAATGCAGATCTGCAACATTTTATTAAAGAAAAAACAGAGTATTCTTTAAACACTGTCTCAAAAGCATGAACATTTTTGCCCAGATTATCTCCCACTACAATATAATGTACTTTTATATCATACCAGGAAATACTAGTGGTTCTATTGCCATTCTTGTCCCAGGCTTCATGTCAGATTAGAACTGGAGGCAGTGGGGCCCATGCAGCTGCTATTGCTGTGTAAGGCTTCAGTCAAAACGAGTGCTCAGCTGCTGCAGGCTTCTTGTAACTTTGTCAGCTGTGGCAAAGGGATTAACTTCCATCCAGAGTTCTTAAGGCATACTGTACTGAAATATTGTACGAACATGTTGTCTATGGTGGATGAAAAATTTAGAGGGAAGGCAGGTGAAAAGGCTTTTTCAAAAATAAATTACAAAAAAACAAACACACTAAACAGCAGCAGGGGAGATACAGGGTGGCATGAGACAGACGGTCTAGAAGGAACAAATGGTGACACAGTATGGAAAGAGAGCACAACATATTCTGTTTGCCTTTTACAATACTACCTTTGAAAGTAGCGAATCCACCTGTTCAGCTCACTGACATGACAGAAACAGTCTAAGCTCATCAGTATTCTATTCACAGTAAAAATACAAACTGCATTTGAATATCCTGGGGCATAGTTGTATCAAATAGAGTTACTTGAACATACATACTCTTCATTGTTTTCCTGAAGTCCTGAATGCTCATTTTAACCTTAGGTATACTATGATCTCAAAATGATTTTGGAGGGCATTCCTTACACTGCAGAAGGAAATATGGTAAACATTTTTATATGAACAGGATGAGAAATCTATGAGAAATTGTATTCTAAATAAAATATGAAATATGCCAGCATAAGCACTTCTTTTAAAATGCAAGTATACGTGCTGAATGACATTAATATATAGAAAATGATTTCTTTGTTCAATGTGAGGTCAACAGTAGGGTTACAGTAGTGTATAGTTTAACTGGAGAAGGTTAAGCTATTTCAGGCCACCACAGACGTTCTTCCTGCTAGGGAGGAATTGTCAGTTGTCTACTTGAAGCTGTTTGCTGGCTGCAGACCTGAGGCTACACAACTGTACAGGCAGGGAAGAAACATGCACGACCTAAGCCTCTAAAGAGCTTCCTCTGAAAACCTGGGACAAGCATTTTTCCTTCAGTGATCACTGATAGGACCCAAGGACATGAAGCTGCACCAGGGAAGGGTCAGATCGGGGACTAGGCAAAGGTTCTTCACCTAGAGGCTGGAATAGACTCCCCAGGGCGGTTGTCATGACACCAAGCATGTTGGTGTTCAAGAAGCATTTGGACAACTCTCTCAAATTTATAGTTTGAATTTTAGGTGGTTCTGTGTGGAGTCCAGAGGTGGACTTGATGATACTTGTTGGTCCCTTCCAACTCACCATGTTCTGTGATTTCATTATATAAATTTGTGAAATTGAGAAGTCTTTCTAAACTGTTTCTCCACGAAGTTCAACATGGAGATAGCTATGACACCAGTCTAGCAGAGGTCTGAGTGGAATGAATGCAGACGGTCTTTCTTTAAAAATCTGCCCTATTTCAGAACAATATAATGTTTGTGATAATAAAGAGAATCAGTTCCTTATCTTAAAGAGAAACACTGGATACATAAAGACTTAAGTCTGCTCTGACTTCTTCCTCTTCACCCTCCTCCTATTTCTCTCTCAGATATTTGTTTCATCAATGGCCTATATTTTTTTCCCCAAGATTCAGCTAATACTATTCTGTTCCGTAGTAACCTGTTGGCTAAGTGCTCTCTAGGATGCCTAGAAGAAGTTTACATACTAGCTTTCACTTTTCTCCATTAATTTTTCAGCAAACTCAAAAGACTAATTCATAATTGCTCTAAATACTTGTCTGGAAAGGACATACATGCTCCATCTGTTATAAATGGATAGTGTATTTGGGTATGTTAGAGATGCACAGACTGAAACATACAGTGAATCACTTTTCTACAACTTCATTTATGAACTTGGTATGTGATTTCCCAGTATCTAATTTGTAAAACGTTTGCTATAATATTTGTGCAACAAGTTTATCACATCCACAGTTCTGGATACATACAGTCATAAAGAAACTTTGTTAGAATAAAGGATTTCTTTATTTTACTGGTATATGTTACCTCAGAATAGAAACGAAGCTAACTCTGTGAATGCCATTTCTTCAGTGCCACCTGAAATGCACTCTGTGCATTACTCTGCTAGATGCCTTACACAAGAACAGTTTATTTTTTCACTTGTCTTTCTTTATACTGTACAGCATATTCTGTAACTTCCTCTTGATTACAAAGCATACTTAGAAGATGTGTGTGCTGTTTTGTTTTGTTTTTCCCAAAGACATCTGACCATGGCTGTCAGCAAACAACTGCTGGCTTTATTTTGTAAGCTTATGTGTTTTCTCTGCTGTCTGTCCTCGTCTCATTGTCCTCCACTATGCAAAATCCTGCTTTAAACTTGTCTACTATGGCCAAGAATTTTTAGCTTGGTGGGACATTAGTTGGTCAAATACTTAACTGTTATTCCTGACTTTTTTCCCTGACTCTTCCTTGACCTTCTCATAACTTTTTTTTTCTCCACTGGTGGCCTCAGGCAGCTAGACATCTGAAATGTCCTTTTCCCAGCTTGAGCAACACAGCTTGACTTAATGCATAAAAACTATTGCAGAAGAGTGCTTTATTCTAATGGTTTATTCAGCTGCATATTGTATACACTCTGTCACCTGCAGACTTGTGACTTCTGCAGCTAGAAATATTCTGATACCTATTTCAGTTGATACCAAACAAAGCGAAACAAATTATGAAAACAAAGTAGATTATGGAATTTTTCAAGTTTATGAATCTTAGTCTTACAAACAGACTTCATTTGCAAATGGTTGATTTCTTGATTTTAGCTCCTCTTTCTCATACTACTTCTTGGGTGTAATCATTTCATTTTTGACTGGGAGCCAATGTTGTTCTTAATGGATTTAACTTAGTAAAGATTCTTAAGCAAAAGACAGATTGGAAGCCTGTTTTTTTCACTACTTTCTCCTCCACTTCTTTCAATGTTTGTTTTTCCTGTAAAAATCCCTTCCAATGGTTAAATAATTGTAGGATGACAAAGTAGCTCTCTTACCCACTAAGTCCCTTTCCCTCTGTTTTTATCTCCATTTTGCAATGTCTCACTTTTGCAGAGAAATTGCTGGAGCATATAAACCCAAATGAAGAAGTTGATTGTTATCACATTTGTCTGGCTTTTCTGGCTGGCACTCAACATTCTTATGCATCATTTTTTGGTCATAGGAGAATGCTGATGTGGAGCTGCTTGGCTTTTCTGGCAGTTTATTAAATTTCCTCCCAGCATTTAAAAATCATGAAATTCATATTACTCTTTTAGACCCATTCTCAAATACAAGTATCTATTTGGTAGATCCTAGGTACCATGACGAACAATAATAGCTTCTTGAGATCCGTTAAAATACAGCAACATCTTAGATAACAATGGGATTAGAAAGTGGAAACCATTATTTTTGTTTTTCGTTTTTTTTTTCTTGTTCAGTCCTGTTCTGCCTTGATTTGTGTGACAGGAGCTGTTAACAAAAAGAAATGGTCTATGACAAAAATTAGAACCAGTTAGTGCATTTTATTTGACTTGGTTGCTACAAATGCATCTTCTGCTCTTTCTTTTGAAAATTTTCTGCTTGGATAGCAAATAATTTAGTTTGTAAACAAAGATCTACATCACTATGATCAAATCATAACACAGTATTAGTGCTTAATGATCATACACAAACCTCTGATACAAACAGTAATACCTAATATTAAAAGCTATGTAGTAGATTTAACACATCTTATTCTGCTTGAAAATCCATACGAAGAAAAGACTTAATCCAAACACTGAGTTGTACTAAAACAGAAAAATACATGAGGCAGGACTGCCAAATTACTTATTTTTCATTTAGGGAGAAATCACACATAATTACTTGTGCTATATGAGCATATTTGCTTCAAGTTGGCATGGAGATGAGCAGTAATAATCATAAAAAATGAAAACCACTACTAAACTGAATCTAACTAGTTGCTATTAACTAAATGTTAAAAAAGGGAACACTGAACAAACCGAATATTCACTAAATAGTAGTACATTCTCCATAGCTAGAAAGGGCTAATCATTTTGTAGTATATAAACAGAACTATATGGTTGAAATACAACCAGTGAATGGCTATAATACAGTTTCTCATAAACAAATAAAAATCTAGTTGCTTTTTAAATTAAACGCTCTAATGTTTTGTGATTTTATTCAGACATTTTTGAAACATTAAGTAGTATACATAGAGGAAAAATTGTGAGACCTCATTTCAAATTTTTGTTACTACTTAAAGTCTGTTCAGCAGCTGATCATGTATCTGAGCAGTGTGAGGCAACATTCAACATCATTCGTGAGCTTACAAACCTGTAACCAGTAACACAGTCACCATAAGAATTATCATTACTTGTGACTAGTATACAAGGATTTCATTTTCTACACTATTAGCAGTCCACAGGCATCCATGAATGTGCACAGAGCTAGACATATTTTGAATAGTTTCTCTATAAGAGAAATTGTTATGCTTTACACCTTTCCAGCGAGTGTATATGCTGTAGTATATATAACAATAGGATTTAAAAAAAACAAAAAAACAAAAAAAACCCATATTTTTTATGATTACTTAGGCAATTTTTTAGAATACTTATATTTGCACAGAGGAATACTTGTTCTACTAGATAAATACTTTAATATGCATCTGTGTTTCAAAGTGAGATTGAAGATGTCATTTAAATTGGTTTATGTACCAAGTAACAACATGAAAAGCATTCATTATTATCATTCTCAGAGAAAATTCTGATTCTTTCACAGACTCTAAACCACAATGCCAGAAATTTAGAATAATTTAGTTAAGGGGTCCACTCGACAAAAAAACAAAAAAACTTTAAGATCCCGAAAGTCTGATAGTTACAAAATGTTACTGAAATGAAATGTTTCGGATGCTCCAAAAATAAGGCCTCCTATCTTATTATGTTGATCCATGTTGTCACAGGTGAATGATGGCAGTATGGCAGTAGGGGTAGAACGTTTCCATTAATATTCTGTTACATTTTATTTCTGTGAAACAGATGACAGCAGAGGGGCAGTCTGACAGAACATCTGACTTGGAAGAGTGTATGAAGCAAAGACGCAGAACTGAATTCCTTCTTGAGGAAAAGAAGTGACATTCATAAATGCTTGATGAATGTTTGTGGAGTCTAAACAATGGATGTGAGCACAGTGAGGTGGTGGGCAGTGCATTTCAGCATTGGTGACAGTGAGTCACCTCCTCTGGTGCAGATTATTATGAGAGCAGTATGTAGGCTCTTGTTCATTGCTAGTGAAAATGCAGAGCTAATGGTGGTGACTATGTTGAAAAATAGCATTCTGTAGCTGAGAATTTGCTCTATAAAATGGTGTTATGCTATTTCAATCTGTTGTAGATTCCATGGAAATTAACAGAGGCAGTACTCTCAGAATGACCTATGTAGTTATCTGAGGACTGAGCTTTCTCCGGTTCATATTCCTCTCTTATTAAAGGCAAATACTTATTGAAGCAACGTGTTCCACTTCTATCTTCTTCAGTGTTGACTGAATGCTGAAGTCTGAACAAAAGAAAATTCTGAATTTTTATGTTTGTTGTTTTTGTTCTGTCTTCTATTGTAATTTATTGAATGCATTTAAATATGTGTAAGTTATTAGAGTTGTTTGGTCCATAAATTAGTTAGAGCCACATCCTTTCTCTGGAAAATCTGTCAAAAATGTTCTATGTATGTAACACATTTAAATTATAAACCAAAACCAATGCCATAGTTCTAAAATTTCAATTTATTGGGTGCATAGAAATGTTTTACAGGAACTCCATTTTGTACTCCCCATTCAATTAACGAATTCCGACAAACTGACCTTTCTTGTAATCAAGTCCAGAAAAATAAAGACTGTACACTATCTCAAATGAATAATCTTGTTTCTATCACATTTTAGAGAAGATTCTTCTTATAGATTTAATACAAAAAGTACTTTTTGTTTGTTTGTTTGTTTGTAAAAAGATACTGGTAAATACATCAAAATAGAACTAGAAACAATGGAGACTTTTTAATATCATCAAGTATGTGAGTCATATTGCAAAATTTGGAAGCTTTCAAGCGCATGAACCATTCCTACCAATTTGTACACAGCTGTTAGCATTCATGTCTGCACTCCTGCAGGCAGCAGGGATTCAGGAATAAGGTTTGCAGGGAAGAGATACCCCTTGGGGAAGAGAGAAAAAGCAATTTTACATTCCTTTACTGTTCTGCTATGGCATAGATGATATTGTGATTCACCATTATATTCTCTTGACAATTACAGCACATACAAGCTGTGCTCTGTGATGATACTTCAGTGGGCTATATGCAAAGTTGTTGCCTCTGCCTTATTTGGCACAGTTTTTGTTTTGTGTTGCCTAAATTGTCATGCTTTTGATCTCGGTGGTTCAGTGGGTCAGCTACTGCAACTCAAGCTTACACATCTCTGGTTATGCTGGTGTATGCTGCAAGAAGGTGAAATCTATAACTCCATAGATTCGTTCTCAACCTGATGGCATACAGATTTCAAGTGGTTTCTTTGAAGCAAGTTGGCCATGGTATAATTCATGGCAGAAGTTTCTTCTCTGGAATAAAGACATTTTTATGGGATTGCCAACTTCAGGATATTTAAGCCTGTCTACCTTTGAATTATCTGTGTAGGTCAAGAACAGAACATTGCTTTTTTTTTTTTTTTTTTTTTTTTTTAATACTCTTGACCTCTGGCCATAACTATTAAAATTCGAAGGGAATTTTTTACTGGCAACCTACAGAAGGAGCTATAGACATTCTTTAAGCAGACTTCTATTACTTACTTGTGTTTAGATGTGTCTTCTATAAGTTCTGCTGTTGTCTAAAAGACCTTTAAATAGTTGTAATATGAATAATCTGTATCTTGATCTAAAAACAAAGTATTTCTTTAATTGCATTGTTTTGGGAGAAAAGATAAAATGTATCTAGTGTATACGAAGTATTTTTCATTACTGATCCTTTGGAGAATGCATATCAACAGATTTTAAAATCTTGTGTTGGTGGTGTTTAAATGCAGGAATTAGAGACATGGTATGAAGAAAAGGGGAAAAAAGGGACTGGAACAAACCACCATCTCTGCAATGTAGATCTAGGTACCTCTGGGAGCCTGCATATCCCAGCAGAGTTATCTTGTGTTTAAAGATGCTGCTATTGTGGCTCAGTCCTATTTCTCCTGTACATATATGGAGATTATTTACTTCTCAGACTACAGTGGAAGACTTTTAATACAAAGCATAGAAATTGATGATGTAAAGTGGCCCCCTGACTACACATCCACCGCTAAAGCTATCTTCCAGCCACTACTTTCAGTGAGCAAATTTAGTTGGTCCTGTATAAATAAACATAGAAGGTTCAGAGCAGTTCTGTTGGCTAATATGAACTATTTGGAGTAATTCTAATCAAAACAAAGCTGAAATGTATTTTCACAGCAAATGCTGACTAAGGTAGAATGATGTCTCTTAAAATGTCTCACATGCTGGTCAAGATTGAGGGCTAGGATAAGTTGTTAACTGATAGACCTTAGTCTGAAGCTCCATTTTTCAGCTCAAAATTTTATAGTGATTATTATACTACAGCCAGTCTCATGATGGTCTGGAATATTTGATTTATGTAAAGATGTATACTTCTATTAACTTAATTAAGCTAAGGCATGTTAGGAAATAAATGTTTATCGTGGTTTCAAAATCCTTCCTGAGAATTAGCTCTAGAAAATTGTTTTCTTCCCCAGTTTTAAATAATGTATAATGTAGATAATTAAATAATGTAATAATGTAGATTCCAGTTCTGATTAGGCATTTGAATGTTTATAAAGTACATAGGACCAATTGATCCAAATAGAAGTTTTCTGCTTTGCAACCTTTTGAAGAAAGATCTACTGGTACGTGTGGATATAATTGATATTGCAAGATATAAGAGAATGGATGACCCTGAGGTTGGATTTTATTTACTTCATGTGTTGTATATTGGACAGAAAGACAGATTCTTTCAGCTTTTCTCAGTTAAGCAGTCAGTTTTAAACAGGTCACTGAAATTAATTGAACAGTTCTTACCTCTTCTCTCTGCAAAATGAAAAGACTAACTGATGAAACTCTTGCACGTTCCTGTCAGCATGCTTACAAATTAAAGGACATAAATAGTAAAGAAAATAACTAATGGAAGGTAAATCTGCCAGCATCAATGTGATTCTACTATATGTTAGGATATAGGTCATTTAAATAGTACAAAATGAGTTAGACACACAACTGAATCAAACTGAGAATTATTCCTGTTGACACAATCCTAACTTTAACATGCAGTTTGCATGCTGAGATCTGCTTCCTGCCAGAAATCTTGAGAAGTATGTGATCAACTTTCTGAGCCTCAAAATATTGAGATCGTGGTAAGGAATTTCTCTACACAGTACCATGATGGATTCACCACACAGGGAATTTATGCTATACTTTTTACTTCACTTGTTTAAGTGCTTCAATCAGCCTTCTTCAGCTTACATGAAAGATTTGGCTTTGATTTTAGTATGTTTGAGAACATCAAAATCCTACCAAAAGGCAAGCTCAGAATATGCTTTTCTGGGAGCCTGACATCACAGGGCTTTTTAGACTAAGGGAACAAACATGAAAGTTATGATAATAGCCCCTTTGCTTATGCTGAAGCCACTGCAAAATTATTTTCCAGGAGGGGAACTTACATAATTTCTCAGTTATATTTGGTCTTTACTGATGTTACGAGATCCTAACTGAATTATGAAGGCACCTAACCTGTTGACACTAACATAGCCTGTCACTTCTATGGCTTTACAAGGACACAATTTAAGTTTGTTGTGATGTAGTTCACTTCCACAAAAGGGAGCAGGAAATTAGAGAGCCACAAGGTTAATTCTGAATAACTACAAAGGTTCATACTAGAAAGGAATTGAATAATAAACAATCATAAAAGGAGTAATTTGTCCGAAAATATACTCAACTTTCACTAACACAGGAAATACTAAAATAAAGGAAATCCTGAGTTATTAAAATTATGATTTAGATGTTTTATTGATTGAGAAGGGGCACTTCCAGACCGTTGCCCTTTCTATTTTTCATGGCTAGTCCTCTCTGAAGTTGGACTCGATTATTAGAATATCCAATTCCGGATATTCTATGATGCTATGATACTTTGCCTTGTTTATGTATTTTGACTTCTCAGATGACAGTATTTCTTCTCAATGCTTGGGAAAATGTTCATGCTAATATAGTTTGGAAACATGTAAATTCCTAACCTTGAATATCTTTTTTTCTATTTAGTTTTTCATTTGCAAGAGATCTAAAATTGCATTCATTTGTACACTTTACTATCTTAAATGAAAAAGCACAACCTTTTCAAAACAACCACTAAACATTTCCATTCTAAATAATGGTAGTGCTTCACACATCTGGACTGACACGCCAGATTCTAATTCAATGTCATTCAGATGGAGATAAGTGCTGAGGACAGAAGTGTTTATAGCAAGAGTGCAAATTCAGCTTTACTATATATACATTTCACTTCTGTCTATAAAACCTGCAATGCATAATATACTGTAGCACTTGATATTCAGAATTAAATACTACCTTTATTTGAAAGAGATTTAGTGTCAGTGAGAATAAACATTTTGGAAATTAGAGATTAATTTAGATCTTGTCCTGCCATCCTGTTCAGACATTTATTTAAACTGACCTTGCAACCAAAGCACTCTAATTCTTAAGCAGGTGCTCTCTCTGACATTGTTTTTGGCATTTACTAATACTTCAATCCTTGATGCAGAGATTAAGATAGTGAATTAAAAAAAAATCACTCAGCACATCTTATATAGAAATTGTATATAAAATATGTCACACCTCCTATTTTGATAACTTGGAAAATAGTTAAAATAGCTTTAGTAAACCCGAAACACAGTTACAATGCTCTGCTTGGAATTTTATGTATCATGCTGGGTAGATCAGCTTTTTAGATTTCTCTGGTGTTGAATCGAAGTAGATCTATCTGAAGTCTTTCCATTTAATTTAGTGAAAAACGTACAAGAAGAAATTTTGTTTGGTGTGACCAAAACTCTGTTCTTCAGTAGTGGCTAATCATCAACCTTCTATACTTACTGGAAAGGATCATGTTTTGAAATGTGAGAAACAATGTAATAAACAACGTCTTGTTTATCTTGCTTTCTGATATTGGTTTCGCCAATGATTCATGTCATGTGAGAAATACAAAATTCCAGTAAGTATTTAAATTGAAGACTTTAGTCTGCTCTTCCTGAAATGTATTTCAGGATAATGTAATTCAGTGTTGCATGGTATTTCAGTGTGCAAATACAGCCCTGGTTTTCCTGATTGTCAGCCTGAGTTGGGTACACATAAACCAAAATATCACCATGCTTGTTTGGAATTGAACAGTTTGTGAAGAACCCTGGCTGAATTTAAAGTGACATCTTATATTTCATCAAGTAAGAAGTACCAGACACAAACTGTTCAATTAATGCAAATGGGCATTTTAAAGAAGGGTCTGAAACTATTTTTTGTTTTGTTTTGATCTGTTTGTTTAATTCTTTGCTCATATATGTTTGTTTACAGAGGATAAGAAGAACTGCTCATGGCAGTTAAATGTTTGTTGAGGATTATCTATGACAAAAGATTTCTGTCTCAGAAAAATCTGGGGTAAAATCCAAAGATCTCTGAAGCCAATTAGAGGTGTTCATTCTTTGGAGAATGGATTTTCCTGCTTTGTGACAAATCAATTTCAGTTAATTTTGGTACAAAATGTATCAATAATCCAGAGAAATGGAAACAACAGTGAGACCCAAAGACTAGCATCTGACCCAACCATTAGTGAGCTCTCAAAGCATTCACTTTTAGGGACTGCTTTTCTATTGTGTCAGAAATGACTGAGTTTGAACCAGAATTTTAGAGAAAACCCATGGAAAAAATGAAGTACACAGAGTAGTTTGAAAACACCACTGCTTGAAGTTTCCAGTGATTCACATTTGTTAATATACTGCAACAGTCTTTCATCTTTAAAGCAGCAATGTTTCGTGCTAGTTATTTTGGAGAAAACTTGTTTTCATTTAATTTAACGTTTTAAAAAACATTATATTTATTAATTTCCATTTTTATTTTTAGAAAAAGATTAACTTGTGCTGCTCAGATCTTAACTGTAAACATTTCAAGAAGCTGTGCTGAGAGCTGTTATCTCAATGCATTTTTACAATGTTTGATGTATGAAAAATCTTGGAAGCAAATTGAGATTTCAGGCTATGAAACAAGCCCATTTTGGATCTGAATCTGGCTGTCAAGTCAGTTCATTGGATTAATCTGACACAAATTGAAGGCACACAAATGACAGAAATTTCTGGCAAGCGTGAAAAGGTGGGCACACATGTGCAAGGAGAGTGATTAGCTTAGTGGTGTCCTTTCAAAAATCACCCAGGAACTCGTTCCCCCACCCACATAGAAGCTAGTCCTTTTTGTACTTCAAATGTTTATTTATAGGATTATAATGGGGAGATGGAGGAGAGGGGGCTTGCAACTTTGATGATAGTGAAAGTCTGTGCACCCCAAAGGTGGTAAAGGAGATAAGCATTATAGGATTAAAAGGATATGACAAATTTGTGCTTCAATTGGGCACACCATTTCAGCCTGAGGTTTCTCTTTGACTGTCAAAGCAGAAGAATTAAGTAATATATTCGTCAAAGGACAAAATCAGGAAAGATGGGAACTATTCATGATTGCTTCTAGAAAACAAAGAGGAAATCATTTGTAGTACTTCTCCTCTGCAAATGCCTTGTGATCTAATGCCTTGCACTGTCATTTCATTTTACACAATCAATTCACACAATTTCTAAGTCAAGGTGGTACAGAAAATTGTATGTCAAGAAGAAGAAAATATATCTAGGTACTTAGCTTCAGAATCTATACAAAACTAGTTTTTAGCAATACAATGTACTTTCTGCTCAGTGTCCTGCCTAACATGCAAAAAGAGCAAAGAAATCAGAAGGTAAGTGGAAAAGAAATGATAGCTGAAGATGTATAGAGTCCATAAAACTCAGGAAGCTAAAAAAATGAGGGTTGAAAGATCAGTTTGGCAACCTTCCTTATACAAATATCAGTCTGGGAATGGACCTTGGAGCTGCCAATCCTCCTGGTTTCTTTACTTCTGAGTCTTGGACAACAAATCTCAATCACACCTGAACACTGTGTTCAGATCACAGCTACAGTAGCAACTTGATGAGCTAGAGCAAAATTCATGAAAAAACTTGCCTGAATTTGTCGGGGTGAATTAAAAAAAAAAAAAAAGCAAAGAAAAAAAACGCATGTATCATAGACTGTACATGTTGTGAATTGAATCAGTGAACTAATCTTACCCTTCTTAATTCTGGATTCAACTTGTCTGGGTGCTCTTTAGTAAGATGTAATGACAATGGGAAGAAGCAAGAATGCTGTGTTGACCCACTTTACCCCTGAGAACGCTTGTCCAGCTTGTGTGGAAATGCAGGAAGACTTACTTTTGCAAGAGACAGGAGCTTCTCCCCTTTACAGAATTCAAACTGGTAGCCACAGAACAGGGAGAAAGGTTAAGGGGCTTAAAAATAATTTATTAAGTTGTTTTATTCTAAATCAAGACAACAGTAGATGTAAAAAATGGTCAATTAAAGAAATAAAGTTTGTTGTGGTTAAGTTGTCTCAAGAGAAACATTTGTGGGAGGAGCACATGCAGGACTTTCATGCAGAGTTAATATCCTTGCTGTTTACACATTTTCATGTGTAAAAGGAGCATTCGTTTCGAACTGAAGTACAAACTGAGCTGATTTTGACTCAATATGGGTAATCATACAATTTATTAAAAGGTTTCACATTTCATATTATATTATATTATATTATATTATATTCAATAATATTATAAATAATATTATTTCTTTTACCATCATCATCATGAAAGAAAGGGTTACTTTTGAAAGTATATACCACTGAGTGGTGCTAGCAACTTTTACCACAGAAATAATTAGATTATATAGTGAAAAACATTACTTTAAATGCCTAGCTTTGCTCTACACTGTAAGACATGCTCTTAGTTCAATACTTTGGATAATGAGATATACTTCTATGTTTTGCAGTAAGAGAGTAATAAATCAGTGGCATTATTCTTGCAAAACATGGAGAGTAATAGTTATTTTGTGATATCACAAAGAAAATAAAAAAGAAAGATGTCAGAAGGTCATTTGAAGATGCCATTTAAAACTTTTTTTTTAACATACTCACTGAGAATAATTCAAAGACAAGATATTTGATCAAAGTCACAATGTCAAGCAAAGTGAATAATTTGTCCATGTACTTAACTTCAGCAATTGAATTAAGCAACTGCTTAATTAGCTGCATGTTATGTGCTTTCTCCCTCTGTGATGACTCATTCTGGGTCACAAAAATCTTGGGTTGAAATAGCGCTAGCCCAAGGGGTGGAGTGCAGAGGAAAAAGCCAAGACAAATGTGTATATGTGTGTATATTTAAACATGCATATAAATTGAGTGATTCTGTGATTTCAGAAATTTATTCTCATGAGCACTGTGAGGCAAAGTCTCTCGGTCTTTAATTCTAAGGACAAGCCTATTATCATAACTGACTTATTCAAATGAAATTATTGTACAAACCAAAACCAGACCAATCAACAAACCAACCAATCAACCAACCAACAAAACAAACCCCCAAACAACACAGTTTTATCACAAAGAGGATCTGTGGATATGCAGTTAAGTATCTGGCTTTGTAAAAGTCTTGTTCTGTACATATTACACAAAACAGCTGAAAGCATCAGAAGTTTGATCACAGGATGCAGAACAGCAAGTCAGAAAAATAACACAAGGAACCTAAATTTACTGCATGTAAAATAGTGAAAAGGGCTTTCTTGAACACATTAATACATATGTTTCTATATGGTCTTTACTATCTGAATAGTGAAAACAACCTGAAATGCACAGATTCTGGGGAAGATATTTCAGGGTTTGCCTCGATTTAATTTCTTTGAAAGTGCTCATGTGAAAAGAAGTAGATATATTTATGTGGATGGCATTCAGGGAAAATACTCTGAATATAATGCCTCTTGTTTTATTATGTTGGCCCATAACATCAGACACAGATATCGGTGGGTGGCAGTAGAAGTGAAACCTTCCCACCAGTATTTCAATATTCCATTCCACAATGTTGCTGTGTGACAGATGGCAGCAGAGGGGTAGTATGACAAAACGGTGTCTGACATGGAAGTGCATATGAAGCAAAGAAAAAGAACTGAACTCCTCCATGTGGAAAAAACTGCACCCATTGACATTCATTGGTGCTTGCTGAATGTCTATTGAGACCAAACAGTGATGTGTAATTTCAAAACACAAATTCAATGACGGATGGTCCCCCCTTGAAAGAAGGTAGTTTTCAGGATGGATATGTTTGGGTACTATAATGAGAGGTTATAATGAGATTATAGTGAACTAAGTTCACCCAAAGGAAGGTGTTTAATCAAAAAAATGACAGACAGCTCAGGTTAGCAAATATGCAGCTCACCAGTTTTGAAGTACCATCAAGTTCCCATTCATAAGAGCCTAATTACGGAGTCTCCACTCTGCTCTATGCTTCATGCCTTTTTCTCTTGGAGTCAGCACGTGAAGCTCTCCTGATGTTGCCAGCACCTAAGCACTTGTGTGAAATGAATTTCTGATTCACTAGATGTGCTCTGTTTCTGTACCCTTGTGAGCAGTGCTGTATCTTAATTTCCAATGAACAATTCACCAAAACTTCCAAGTCACTTGCAGCAATTATCCCACGATATTCTCAGAGAATAACTATTTAGACTGATAACTATAACTACTTCAAGGTAGTGGCCTCAATGTGACTTCACAAAGTCATGAAAATATTAAAAGATTTCTCATTTCTTTATATATTTGGTGAACTTGAATTTTCTGTTCTAACATTTCTAACAATGAAAGTGTAACAGGCAAGCCAATGTCTGAGGGACAGTGAACATGCTTTTGTGTGAAAACACATTTGAATTAGGCTGCCTGATGCAAATCTCATCAAAGACACTGTCAGTGTTTCCCCAGGGTTTCTAGCAGGATTTAGATAACTGTCTGAAAGAATGGTGAGCTCCAATATACCCAAGTAGAGCAGGTCTTTGTATTTATGCTAGAATGCTTAGCTTTCTGATGTTGACCTCATTGAAATGTAGCTACCTACCTGAATCCTGATCTTTAGATCTTTAGATCCTGATCTTTAGATCAGGATTCAGTGCTTCAGCTATGATATATATCTTTTAGCTCCTCTCCCAGACCTCCTTTTATTTTCAGCTCTAGGAAGAAAAGACATTTGGGTCAAACGGCACCTTTAACCTTATGCTAATACTGACGGTCAGATCTGCAGACTCTTCAGCCTTGGAATTACTGCAAGAGAAAGAGGAGGGGTAAGAGGAAAGCAAGTAAATAAAAGGCAGGAAAGAGAGAGACATCTTCAGGGTTTATAATTGCAAGGCTAGTAACAGTATCAGTGTTCTTGCTTTGATAATGTAGAAGCAGTCCGGAGGTAACCTCTTTGCATCTACCTTTATACTCATAATTTCTGACTTAGTCTTTTTTAATGCTCTGAGTAGATGTGGAGTATTCATTGCACTGAATTAAGCTTGGTAGCTCCAAGGCCAGCAATTTCTTAAAAGAATTGAAGGATTTTACTCCTACCACAAAGCAACGATGACGTGGCCTGATTGCTCCAGACCAGAACTGGCTAATACATAGCTGAAGGTACAAATAAGGAAAGTGCATCTCCTTCAACCTTCTCTGTAAATGTGACCTTATTAGCAATATTCTCCTTCCCATATGTCTCTCTTAAAGTAGAAAGCTTTGAGTTGCTACACACAAATTTTATTTAGAAGGTTATTCTATTAACATTTATTTTAGATTCTAACTACTTCAGGGAGGGAAATGTCATTTGCAATCAGTTTAAATTGTGCTTAGTAGAATGCTGTTCTGACTTGCTGTACACATTACAGCTGTCATACATAAATAAGCATCTCCCTGTTTAGTAAATGTCTGTAAATCAGCATTTTCAAGGCCTAGTAGAAGAAGAAAAAAAAAAAAAAAGCATAAAAATGATATTTCAATTAAATTAACTTTACAATAACCCTCTTCCCCTCTAAATGGCCTTTTAGATTTAGGGAAAGGATCAGTGTTTCCGTCCTTGCCTCCACCAAAAGGACTCACTCAACTAAGTGCATTATTTCTCTTATTCCTTTTTAGTTATAAATCGTGATGTAATACAAATAACTCAGAGAATTCATTTGTAGGAAAAAAAGGGATTTTTTTTTCCCTCAGTGATATGCCTGTGTATCACAAGACAGTATATTATTTACACCATGCTTTGTCTGGGACAATGTAGTTTGTTTGTCAGTAGAGCTAATCAAAGAGAAAGCAAAGGCCTTAAAGCTGTACATCCAGCAACCTTCATTCGGGATCATGCTCTAGCATATTGGAAACATTTTCAGAATACTTTTTGTACAGGTCCAGCTGTCTGCCACACAACCTGAAAGTCCTTATTTATGAGAATTTTCAACCACCACTGATGGTAATTATGTACAAAACACTCTTTTCATCTCATGCTCATGAATACATCTTTGTTAGAGTAAAGTAGAGCTGCTCACTCAACATCTGTCCATAATGCATGCAACTCACCTTTTGATCTCATCATCCATTTAGATGGCTAAAATGAATGTGTGCTTGCAGTAGATATTTCCATGAATGAGTAGTTATATTCTTTGTTCTTTTTTTAAAAGAGGAAAACATTATTATTATTGTTATTTCCCTTTGATATCCATGTAAGGCACACCACTTAATATTTTCTTTCGTAAAGTTGTACTTTCTGTAACTTGTTAGGAATTTTGTGTTAGGGGCTTTACATATAGAAGGCAGTGAAGGGTGAGAAAACATTAGAAACTGCAGAGAAAACAATTTATTATATCCTGTGGGAGCTAAGAGCTTGTTTTAAATTCATTTTCCATGTAAATGGGATTAAAGTAAAAGATTAAACTTGATGCTGTAATTGTTATTCACATGAACTTCAAACAAATTGAATTCTTTGATTACCCTTTAATGATAATGTCCAGAAAAAACAGGTTTTCTTCATTCTTGCATTTGAAATAAAATTAATCCTACTGCAGTTAAAGGATTTTTATTATTAGCATGCCTGACAAAGAATATTTGGTACACAGAGAATTAATAGGTGACCTCCATTTAACTAGAAGTTCATCAATGAAGACATATTTGATACTTGTTCTAATCCTATTCTTCTATCTGTAATCTAGAAAGCATTTAAGCTAGTTCTTCAGCATATTGAATTCTTTGTCCCTTCTCTATGGTCACATCAGCTGCCACATTGTCCTCTGAGAGTGTAAGTCTCTGTGTAAAAGAGATACAGGACTCAATGGACAGAGCTGAGAATGGCTGAAGATCTGACCTGCGTATCACATTCACTTTGTCTCTTACTGGTGTGCAGAAGAATATCTTGAAGATAATTATGGATGTAATACAAACCTGTGTGTATTGAATTGACTCTCTTAGGAATCCTTTACTTCCAGCACTTGCTTTGCGGTCAGTACATGAAAAATACACATAATGTGATGGTGGTCTGCACTGTCTCTGCTGTACACATTTGAAACAGAAACTGGGCATTTACTTAAACATGAACAACGTTGCACAACCTTCACATTTAAAAGCTTCTTTTTCCTTTTGCTTTCTGAAACAGACTTTTACTATATGTGTTCAAAATAGGAAGCTACTCTTCCGTTTCTTCTAGGCTCATGTACTATTGAGTAAACAGCTGAAAACAGCTCTACAAGCATAAGGCTAGTGGAACTATTCATTTAGGAGTCAAGGACATAGGAAAAGGCAAGAATTTTGTCTGATTATATCATTAGTGATGAAAGACAATGTTAGATACTCTCACACTTCTTTCTTTCATCACTACATTACTACTGCAAAATTGCTAATATGCATTGTGTTTCAGCAATAAAATCCTTTTGATCTGACCTTCACACAGCAAAGCAATCTACTATTCTTTGTTTATGTAGATATATATCTGTTTTAAGTAAAAATCAGAACAGAAAAATGCAGTTAGAAGGAATCCTAAAGATCATCTAATCCAACCACTAGATGAAAGAAAATCTTATTTTTTTTTTCCATACTTGGTAACATTAATCAATGAATATGCAAACAGTTTAATCATCAGCCTACATACAAAGGAATGAGAGTAATTTCTCTAATGTGGACAGGAAAACCACTGCTAAACTGCAACCTTCAAATTAAGTCATGTTCTTCTAAAATTAGGTCAAGACTGAAAATAAGGATGGGCATGATACTAATCAAATTTATGTGACTTGAAAGTCTGAGCTTTTTCTCACTAGAATTAGAAAAAATGTTATCCCACTTAATCACATTCTTCTATATGAAGTGTTTTACAACACACCTTACAATAATCATTTTATCTCAGACTTGACAAGCAACTAGGGCATTTACCAGATGAGTCAGCTGGTACCTGAATTCTAGAGTTTTTGATCCATTGCACCCATGGTTGTTGAAAATATGATTTTTTTCTAGCACCCAAGGAGGAAGGTGTGAGGGGGAGCGAAAAGAAAAGGGAAAAACAGCATAACAAAATGTGCTTGATGAACACCTCCTTCTGTAAAATATGAAACCAGCCATACAAAGTGCAATCTTATATCACTTTAAAAATAACATTAACTCGCTTCTGCTTAGTCTTCTCTTGTATCACATTCAGCTTTATTTTTTACCAACAGCAAGCAAGATAAATAGATGAGTGTTTTAAGGTGTGGTGAGCTATTACAGAAAAGAAATAAAAACATAGTATTTATTCCCGTGCAACATTCTTAAGTTGTGTTAACTTTTACTTAATCATAGAATTATAGAAATGCTTCAGCTGGAAGAGATTTTAAAGATATCTAGTCCCAACCTCCCTGTCATGGGCAGAGTTGCCAACCACAAGATCAGGCTGGCCAGTGCCACATCCAGCCTGGCCTTGAATGTCTCCAAGGACGGGGCAACTTCTCTAGACAACTGTTTCCAGTTCCTCACCTCACTCTTATATCTCAATTTGATCAGCAGGTCCTTGTTGAGCCATACTGGTTTTCTGCTTCCTCCGCTTGATTTCTTACACTTGAGAATGGAGAGTTCTTGTACTCTAAGAAACACTTTCTTAAAGAGCAGTCAGCTCTGCTCAGTTCCTTCGTCCCCAAGAGCAGCTTCCTAGTGGTTTTCTCCCCCTCATTCATTAAACAGCTGGAATTCTGCTCATCTGAAGTTCAGGGCCCTTACTTTGCCAGGCCCATCTTCCTTGAGATCATAAAATCATGGTAACTATAGCCCAGGCTGTCTCCAATTTAACATTTTTTATGATCTCATCTACATTGGTGAGCATCAGGTTGAGTAATGCTTCACTTCACAAAATCACAGAATCACCAAGGTTGGAAAAGACCTTTAAGATCATCCAGTCCAACCATCCACCTATCACCAGTAGTACTCACAAAAATATGTCCCTCAACACAAAATCCAACCGTTCCTTGAGCACCTCCAGACTCCACCACCTCCCTGGGCAGCCCATTCCAGTGCTTGACCACTCTTTCAGAAAAGCAGTATTTCCTAATGTCCTTCTGCTTGGTCTGTCCAATATCTGGACCAGAAAGTTATTCTCAGTGCACTACAGGAGTTTCCTGACTTCATTACAATCCATCGTGTTGTTTTCCGAGCAGCCATCCAGATGGTTAAAGTCTCTATCAGGACAAGAGTTTGCAAGTGCCGTGCTTCTTGTAGTTGAAGTAAGAAGGCCTTGTTCGCAGGCTTACCTTGATCAGGTAATGGACTACAACCACCTGACATCCTTTACTGGTCCAGTCCTGAATTTTCACCTACAAGTTTGCAATCTATTTGTGTTTACTTCACAATCTATATGCTTCTTTACACACAAGATAACCCTCTGCCCCTCATTCTCAGTCTATCTTTTCCAAAAACCTTGTAGCCCTTGATTTCAATGTTCAAGTTGTGTGATCGATCCCAACACGTTTCTGTGATAGAAATTAGGTCATAGTTTTCTAATTGCACTGTGGTTTCCAGTTCTTTTTGCTTGTTTCCTGTGTTGCATGCATTGGTATAGAGGTACTTTAGCTGAGCTATAGGCTGCATTACCTTCCTATGGAAGCCCTCCCTAATTCCCTTGTGATACTTCACCATTTTTGTCTTCTGCTTTCTAAAGTGACAGTGGTCTCTGGTTCACCTCTGTCACTCAGAACTATATCCTCTTCACCTTTAGAATCTGGTTCAAAGCCCACTTTAATCAGTCTAGACATCTTGCTACCCAAAATCTCATTATAAGCAAAATTTGCCCTCATAATAGCTCCTTATTTTATGATCAAATTATTGTTATCATTTTATCTTTATTGTTTTCTTTTCCTTCTTATGGTTTAACACTCCTGCATTGGTAACTAGATTAGCATCAGACAAGCACCCCACAGACTGCTGTTCTCAGTTAATTCATATTTCCCAGCGTTATGATTAATGTTTAGGGAAAGAAGATAAATTTTATTGAAATGTATTGAACAAATTCTTCTTAATATTTAGCCCTGATCAAACCATTGTTCCCGCAGAGATTTTGTGGGCATAAATAGAAAGGAGAAGTAGCTGAATATGTTAAATTATAACTTGTTTTCTTTATTCCACCTAAATATATTGGTCTTAATTTTGCTATTACAAATGACTGTTCAACTTCATAATTCAATTAAAGTCCAGCAATTAAAAATCAGACATGATTATGCCAGCTGGAACTTAAGAAAAATAAATTAATATTTCTTGAAAAGTTTCTGCAAAATTTTTGATTGTCTGATAGAAATTACCTTTTCCCCAGGCATAAAAATCTAAATTTTCATAAAAATATTGCAAGAATTCTTCAAAATTCTGAACTGAAAACTCATATACGAACAAAATTAAAAAAAAAAAAGTTGGATTTGTTACTATCTTGTTTTCTATTTTCCACTTAAAAATATTTATTATATATAATTTTCTTTAGACACAAGATACTCAGAAGAAAAGTGAAGCATAGAAAAATCTGTCAATTCTTTGCCACTCACTAAGTTTTCTGCAGATGACTTCTTTTTGAGCAAAAAGCCAGATCAGATTGTCATAATGCAGCCAGAAGAAGAATTACAGCACAAAATGCAGGATGGTTACTGTTGGGCATGGAAAAAGAACAAAAAAGTGAGATGAAGTGTTGCAATTGGAATAGCTGCAATAGATGCAAATACAATCTTAGTATTAATACAACAGGGGCAAGAGCAAATGTTGCAACACAGACAGACAAAATCTGAAACAAATATGTTTGTTCTTTTAAGTGGAATCAAAATTAGGCATTGCCATTACAGTTAAGAGTGAAAGGAACAAAAGAGGATGTGGAAAAACAGCAGCCCTACTGAAAATGTCATCTGTGAAAACAGTATCTTCCATATTGCGTCTGTTAACTCATTAACAGCACTGAGCAACTAAAGGGAATCATATCACCTAAATGTCATGACAAGGTGCTATTGCAAAAAGCCAGCCACAATGAATGAAAAAGAAAGCCATCCCAATTCTTTCTTCTTTGTCGGCTTTATAAAAAATCCACTGAAATCAAACAAAATCTTTTTGCTGAGTGATTAAATAGCTTTTAAAGATGGAAAGAACTGATCATAATGAAGTCCTCCGTGTCCAGTGCTGCAACAGATCTTTCCTACAGTAACCTTGGATTACACATTCCTAACTCATAGATGATAGAAAATGTCATGGCTGAAGTTCAGGGAAAAGTTGTTTTTCCCTGGATCTTGCCTAGTTTGTCTTAAGATCTAGCAGCAGAAGAGAAGACAAGTTCCAATATTTACCTGGGAGCTTGGAAGTTCAGGACAGATGGAGGGTATGAGAAAGATACCAATTCTAATAACTAATCACATGTTTGAAGTGGGAAGACAGATGGTTGAAGCTGCAGAGAATGAAAAAGTAATCATAAACAATTCTTTTTTGAAAAATCCTGTGTCTGAATCCCACTACTGAGGTGGCTAATAGGGACTGAATGAGTCCATTGACACTGGAGATTGCCCAGCGAAGGGTAGGGGTATGAGAACAACCCAAAAGTAGTAATTGAGATGAGTATTTTATAGCATTCATTTTCCTTATGAAGAGATTCTCTAGAATATCTAGCCTATTCATCACTGAAATATACTGTTTGAAGTTATCTATGTAATAGAATTACAATTCTTCTGTGCAGTGGGACTCTTTACTGGGCTTTCCAGTAACTGTATGAAATATAAACTTTATTTGAGCCATAAAAATTGTGAAATGTCTTTTCTTCTCTTCCAGTTCATTTACCCTCCAGAGAAACTTTCAAAGCTTGTTAGTTTATTTCAGCATACATTTCTCATTTCCATCTCAAATAGAAAATGAGATTTAATGACTCTGGAGGTCAGGACATCTTTGTTACATAAAGTGTCTTGATTTGGTGACCTAAATAATTATGACCTCAACTTTACTACTTGTTTATTTCCCAAATACTCCAAATTATTATTATTTTTTTTTTACTTTCAAAGTCATAAATACAGCATTATTCATTATGAGAAGTGTCTCGCTCCAATTTATTGGAGGGAGATGAGGGTCTTTTAATATCTGTATACCTGGTGTGAGATTAAGAAACAATGGTTCATATGTTAGTCCAACCAGTTTATTATAGATCCTAATTAGGGAGACGGGGAAGGGAAGGAGGGCGATAGAAAAGATAGGAAAGAAGCAAGAATGCCGTAAAGCGGGGATAGTCACCACCAGGATCCAGCAGCGGTCCCGTTGCACGCCGCTTCGAAGGTCCGAGGCAGAAGCAGCAGGGGGGAGAAGCAGCGTGGCCGGCCTTGGGCAGCAAGCAGGCAGCAGGAGGCAGTCGCAGAGCCAATCCGGGGGGAAGCAGCAGGACTCGGGTAGCGGGCCCAGGAGAGTCCGGCAGTATGCAGGCATTCCGCAGTGAGGAATTTGATGGCAGACACCTTTGTTCTTCTTCAGCATGCTGGTAGAGCGCAGAACAAGTCCGGGAGGGAGAGAGAGAGGCAGGTTGTAAGGCTTCTTCATGGCAGAAACCTCTTCTTCTTCATGACGAATCTGTTGCCAGAAAACCTCTCGTTGTTCATGAGGAATCTGTTGCCAGAAAACCTGCTTGTGATTGTAGGTCCCCATTTTATCCTTTTTCTCTCTCTGCCTACGTGACATCTCTGGGTGCTTGAGCAAGAGTCATGTGAGTACCCCCTGAAATGGCCATCTTCCTCGAGATAAGCCCACACAAAAGACCACTTCACAGCCATTAAGCTGCAGCTTATCTCTCTCTCGTTGCCCCTGGCCTTGTTCGTCTGTGCCCCTCAGACAAAGGATTTCACAACCCTTGCCCAGGCCTTGTCCATCAAAGTTTTCCAGACAAAGGATTTCTCAGCCCCTGCCCAGGACTTGCCTGAACTTGTTCATCTGTGTCCTCAGCAAGCTTTGAGACAATGATGCAAAAGAATAATCTCTTACAAGAAGAAAATGCAAGCTATTTAAATGGTTTGTTAACATTCACAGCATTAAAAGCATGATGCACTATGAGATCCAGTAGGTAGCTTAGAATTATAGGTTTCACAGTCAAAACTATACTCACTTAGCTCATATTCCTTTGTGCTAGAAAAGCACATCAGCCTAGTCTATAATCTAACAACCAGGTATGTGCATTAGGAAGGAAAACAACAGTAACAACAACAAAAATCTATTTTTTTCAAGTAGTTGAAAGAATCATAGAATCACGCAGGTTTGGAAAGACCTTATAGATCATCGAGTCCCACCACGACCTAACCATACTATCCTAACTCTGACAACCCTCCACTAAACCATGTCCCTGAGCACCATATTCAAACAGTTTTTAAACACATCCAGGGATGGTGACTCAACCACCTACCCGGGGAGCCTATTCCAGTGCTTAATAACCCTTTCTGTAAATACGCGTTTCCTGAAACCTTTTTCCTGAATCTTTCTGATGGAAAATCCATCAAAATCCATCAAGACCTGATATTTACAGATTGCTACAGGACAGGTACTGAAATAGCAAGCTGAAACTACTGACTGATGTTCTTCTGTTGCCCTGCACTGCAGTGGCCACGCTTTGGCACTCATTGCAGCCAAAGACCTGTGCACTAGCATGTTATCGTGGGACTTTCTGTCTGGGTCTCCACATTTTTCCTAACCTTCCATCAGGGTGCAGCCATAGCAAACCTCACCAGCACTCTCTAGGGCAGCCTTAACGGCGTGTGACTGACCTGCTCTGCCCTGTAGCCGGTAGCGCTGGCTCTGTCCTTGCCGCGTTCACATAGGCTCGCTCTCCTGCTCTCTGAGGTTGGTGGCAGCACGGTGCAGCCGTTTAAGCCTCCCGCCATTGCCTCGGCAACGTTCAAGTCACGTCAGCCTCTCTCGCAAGATCTGGTCGCTGCCCGGTCGTTCTCCTCTCCCGGGTTTCCCCAGGGGAAGGGAAACTGTAGAAGTCCCTCCCCGTACCTCGAGAATCCGGCTCCAAAGCAGCAGACTTCGGGTACAGAAAGAAAGAAAAAGGCTTCCAGAAACTACTTGGTGAGGGGTTCTGTGAAAAGATTGTGTTTTGTCAGCAGTGAATGTATACACTTCACAGACTCTCACCTCAGCATAGATGTCAGTGAAATGCACCTCAGAAAAAATATTGGAAGATAAAAACAAATATATATATATAATAAGCAAAAGGCCTTTTGCCTCTTCCCAGACACTTTGGAAAAGGCGTTCAGCAGTGTTCTGTGTCTCACAGGAGTTCTGCTTCCAGTACCGCAGCGACTTTCAGAGATAACCAATAATGTAGTTCTCATTTTTCATTCACTTCCAGTCTGTGCCTTCTTCAGAGGCAGTTCTGAAAGGTAAATAAGTGAAGTCTTGACATTCTTGAGGAAAGAAGCCTTAAAAGTGCAAGAGCAGAATGTCCCAATGAGGCAAAAGTCAAGCTAGCAGGACAGATTGGATGAACAGCGAATTTCTCGAGGAACAGAGAAAGAAAGAAAGCTTATGAACTCTGAAAGAAGGGATAGGCAAATCATTGTGCAAAGATTGAATTAAAGAGCCCAAAGCCCGACTAGAATTTATTTTGGGTAGTGCAGTAAAAAGCAAAAGAGCTTCTATAAATACATTAACAGCAAAAAGAGGGCTATCATCCTTTATTTGATGTGAGGAGAAACCTGATGATGAAAGATTAAGACAAGGCTGAGGTACTTATTGTCTCAGAACCAGGGAACATCAGACTTGCTGTTATGACCTGGGAAGCTCATGGAGTAGATCATCTTGAGTACCAATACATATGAGACAACTGAGTGATCAGATCCAATCAACATAGTTTTATGAAAGGCAGCTCCTGACTGACTGATCAGAACACCTTGTATGATAAATAGTAGTAGCTGAGGTAATGTCTGTGGTTATCATTTATCTCCATCTTAGTAAAGCACTTTGCATTGTTTCTTACAGTTTTCTCCCAGGTGAACTAGCTGTTCTTGGCTTGGACACATACACAGTTCACTGTGTGAATAACTGGTTGGATGGCTAGGCTCGGAGTGCTAGAGAATGGAGTTCAGTCCAGTTGGTGGCTAGTCACTACTGATGACACCCAGGAATCAGTCTTGGGGCCAGTTTTGTTTAACATTTCAGAGGAAGGAATCAAATGCATGCTCAGTAAATTCACAGATAATACCAGTTTAGGTGAGGCTGTCGATCTGCTTGAGGGTGGGTTTTGCAGAGGGATTTGTATACACTGGTTCAGTAGTCCACATTCAAACGTGTAACAACCAATACAGCAACATGCTAGGTCATGCACTTGGGTCATAACAACCCTATATAGCTGTATGGGCTTGGGGAATAGTGGCTAGAAAGTTTTCCTTAGCTGGGGATGCTGGTTGATAGCCAGCTGAACATAAGACAGCAGCACTATGTCCAGGTGACGAAGAAGATCTGAATCAGAAATTGTTTTTCTGATCCAGACTAGGGAAGTGATTGCCTTTTGGACTCTGCACTGGTGGATCCATGTCTCAAATACTGTGTTCAGTTTTGGGTCCTTCACTACAAGAAGAATATGAAATTGCTTAAGCATGTAGAGGGACAGACAACAAAACTGATAGGGGGATTTGAAAAAAAGTTTTATGAATAGCAGCTGAGGGAAGTGGAGTTGTTTAGGCTTGAGAAAAAGAGACTGATGGGAGAAACTCAATGCTCTCTACAGCTGAAAGTTCGCAACAAGGAGAGTGTTGGTTTCTTTTCTGAGGTGACGAGTTATAAGACCTAAGGAAGTAGACTGAAATTTCATCAAGAGAGGTTTGGATAGAAGTTAGAAAGCCTTTGTAGAGAGGATGGTCAGACAACAGGAGATGCCCAGGGAGGTGATGGTGTTGTCATCTCTGCAGAATTTTGAGAGACTTGTGGACATCAGGTTTGCTGATGATACAAAGTTGGGAGGATTGGCTGACACGCCTGAAGGCTGTGCTGCCATTCAGCGAGACCTGGACAGGCTGGAGGGCTGGGCAGAAAGAAACCAGAAAAGGTTTAACAAAAGCAAGTGTAGAGTCTTGCATCTAGGGAGGAATAATTGTATGCACCGGTACAGGTTGGGGGATGACCTGCTGGAGAGGAGCTCTGCGGAGAGGGACCTGGGTGTCCTGGTGGACAACAGGTTGGCCATGAGCCTGCAGTGTGCCCTTGTGGCCAAAAAGGCCAATGGCATTCTGGGGTGCATTAAAAAGAACGTGGCCAGCAGGTCGAGGGAGGTGATCCTCCCCCTCTACTCTGCCCTGGTAAGGCCTCATCTGGAGTAGTGTGTCCAGTTCTGGGCTCCCCAGTACTAAAAAGACAGAGATCGCTTGGAAAGAGTCCAGTGGAGGGCCACAAAGGTGGAAAGAGTCCAACGGAGGGCCTGGAGTATCTCCCATATGAAAAAAGGCTAAGTGAAGTGGGTCTGTTTAGCCTTGAGAAAAGAAGACTGAGAGGGAACCTGATCCAGGTCTATAAATATCTAAGGTGTGGGGGGCAGAGTGGCGAGGCCAGACTGTTTTCAGCGGTATGTGGAGACAGGACAAGGGGAAACGGCCGAAAACTGGAGCGTAGGAAGTTCCGCACAAATGTACGCAAGAACTTCTTTACGGTGAGGGTGACGGAGCACTGGAACAGGCTGCCCAGGGAGGTTGTGGAGTCTCCTTCTCTGGAGATATTGAAGACCTGCCTGGACACCTACTTGTGCGACGTGGTGTAGGGAACCTGCTTTGGCAGGGGGGGTTGGATTCGATGATCTCTGGAGGTCCCTTCCAACCCCTATGATTCTGTGATTCTGTGATTCTGTGATTCTGTGATTCTGTGACATGGCATAAAAGGAACAAGATTTACTGATGGGACTCACTAGGTCAGGCTTGATAACCTTGAAGATTTTTCCAAGCTAGATGACTCTATGACTTTCTTTTTACTTTAGCCTAAGAACTAGTAACAGAAAGTAAATTAAAGTCTAGTCAAATTACAGCTCAGATGCTTATATATATTAGACTCCTTTGTGCGCATTTGATCTACGCAGTGGGGCAGGATCTGTGGGATGAATCCTTCCTACAGAGTTCTGATGCCTTGAATTCTGCTCATTAGAAGCATTTGCTTGCTCTCTGTGGTTATCATATTGTGTTGTAATGTATGCTGTGTTCACATCATATGTTGACTATAACACCACAAGAAAACTTTAACTAGAAGGGGTTGTTGGAAGTTAGGGAATCTTTCTCAAAAGCATTATTAATGGCAAAGTTTCATCAGCATGCTCAGGGATATGTCTAAAAGCTCTGCATAGAGATGTTTTAGTCTCTCGGGGCAACCTGCACTTGTAGTTAACCACTTGCATTGTGCACAGATTTTTCTTAAACACAGCCAGAATTTTCCTGCCTGCAAACTACATCTGCCACTTCTGGTTCTTCTGCTGCAAAGTTCTGAGAAGAATCTGACTTCAGATTCTCTGTAAGCTCCACCTTTAGCTAGAGAAAGGCTGTGATTAGCTTGCCCTGTTATTTTTCTTTCTGAGAAAAATAAGCCCAGTTACTTTTCCCTCAACTCAGGTACCATCTTCTCCAGATTCCTCACCATCGCAGCGTTCCTTTATTGCACTCATACCCATCTGTCTGCAATAAGAAGTTTAAAACTGGATACAGGTATGCCAGAAACATACTGGCCAATTTCAAGCAGAAGAAAATAATCACTTCCCCAGCTTGTACCTAAATGACTTCTCCAGACTCTTCTGTTTTTAAGAAAGGTTTGAAGAAAGTTCTTCATAGAAGAACTATGAAACTACAGGCTGGTAAGTCTCACATCGATGCCTAGGAAGACCATGGAGCAGATCCTCCTGGAAAATATGCTAACGCATTTGAAGGATGAAGACATGATGCAAGACAGTGAGCACACCTTCACCAAGGGCAAGTCATGCCTCACCGAACTGGTGGTCTTCGGTGATGGGGTGCTGGTATTCGTAGAGTAAGGAAGGGCAACTAATGTCATCTACTTCAACTTGTGTAAGGCCTTTGACACTGTCCCACACCATATCCTTATCTCTAAATTGGAGAAATAGGGATTTGAAGGGTGGACTGTTCTCTGGATAAGAAACTGTCTGGATGATCATAGCCAGAGTGTTGTTAATGGCTCCAAGTGTCACCCAGGAGTCTGTCTTGGTACCAGTACTCTTCAACATCTTTATCAGTGACCTAGATAGCAGGACTGAGTGCACTGTCAGCAAGTTTGGAGACAAGAGCAAGCTGAGTAGTGCAGCTGATAGAACAGAATGAAGGACTGCCATTCAGAGGGACCTGGATAAGCTTGAGATGTGCGTCAATGAGAACATAATGAGGATAAGCAGGGCCAAGTGTAAGGTGTTGCTCTTGGGTCAGGAAAATCCCAGATATGTATTGGGAGGTCTGTGAGATACTGTGGCTGGAAGAAGAATAAATTGAGGGATGCCTTGCAGAGAAGGACTTGGGTGTCTGGGTGGACAAAAAAATGGACATGAGTCATAAGTGTGTATTTGCAGCCTGGAAGAACAGCTGTATCCTGGGCTACATCAGAAGAGGAGCGGCCATCAGGGCAAGGAAGGTGATTGTCCTCCCCTACTCTGCCTTGTGAATACCTGGAGTACTGCATCCATTTCTGGGACCCCCAGCACACGAAAGATATGAAGTTGTTGGACAAAGTCCAAGAGGGAGCCACGATTAGAGGACTTGAGAGACAATTAGAGGGCTTGAGCACTGTTCTGGTGGACAAAGGTTGGAGAAATTTGTCTTTTAGAAAGAGGAGAAAGCTTCAGGGCTAACTCATTGAATCCTTCTAGTACTTGAAGGAACCTTTTAAGCAGGAGGGGGAACTGACTTTGTACAATGGTGACAGAAGAGGGAATGATTTTACACTGGAAAGGGAATATTTAGATTGGATATTATAAGGAAATTCTTCACTCAGAATGTGGTGAAGCAATGGAACATGTTGTCTGGAGAAGCTTCAGATGCTCCATATCTGAATGTGTTCAAGCCCTTGTTGGAGGAGCAGACTATCCAGTGGTTAGCAACCCTACCCCCTTGCCCATGGCTGGGAGGTTGGAAGTGAGTGATCTTTTAGGTCACTTCCAATTCAAAACATTTTATGAGGAAAAATAATTATACTATGACTTATTTCTTGCAACTTTTTAAGATTTGTTGTCATGCACTCAGATAGTTTTGGACCTGAGGTCATGTCAAATTAAGAGAATAACTTTGAAAAAAAAGTCACTGTCCTAAAAAGTTTCAAAGATACTGTCTGGATTAATCGTATTTCTCTTACAATAAATGTGAGAAATGTTTGTGTTCAATAGTCCAGGCTTGAGTGGAATTTGCTGTGGGCAACCTTGAGAACACAGAGCTGAGAAACATAACAGTTTATATTTCCTGCTACCTGTTGTATGTTTTCTCATTGGTAGAGAACTCCAGGGTTTACAGCCTGACACTTCTAATTCTCTCAGTCTCTTTGATGCTTTGATAATCCTTCCTTATTCTCCTCATATTCTTGTTTAGTTCTTCTCTATTTTGGTATGCTGGAATAACCTCTCATAGTTGCCTTCCCCTCTGGCTATCATTCAAACCACAGAACAGGTTGCTGTCCTGATGTTACTCAGAAATGCAGGTTTTCTTTTCTGCAGGCAGAAATTTATCTTGTATCACAGCACCTTTTTGGACTTCTTTAGAGTCATAACATCTTATTGTAATGCAAAAAAAAAAAAAAAACCAACATTGTTTTCCACACAATAAATTAAAATAAAACCTAGAATATGCAATCTGAACCATTTAAATGTTAATTTTTTCATGAATATTTGTATGTGAAAGGTAGTATTTATAGTATTTATTCTTTTGAGACTCTGCTAAAATTGATTAAAGTTTGTGTAAAAAAAAAAATTGATCTGTCTGTGAAAATGAGATCTCCATTCCTTTTACTTAAGCAGTAATGGCCATTTTTCTCCTGCTTTACCCAGAAGATCACAACTGATTTGGTTGCATAAATGTGTATCTCAGTGCATTTTTTAAATATAGATTAGAAGTAAGGCTATGCTACTCCAAAATGCAGTAGGCTTACTGCATACTGGTACTATGCTCAGTCATTAAATATCCTATTGAGGTGACACTGAGAACATCTCAAAGTGTACATAATCTGGGTAAGATCAGTAATTATTAAATTCTAGCTGTCCATATACATAGGTATGTAACTAACAATGTCAGTAGTCATATGGGCACCTATTTTGGAAATGCAGACTCTGATAAAGAAGTTACTCTTTTCTGCCTTACGTTTCTTTTATTTCAGCAGCCTAGTAGCAACCAAAGTGGTTGATCCTATGATCATCATCATTACAATGCAGCTTAACAGAGCCTTTCTTGCCACTGTCTCTGTGAATACCTACCCATGGTAGTTCTCTTTTGTGGTTTCCATGTCTTTCATCAAATTTCCTGCTGTGCAAAGTCTCACAAGCTTTGCAGTTAATCTGCACGAATACCTGCAAAGATTATGACTCTTTATCCATTATATAGAAGTCTGTATCACAACTGAAGTGGTCTCCTGTATATTGTGTTGTTTGACCTGGCATCATTACTCAGACCAAATATCAGGTATTTGAGGTATTTTCATTAGGACACTGCAAGAGATATGCTTAAAATTTTAAATCTCATTTTTTTTAGCTGACTTATAAGTCCTCAGAAACTGTGTTTCAACATAACTGAACTTTCATGGCTGCTGCATTCCCCAGGCAAAACAAGATTGCTATAAGCATCTCAGCATCTCCCTTCCCCTTAACTAAGATTTTTTCACTAAGGTGAAACGTGAATGTTTTTTTCTCTGCTGTTCTGTTCTGATTTTGTCCATATCAATTGTATCTGTTGAATATAAAAATTAAAGACAACCCAAGGTTATATTCTTATTTTGCTCTAATTATATTTGTTGGGAATAAAATACAAATCAAAGTCATATTGAAATGCTTAAAACTTCAGTTATTAAAATTCGTTGAACAAAATTCAGTCATTAAATATTCTGAAACATGAATGACCTTCAAAGATTTTTGTGTAGGAAAATTAATGTTTTTGTGCACATATATCAAGAGAAAGTTACTAATCTGAATTTCCTAGCATAGTCATCCACATCAAATATCTGTTTTTGTTTTTTGGGTAATATCTTTTCTACTTCCATTACTGAATATCCAAATAATATAATTTTTTTTATCGAAGAAGGGAGAAAAAAAATTTCCTAAGCTATTGGCAGTTGATTTAGAGCCAATAAAATAAGTGCATGTGCACTTGTGCACTGATCAGAGTAGTACCAGAAGGACAGAATAACATACTTTCACAAATCCATCTGTTGATTTTTATTTTGGAATGTCTATTCAGTTATCATCAATACCTATTTATTTGCAGGGCAGAAATGATTCAGAGGATGCAAGCTGCATTACAGGTTTAAAGAAAACAGAAATCTCTTCTTGGGAAATGGGAGTAAGATTGTGTGTAACAAACAGGAACAAATGAACAAAAACAGAACTAATGGAGGCTAAATATGAAACATTTCTTTCTAAGTCAGATCCTAGTAGTGAATATTTGTCTCATTTTGTGTTTAACTAATAATGTAATGAGGTCATCATAATAGTGCTCTCAAACGACAGTAGTCGTCATCTCTATTATAGTATCACAGAATCATAGAATCTTTAGAGTTGGAAGGAACCTCTAAACGTCATCTTATCCATATAGTATCTTCGCTGGAAGATCTGATAAACTTTTATAGACACACACGAAAATATATAAGCCAAAACTACATGTGCTTTAAAAAGAAAAAGTATACTGCACATAGGAAATAGACACAGGCACTAAATTCCTGTAAGATAATTTGACTCAAGCTTTTATAAAATGTCATATGTATTATTAAAGCAGTGCTATTCTCTTGTAATCTTTTCCACCTCTGTTCACCTAGATGTTTAGCTCCTTCAGAAATATTCCTTGTTTGATTATTTTTATCACCATCATCTGCACTTCAGATATTACTGGAATGGAATATGAGAATATATTTTTTAAAAAATAATTTTGCCTTTAGATTTTCATGAAGTAAAAATCAGAAGGCAACTAAAAACTTCATGGGTAATAATAGTTTATTTGAAAGTCCCAGGGCAGGTCAAAGGACATCTGCTTTTGTTTCATTTTGAAGACTTGCTTTGATAATAAGCAAATAATGGATTTACATAGATGAGCTGCTTACTGTGGAGTAACAAACCATTACACCTATGTTGGTCCACAGAATTGTCTCCATAACTACTCTAATGTTTCAGTGAACCTTACGTTAACCTGAAAACAAAAGCTATTTTCTTTTTCTTTTTTTCCTAATTCTATCTTTAATTGTGTTGGCAATCAAGGCTTTGATGGATGAGATCAGGCGAATCTCTTTCAATAAAAACAGAAAGACATCTGTTGTCTTAAAAAAATTGTCTATGTAGAGATAACTTGGTAAATCACAGTATTTTTTAATGGGTTGGGACAGCAATTGCTAGAAACATACCATTTTGTTCTATACTGTATTGTAGCCAGAAGTCAAAGGCACTGGAAGAGGACTGGGAATATTTGAGTCATGACCTGTCAGTAAATTTTGTAGTAGTAGTGAATGTGGATAAGGAAATATCTCAGATGGGCTTTAAACTCAATAGCTACTATTTACACAGCTGGAAATAGCAGCATACTGTCTTTAACTAAGACATTTCCAGTTGCTATGAATGGTACCAGTTGCCTATAGCTCTCTCATTACCCTGTAGAGGCTCTGACCAGATTATTGGACTTCATAAATGATAGGTCAGATTCAGTTTATTTAAGAAATCTGCTTAAAGTTCTAGATTCATTCAAAATAAGGCTAATTTTTTTCTGTGTTTGATGCCCATTGACAAAGAGGGCTGTGGACAGCTTCTGAGCAGACTGCTGATCAGCCTCACAACTCCCAAAGCCTTCTCTGATGGGAAATAAAAATTTCCTGTGCTGCAAGGTACCTGCAGCATACGCTGTGAGTTTTCCATTCTTTATCACTCCATATATACATATATATATACATATATATGATTCTATGATAGCCTATCATAGAATCACAGAATGTCCTGGGTTGAAAAAGACCACAATGACCATCTGGTTCCAACCCCCTGCTATGTGCAGGGTCACCAACCACCAGACCAGGCTGCCCAGAGCCACATCCAGCCTCGCCTTGAATGCCTGCAGGGATGGGGCATCCACAACCTCCTTGGGCAACCTGTTCCAGTGTGTTACCACCTCTGTGTGAAAAACTTCCCCCTAATATCTAACCTAAACTTCCCCTGCCTCAGTTTAAAATCATTCACCCTTGTCCTATCACTATCCACCCTTGCAAACATACCCCCTCCTTTTTGTACACTCACTTCAAATACTGGAAGGAATAACTTCGCTTAAATACTGAAATCACAGCTTACCTTTTTCTCTGACACTGGGGCAGTTGAGAGCAAGGAATACTTGAAAGATGGAGTGTCAATAGCTGAAGATGAGGTATGGCACACAAAAAAATAGAGACCTTACCAGCTACTGTTGTCTTCTTCCTTTATCAGGATTTGAAATAGCATTAATTACAGCTACCCTTGTGGGCTGCGTTTGCATTGGCTATTCTGTTTACAATAGTAATGGAATTTTTAAACAAAATTCTGGATGTTTCCACTTACCATGCATTAGTTTAGCACATATCGATTAGACTTATTTCAAAGAAAATGGCACCAGAAATTCTGATCCAGATACACATCAAAAATTAATGTAAATGTAAGACTAAAATCAAGGAAGCTAGCCAGTGAAATACATAAATTTCAAGGATCCTTGGGGACACTGAATATTTTGGGTTCACAAAAGCTGGGGCTGAGAGCTCTTGAATGACTGTGAGTGTTGCAGCTCTAATCTGATTTCCTCAAAAGATACCTATATGTACTCTTACAGGTGATTCAGGTGCAAGAGATGGCAGAAGAAAATGGCTAATGTGAAGGAGACCACAGAACACTCTACCACTGGCTATGCATCTATAAGCCCTTGTAAGCTGATGTGATATGTATTGTCTTCAGTACTGAAATTTATTTGTGTAAGTACTTAGAACTGTGTACTTAATTTCATATTATTACTTAATGTATTTTTTTAATTTACTTTTTATACAAGAAATGTAAGTTTAGACAGACAACCAACAGTGATGCTAAGACCTATCAGAAAAAAGAAGTTATTACTGTCTGTCTAACTCATATCAAGACTGTCAAATGAAAGAAAATTATAGTGGGTACAAAAATATGCATTTACAGCTCCAAGATGGTTAACATATTAGTCAAGATTAGATGTTAAAGATAGCTGACCTGTAGCCACTGTCAAAGTTTGTTAGATAGATATCTCTGACAAACACCTTTTACTTCAAATTGAATGCTTCTATATGCTATATCTATTGAATTTTAGTCTGCTTTGAAGAGAGATCCTGGCTTTGTTTGATTTTTGTGAAAAGGAGTCTTCTGATTTGAAAATGTGTCATATATAGAGATTAAAGTGCAAATTAACAGGTCAGTGTGATGGCTATGTATCAGATAAGCTCTTACATAATTCCTCTTGCCACAATAATATTATTTTGCCTTGATTGAGATATCTAAACCTAGTCCATCAGGCTTAGAATTGTTTTAACATATATTACGATGAAGAACATATGAGTATTATAAAAGCTTCAGGGCTTTTCAGAGCTACAAGAGAAAATAATACTTCACTGTATGAATATTTCATTAAAAAATCTTAATTCCTGTGAACTAGGTCCATTGGCACAGAACCAATACAGATATTCTTCAGACACAAGTAAGTTACACAGGAACATTAGCAAAACTGCACTTGCAGTTGCTATCAGCATTGTGTCAACTTCACTGAATAAAGGAGACACTCTGATGAAATGGTGGTTTATTTTCAGTTTTAAGCTGAATAATCAAAGAATATAAGATAGTGTATAATCAAGGAATATTGTATAATCAAATAATATTAAGATGTTATAATAATGAAATAAATAAGAGAGTTAGGCAAAGCAAGACAAAGAGAATAGATAGGATGCTTACCCATATCGTGGGCTTGCTCAGGAAACTCCAGTGGAGTGGATCTCCAGAAAAGACCCTTCCCCACTGGTAGTCAGCTCTTAAATGGGTCCAGGAGAGGTGGAGCCAGGCTCCACCCCTTCCTGCAGCACAGGTGAATTGCTTTCACCTGTGCTCCCATGGCTGACTCATTGCTCGCCTCAAGTGATTAATCAGAGGTTCAGGCCATGACTCAGCAGTTCCCATACATAAGCACATAAGATCATTTTGTCCTTTGTTAAAACAAAGACATAAGCAATAAGAGAGATATAAGATAAATTACATGGAAAAAAACACAAGTCTAGTACAAACAAGTCTAGTACAAACAGAAATACAGCAGATTAACTCTCTTTTTTTTTTTTTTTTTTTTTTTTTTTTTCCATGTACAAGATTTATTTTATTTTTAATGGGAAGTGACATCCAGGACCCTGAGTTAAACACAGATTGAATACAGGCTGAAATACATTTACTTTTTATTTATCTTTAACTGACTATAAAAAACACCTACAATGCACCTTTCAGCACACTATGAAGACAAGTAAAGTACAGAGGAACTAGAAGGTAGCTTTTGCTTTTTTTTCTTTTTAAAGGAGAAAATATCTTCTAATTCTTATAAAACTATTTACTCAGTTTTTTCACTTTATGTTTTCTTTTGATGCCTTGGATATTCATAGAAATAGAAGCTAGCATCACTATTTTATATAGAAAAATCAAATATTAACAACACAACTATCCTTCCCTAGGGTCTTGAAGGATCCGAGGAAGACTTGAAGGATCCAGATGAGTCACCATGCATAATGGTTCTCCACTGTAAAACTATTTAAGCAACTATAATAAATAAATAAATAAATAAAAATCCCACCTCAAGTAATGGAAAACATTAAAGTCTGTGTGATAAGAAGGTCTGCTTAGACCCATGGTCAAATTCTAACAGTATGTCTGTAGTAATTAGAACATATTAAAATGAATTCCCCTCCAGTTCTCCCTCAGAAATCCTCCAAGGAATAATTGAAGTCTTGCCAAAACAAATTTCTAAATTACAACAGTCTCAGTTGGGCAAGCCCCTACAGACATTATTTGAATAGTGTTGATAGTTCTTGCAAATGAAATGAAAATGTGCTAGTACTTTAAAGCTTGTCAGGTTCAGAAATCACTCCAGTTTCTCACTTCTTTTCTCAGACAAGCCCTTTAGACTCTGACATACTTTCTCAGTGTTACTTATCTGCCCCGACACGCTGAGTTTTGCAGACTTCTTTAATTGACAGCTTTTTCTTATTTAATTATTCTTTTTGTACATAGGCCTTTCATTTTGGCTTATTCCACTTTAGTATAATGAATATTTTCCTAGTTTCCATTTGACTTTCCTGACAGCATTGCATAGAACTTAATTTTGAGATAACTGTATGCCCAAATTAATACCTTCTGTGGCTGTGTACTGTTGCTGAGTCATTGAGGATGGAAGACTCAGGGGCTGTTGGTCAGTGCCCATGCCCCAGCTCTCACTGGCCCAGCTACTAGTCTGTGATTTGTGGGTGTCTGGTCTCCCCATGGCCTCTATCACAGATGGCCTGGCTAACCCAGTCCTTGTTCAGGTGTCATCTGGAGAGCTCATTAAGGCGCTTTCCAAGGAAAACCTGTCAGTACAAGTCTTGTGTATGACTAATGTGAATATAACTCACTCACAGGTCCTATCCTACTCAGATGAGAGAACTCTCAGTAGTGCTTACCCAAGGACTTGTCCATACGCACAGGATGTCTTATGATACATGCTTGGTGGCCTTGGTTCCTTACTCTTCCTAACAGCATAGTTTCACATGGGAAAGGAGGGAAGACAGTTTCTGAGTTCTAAATTAACTTCTTCCTTCCATTCATTTGAATGTCTTTTCAGACTATCTTCGCTTGTGATCTTGCCCATTATTCCCATAAAGAACTCCTCACAGATGACTGCTGCCTGTTTCTTCTCTGTCCATGCACTGCCAGCCTCAGTAAATACTTAAAAATTTTGCTAGTCTATTAGAATGTTTCCATTCTTTTTCCAAGAAGCTGGTAATTATTTTAGATTGCACTGCTAGATTTTTTTTCCTTTAAAACTCGACCTCAAACTCTGCCTGTCTGCTGTCCATGGCAGATATCATTTCTTCTATCATTTTGGAATGATATCTTAATTAATGTCCCACAATAGTCGTGTTCCAGAAACTTCCATTTGTACTGAGTGACTATTTTTCAGTGGAAAACTAACTGCTTTGTTGAAGCTTTCTTGTGAAAATCAGTATATGTACTGGGTTGGTTCATTTTTAAATTGAGTGAATTTCAAGGATTGGTTCACTCTTATTTCTTCCCACTCTGCCTCTCCCAACTTGATAGTCTGAAGAATAAGCCCCCAGCTTAAACTAATAATCAAACAGTGTCACAGCCATGGCAATGGGTGTTTTCCCTTGTCCATGGAGGTAGAGTGATTACTTTGATTTTATGTTCTTGGGAAAGTACAGTCAGTGTCGCCTACAGCTGTACAGCTGTAGTTTGGTACACGTATTAACACAGGCATATTAACACAAAGAACAAGACTGGCAGCAAAACCAGTAGGTGTGATCCTTTTCACACTCAAAACAATTCAAGCTAACAAGCTGCAACAGACTATTTAAAAGTGTAGAATGAAAAGCATCGTTTTGGAGGTCAGAGAAGATCACTGAGTAATAAAAAAATAAGAAATAATAAGAAAACAAAATTTGCACCCTCTTTTGATTTTAATATTACTTGACTTGGTATTTTGAATTTCATGTTTGTTCTTAAGTTTACCCACTGTTTATAATACTTTCAGGCAGAAGAAGAAAATTGTACTCATAGGACAAAGTCCTGTTTTGGTAAGATAGTGTGAACAAATTAAAAAACATTTTACCCCAAATGATACTCATTGTCATAAGAGACAATAACTCAGTAAAGATTGATGAAAAGCACCAGGCTCGCTGAGTAGGCAGCTCTTGTAATGCAGCAATGACATATCAATTGAAAAAGACTGTTTGCACTTTGAAACCCAGAAAATTGGGCTGTGAAATCTCTTAAGATTCATTTTTCTCATTAAGTATGATTTTTTCTGGCATTTGAAGTGGAACACAAATAAAATAGTCTCTCTTAATCTTATAGATTTAACACTTCAAGATTTGAACCTACAAAAGCAAAAAGGAATGGCAAAAAATATACTGAAAGTCACTGGCTAGCATGAAGTCTATGGAAAAAGATTCCTGTTTGCCCAAAGCTGACTTCCTATTACTGTCCATACCACAATGACACAACTGTCTATAAACTATCTTTATTTTCCTGATTTTGACTGCAAGCATGTTATCTGTTAGTTCCCTGGATTTTACACAGTCAGTAAAGATAAAGTCACAGTGGGCAAATGGAAAACCAGCACCACCTGAGTACCTTTTAACACTTGCTTTTTTCAGGGATGTGTCTGAAATCATTGACTACTCTCCTGCAGTGCAGAAGCATAGTTCCTAGTAAAATCCCCTAGTGGGTCATACCATTAAAGTGCACAACTCAGTGCACTCAACCATGTCTGTTTCATACTAACTGAGTCCAATGAAATAACAAGATCAGCATAGACTCTAAATCATTCAGACTTGTTAAAAGGCCACTGCTAAAGCTCTTTGTGCCATTTTCAGTGTGTAGCTTCTTTGTTTTGTAATATGCTCTAGAAATAAAGCAAGAAGAAGGCTAACAGTTCCCTTGCATGTTTCTAGCTGAATCTCATGTTTTGCTTAACTACTAACTAGTCAGATTTCCTCACTATCATATACCCTAACATTGCTTTAATACATTGTTGTTCAGTGTGTTTAAATACTCTTACGATTAAATTCAAATGTATGATTCTATCCTTGTGACTTACAAGGGCAGCTCTGAAAGTAATATCTTTTGGAGCAACTTATGTAGTTTTCCAGGAATAACAACTTCCATAGTCAGTAAATCCATCTCACTCTCGTCTTGTCTTCTGCTGCCACATCCTTACACTTCTGAAACACTAGGTCATGTCAGGTATCAAGAGGGCTGAGTAGTGAACTTGAGCAGAGAGAAACTCCATTACCTTCTCAGCAGGCATCCTGTGATCACTGCAGTTTAGGGTTCAAGTACATTAGCAGAGAGTAGGAAGCTAATATGTGAAAGGTAAACTGCTTCTAGCACTTTTACCCATTTTTCCTGCTTATTCAAGTAACTGAAGAGCAGACAGAGTTAAACTTCCATTAGACAGATTGAACTTGAATAAAATGTTGCCTTTGATGGATATTATCCACTTGGTTACTTTAAAAAGTGCTATCTGCATAACCTTTGTGAATTACTTCTAAGATGCTATGAAACATAATCGCTGTCAGATGATAGCCAGGCATTAAAGTATCTAAAAGGTCAAAATGTAAATTTAAAATTCTTAACTTTGTAAAGGTGCTTGTGTCTCTGATTCCCTCTAGTTTTCTGCAATGTTAAAGTGACTCTTTTTGTACTAAAACATTCAACTATACTTTTGTTATAATATTAATAATGTCTTGAAAATATAAGTGGAAGAAACAATACTCCTATTCTTTAAAAAGCATAGATTAGATTATTATTATTCTTAACCCTGTGCTTGAGCTCAAATGTTGAATCAGTTGCTCTTTATAGTAGCTGTAGAAAGAAGATACATGCTACAAGTCTAACCAAGGGTTGCACCGAAAGCAATGCCTCCTATTTATTATGTTGGTCTATGACATCAAAGGCACCTCAACAAGGATGTTGGTGGTCTGGCAATACGTGTTGAACTTTACTGCCATTATTCTATTACTTTTTTTTCATATGTGACAGATGGCTGCAGAGGGTCACTCTGACAAAATGGTGTCTAACATGGAAGTGTGCATGAAGCAAACGGATGGAACTGAGCTCCTCCATGTGAAAAAGATTGCATTCATTGACATTCATCAATGCTTACTGAATTTTTACAGAGACCAAACAGTGGATATGAGGCTGTGGGTGGTGTGTTTCAGTAGTGGCAGCAGTGAGGTGAAAAACAAGCAATGTTCCAGACAGCCATGCACAACTGTCACACCAGAAAATGAGCAGCATCTTGATCAGCTCATCAGCACAAATCTGCAGAATACAGCCAGAGTGGCAGTGTTGGAATATTGTACAGTTTGTGCTATGTGAGTCCTGTAAATGCTTAAACAGGAACACAAAGAATACTATACACAAATTTATCCAGATCTACTAAATCGACATGAGGCTGAAGGTGACATATTTCTTGTGACAAGACATGGTGTCATCACTGTGATCTGGAGTTGAAATGGCAGTGCCGACGTGTGGATTTCCCACAGAAAAGAAAGTTCAAGGCACAGATTTCAGCAGGTAACATTATGGGCACTATCTTTTGAGATATCCTAGAACCCAGACAAACCATCAGCTCTGACAGTACATAATGATGTAAAGCTGAAGACTCAGAATTCCAGAGTAAGACCAGAAGAGGAGACAACTTTCTCTGTTAATGCCATGCCCCATACCATCCCCTTTTGAGACTAAGCATGCTGCTTAGTCTCAGCTGGTCTGTCCAACCACATCCACTGTATGGATTTGGTATCTTCTGATTTCCATCTATTCGGGCTGATGAAAGATGGACTGCATGCATAACATTTCTTAGCAACTATGCTATTATAGCTACTGTGAATCAGTGGGTCACTTCTGCTGGTGCAGATTTTTATGAGTGCAGCATGTAGGCTCTTGTTCATTGCTGGTGAAAATGCATGGCTAATGGTGATGATTGTGTTGAAAAATAGTGTTCTGTAGCTGAGAATTTGCTTTGTCAAATAGTGAACATAAGTAAATGCTATCATAATGATTCTTTAAAAATTTTATATTTCTGAGGGTAAATTTTATCACAAATACTTTTTTTTTTTTTTTGTAATCCCTAAATGCAGCAGCTGTCATACAGTATGAACTCACTTAACTATCAGTTATCAACATGAAAAATTCTTTGATTCTGTGGTTCTATGATTCTAGGTCAGGCTTTGAAGGCAGGAGATTAGCTTGGATGAAACAAGACCTTCCAGTAGCAGCCTTCCAGTACTTGAAGGGGGCCTACAGGAAGGCTGGAAGGAACTTTTTATAAGGGCAGGTAGTGACAGGCTGAAAGAAAATGGTTTTAAACTGGACTAGATGTTAGGAAGAAATTCTTTATTGTGAGGGTGTTGAGAAACTGCAACAGGTTATCCAGAGAGGTTGTGAATACCCCTCTGGAAGCATTCCAGGTCAGGCTGGATGAGCTTTGAGCAACTTGGTTTAGAGGGAAGTGTCCCTGCCTATAGCAGGGGGTTGGAACTAGGCGATGATTCTATGATAAGGCCTCTTATCCAAATGATAAATACAAATGCATAGTTAGTGGAGGTACGGATTGTAGTCATCGAGTCCAGGAGTGAAGGGAAAAAATGAGGAGAGCCATGGCACAGTTGGAGCTGTATTTAGCTAGAGATGTGAAAAAGAAAAAGGTTTATTCAGGTACATAGAACAACAAAGGGATATAAATGAAACTCTATTGGACTCTGCAGGAGACCTAGCTGCAACTGACACGAAGAAGGCAGAGGTCAAAAAAATCGTTGCCTGTCTTCACCAGCGAGTTCTCTAGGTATGCTGTTCAATTCACAGAGTCCAAATGAAAAGACAGAGAGAAAGAATTATAATCCACTGGAGAAGGAGATCAGGTTTGAGACCATCTGAGAACCTGAATGTGCACAAATCTATGAGCCCTGAGGAGATGTATCAAAGGGTCCAGAGGGTACTGGCAGATGAAGTGGCTAAACCCTAACCATCGTCTTTGATAAGTGGTCCAGTGAAGTTGCCAGTGCCTGGAAAAAAAAGAAAAAAAGATTTGGTGAGCTACAGGTTAGTCAGTCTCACACTCTCTAGCAGGATCACAGATCAGAACAAGTCCAGTGACAAAGTTGATAAAAGGGCTGGAGCATCTCTCCTGCAAAACACCTAGGCCTCTTTGCCCTGGAGAAGACTGAGGGGGCATCTTATCAAAGGATCAACAAAACAGAGTCAGGCTGTTTTCTGTGTTGTCTGGCAACAGGACAAGAAGCAATGGGCTCAGATCGTGTTATAGCACGTGAGAAAAAACTTTGCTATGAGATTGTCAGAGCACTGGAACAGGCTGCCCGTGGAGGTTGTGTAGTCTCCTTCTCTGGAGATACTCAAAACCAATCTAGATGTAATCCTGGGCAGTATGCTCTAGGTGGTCATGCTTGAAGCAGGGGAGTTGCACTAGTTGATCCCAAGTGGTCCCTTCCAACTCTTCTGTGATTTTGTGATTCTGTGAAGTTCTGTGTAACTAAATGCATGCTTGTGCTGTTAGAAATGTTTGTTAGATTGTTTGAAAAAGTTATCATCTCCTATATGCAATAATTTGGCCTGAATGAAGGGTTAGTTTCTGTTTCAACGCATCTTCCAGCCAAATACCAGTCATCTCTCCAAACATCTTGTCTCACACCTGTGATTAAGTGCATAAGGCCAGCAATGCATTTTCCAGAAAAGAATCACTCCTCATTCAGAATCCATCTCATTTGTTGGTATATTGTTTTACTGGATAATCATTTAAAAAAATGTGTAACAGTTGTCATTTGAATGTGATTGCCTTTAACTTCCAACCATTCACTCTTGTTATGCCATTCATAGGTAGTTTTAAAGAGCTCTTTCAGATGTTTTATCCCCTTGAAATATGCAATATTTCAAGCTGTCTCTTCATCGGTATGATAAAGTAAACTGATTAACCACTCTATGTTCCTTTCCTAGCTTTGGAGAGTAATTATTTCCATTCTCTCTTTAGTAGCATATCATCCTACCTACAAGGGAAGACCTGTATATAATGGTCCTGGACAGTACTGTCATATGACACTCAGAGAGATTAATATGCCCTAATAATTCCTCCCCATTTTTATTTCTTTTTTTATACTCCTATACTTTAAGTCATAGAAGCTCACATAGAGTTGTTTTTCTGCTATAATACTTAAATCCTTCCAGATCACTGCTTTCAAGAATACACATGCTCATAAATGACATAGTGGTTTCTTTTTTTACACCTGTATGATTCCTCTTCTCTCTTTTCTTTTCCTTTAAATGTTTTTGTTACTAACATCCATTCTTGTCAAGTGATGTATGGCTGTTGATCAATGTCTACAGATCCAACGTACCATTACTGTGTTAATATGATATATTCTATTAGAATTTCATGCTGTCTTAAGCCTTAGACTATACAGTGAGTGTCAGCATAGTGAGGTGGTGGGTGCTGTGTTTCAGTAGTGACAGTGACAGTCATTTACCTCTTCTGGTGGAGCTTCTGATGAGCATGGCATGCAGGCTGTTTGTTCATCACTGGAATTTTTCACTTTTAGATAATATGTACTACTGGAAGAGAACTGGAAATCACATAAAATAGGAATGTGTGTTGCACAGCATTACAAAAAACTTAAAAGATAGATATATTTCTGTGGAGTGACAGAGGGAAGAAATTAATTAAAAAAAAAAAAAATCACTACTTTGAAAATGTTTAAGTGGAAATATGCCCACTGGACCCTTGTGTTTTAATACAGACTTTAAAATCCCTATCATACCAAAATTAAAAGGGGGAGCTGTTCTTTGTATGAGCTATAGCTGGTCAAACAGATGGAAGACAACTGAGTCCTTTACCAGGCACCTGCCAGTCTATAAATGACAGCAGAAGGTCTGGACTGAACCTTAATCAGACATCTGTTGCTCTGAATTTATAACTGCTATACAACAAGATTGCACATACTGGAATAACCCAAGCCTCCACTTGGACACATACCTGTCATCACTGCAGTACTATTCACTGTGCCTGAGCTTCAGAGAAGGATTAAATGACATTATACACCCACCACTAAGTGCTCATGGAAGGATGGAAAATTTTTGACTAGTTCATGGAACATGACTACTTTAAGTGAAACAGATTTGGTAGAATAGTTTCAATTATATACCTAAAGAAAGGCTCTGGACTGAATACATACAGCCTTATCAAATGCAGTTTGCTGAGTCTGAAAGGAGCTGTAAATTCAGTGAAACTAAGAATTGCAAACCATGTAATTTAAAAATGTTCATCATCCAGTACACCCTGCAGATTATAGACAAGTCTTTTTATTTAAACTAGTAGCTCAGATGTCTCAAAGCTGTGGCTAATCACAAAGGGTGAAACAATCATTGTTACCTATTGCTTTAAAAACCCCATGCTTTTGCAGTGATGTGAAGCTGAAAGTTGAATAGTTCTCATTGTATTTACTCCAAGGGCTCGTAAATTTTTGCTATTGTAAATGGTGCAAAGACAGAAGTAGACATGATGAAACAAAAAAATGTGAAAACCAGGCAACGATCTCCCATGCTCACAGTCCTTCTTGTCTATTCTGAAATATATGCCTGGTAAAATGGAAAGCAGCCCCCTAGGATCTCAGAATTCAGAACATTAACAGCCTGAACCTCCCCTCTAATATGGAAAGATGCAAGAAAGTCCTGCAAGCTGTATCCTAACTCAGTACGCAGTGGGAATGTGGGAGGTAAAGGAAAGAGCTAAAGGAGAAAGAAGCTCCTCCTGAGGTTTCCAAATGATAACTTTTCTAGTAGAATCACTGTATTCATCTGGAGGAAAAAAAGGCAGTAGAGATCTTCTGCAGATCTCTTTCAAATGCTGCCTTTGTTTTGATTCCAGCAAGGAAGCTAAGTTGAAGAAGATGATTAGGAACAAGTGAATTAAGGTTTTCTCCATGAGTGAGAGAAGTCCAAAGAAGTTGCATGACTCAACAATTTATAACTCAATAACTCAATTTTTTTAAAGGCCTAAGTGAAAGGCCTAAGTTCAGCTGAAATGCTAGAGAACACAAACGTGCTACATTTAGAAGCATAGTTAGTGGATTGAGTTCCTTACCTTCAGTTATTCTTGAAAGGCTGTAAGTAATTTCACAGTGACAGAGAAGTGATTTCTTCATAGATGTACTTTTGAATTTGTTAAGTATTCTAAAATGTTGTGATCTCAAAAGAGCTGCTTCAGAAGTCTTTGCTTCTAGATGTGGCAAAGGCAGTTTCTTTGGGAAGGGAAATGAAGAGAAGCAGAAAAGGTTCCTTGGCTCTGCTCTGAATTCATCCACAGTTGCTGCTTATGAAAAATGAAAATACGTTTCTAGAGTTCCATAGTGCTCAGTGTAATCATAGGTAATTAATCAACTGATGGTATTAAAACAAAATAAAAATCATAGAATGACTTGGGCTGGAAGAGAACTTAAAGATCTTTCCATTCCAAACCCCATCTGTGAGCAGCATTGCCATCCAATAGATCAGGTTTCTCAGGGCCCCATGTTAGCCTTGCGCCAGAGGTAGGGCATGTACAGCTTCTCTGGACAGTATGTTCCTGTGCCACCCCACATTCTGTGTAATAATAATTTCCTCATAATATCTAATGTAAATCCTCCCTTTTTTAAGTTTAAAACTCTTCCCTGTTGTCCTACCGCTATCAGACAGTGTAAAAGGTCAATCCCACTCTTGCTTGTAAGTTTCCCTTGAATGCTGGAAGGCTGTAGTGATTTACACCTGCAGCTTTCTCCAAATTAAACAGGTCCAGCTCCCTCAACCTTTCTTCATAAGTGGTGCTGCAGCACTCTTGTACCTTTGTGGTCCTCCTCTGTACCTTCTACTACAGCTCCATATCTTTCTTCCATGGGTGCTGTACTCCAGATAAAGCCTCACTAGAGCAGACTACATCTGCTCTAGTGCAACAATCATCTCCCTCACCCTGTTGGTCATTCCTCTTTTAATGCAGCCTAGGATATACTTGGATTTCCAGGCTCCAAGTGCACACTGCCAGCTCATGTCCAGCTTTTCATCCATCAGGACATTCAAGTCCATCTCTGCAGGGCTGCTCCCATTCTTCCATCTTGAAAACATACCTGGGGTTGCCCTTGCTGAATCCCATCAGGTTCCCATGGGCCCACTTTTTGAGTCTGTCCACGTCCCTCTGGATTGCATCCCTTCCTTCTGTTATATCAACTGCACAACTCATCTTGATGTCATCTGCAGATTTGCTAATCCCACTTTTTAGGTCATTGATAAAGATGCTGAAGAACACTGATCCCAGGGCAGATCCCTGGAGGACACCACTCATCATTGGCCTCCACCTGGTCATAGAGCTGTTGACCACAATCCTCTGCCTACAGCTATCCAACCAATTCTTCATTAACCAGATAGTCCACACTTCAAATTCATATATCTCCAATTTAGAGATAAGAATGTGGTGTGGGACAGTGTCAAAGGCCTTGCACAAGTCCAGGTAGATGGCATCAGTTGCCCTTCCTCAATCTGCCGATGCTGTCACTCTATCACAGAAGGTAACCAAACCAATGCTGTCACTTCATCACTGAAGGTTACCAGATTGGTATAATCTGCCTGTGATATAGATATAAGATTGTGTTTAGAAGTGAAGATAATTAAGCTACGTGACATGGTAAATAAGTCTGTATAGGGCAGGTCCACAAGAAGAGACCACCTCCAGGAATGCCTAAATTGGTTAGCAAAGCCTGTTAGTGAATGCTGATTTGATAACACAGGTGTAGCTTCAGAGTCAGAAATCAGAAATCTTCTGAAGAAAATTCTCAGAGCCAGTGAAATAAGTCAGCAAATGTACTATAAAACCTCATGGCGAGAAAGCTTGTTTGTCCTGTTACTGGGATGACTCTAGGGACTACTGCAGCTCAGGTTTAGGTTTCTGTGCATTCTTTTTTCCTGTAGGTGGCAGATGTCATCATTGCTCACTGAGTAGAGCACTAAATGAGGCCCTGGGTGACCTGCTTTCAATTTCTCTCTTCTCTCAAAGGAATATTCTCACACTATGCTCCAGGCTACCTCCTAAGTGGGAATGGGCAACAGTGAAACAAAAATTCTGTTTAAATAAATAAATAAATAAATAAAAATGTCAGGTTCACTGTAGAGCAGAAGCGTTTGATGCATTCTGTGCATCTAAAATTAAAAAGGTTGAGTAGCATAAGGTCTTTTGAAGAACATCAGTCAGTAGTTTCAGTTTGCTATTTAAGTACCTCTCCTGTAATAATCAGTAAATATCTGGTCTTGATGGATTTTGATGGATTTTTCAAAGCTTGAAATCTTGTAACAGTTTTGGAAGGTAGCAATTTAATGCCCTCAAGAATAAAAATGATGTAAGAAATGATAGAATTGCAATTAATGAAATAAAGATAATGGGGGAAGAAAAAAAAAAAAAGAAAAAAAAAGGGAAAGATACTTTCCCTGGCTAGTTTAAATGCAGAGATAAGTAAGGAAAGGATATATGTATATTAACACTAAGATGCAAAGTAATCAAATCAGTAGAAGATATCTAAAATACAAAATTTTTGTGATGCAAACAACAGAACTGCAGAAATCAGAATTCAGGTGTGTATATTCCGGCCGGGACTGTTATATCATGGTCCCTTCAATCCACTGAAAGCTTTGAGAAGTCATCATTATTCAGAGATCACTAACATAGATCATAATAAGCTAAATTAATATATACAGTGATCAGCATGCATTTCTGCAGAAAAAATAATCATATTAATTTGAGTTAAAAGACCATAATAATGGTCAAGCCTTACTTTTCATGACACGATGAACTGTTCAAAGACTCAGTGTATCATATCACTTGTAAGATGCATGCTAAGTTTGTGTTTGTAATGTCATTATCATAAATCTACTTCTTCTTGCCAATATGAGATAGCTCAATGTATCTTTTAGAGCTGAAATAAGACAGTATGCATGTTTACCACTCCAAGCCAGTTTCTCTAATTAATTCATCTTGCCTGATAAATACAGTTTAAAATTTCAAATCACAGTTCAATGCAGCACTTAAGTATGGAAATATTCAAAAAGAGCCTTTTGCACAGCAAAACTATGTGAGAATGTTGGCTCACCAGCAAGCCACTGGATGCTTTTGTTTAGTAGAATGGAGATACGTGTACTAGCCAAATTCAAGGCAGGATTTTGGAGGAGTGACAGTTCTACCTCAGTGGTTGGGATGTTAGAAACTGGTGTCACTGGTTTTGCTGGAGATCTGAAACTATTTGGCAAATTTAACTGAAGATAGAGTTCAGTGTTACACACTAAGAAAGATTCTGTTAGATTATGCTGGGTTAATTTCATAAGGTTTGCCTCTATATAGGTTATATCTATCTTAATTTCCCTTCTTCATCAGTGAACTTTCAAGGATACAGTAATTTTATTTTATTTATTTATTTATTTTTAATTCTTATTTTTGGATGTGTGGTACTTTTCTATCAACTGGGGTTGACCCTGCAGCATAAAGCAATTATTTCTTTGGATGAACAGTGTAAGTCCCAGGAAAGGGGAACAGCAGTATTACAAGTTCTCCAGCATAGGAATCAGAAATGTTTTGTGTTTCTGTAGTGTAATGAATGTAGAATAAAATGTAATCTCTCTGTACAAGGAAGCTGAGGCTGAGAAGAACCAGGACATGAAATACATGTTGTCAGTTCTCAGAGACACAAGTGGGACTTAAAAAGTCATTTGGAAAGAGGGTCAGTTAATCTGTTTCACAACACAATATTATGAAGTGCTCTAGAGAGTTGGATAATAGCCAGGGAGAACCCATTGACTGCACAGTGATTACATCTGTCACTACAGACAAAGAATTGTGACAGCCTGAGATGTAGGGTGGTATAGGTTGAACTATTTAGTCCTGTGAAACAGGGAGGAAATGATGGTACTCAATTCGTTTTCAGTTAGGTAAAAAATACATTGTTACCCCTGAGCAAGTTTAGAAATTGGGAAAAATACGTTCTGGAAGTTTCATTTTATTTATACTGAGACACTCTGATTGTTCTAAAATGATGCAGATAAACAAGTGCCCACACTTGCATAATTTTATGTGTAACCACTAGTTATGCATTTCCAAGAAAAGTAACGCATGACAAAATGTTTCAGAGGTCTGAAGTTAAAGGATAATATGATATTAATAGCTTGCAAAACCTAATGCTTCTTACAAATACTGCCTCTCCGAGAGCTTTCATGGAAGGCTGTTGTTATCCAGGCAAGATGACCGCATCTTCCCCCTTTTCTTATTCTGAATGTTTGTGTGAATTGCTTTCCAAATCACTGCTTAGTATTACCCTATCCTTGCAAAGAAGACCATATCTTGAGTGTTCCCAGTAAGCATTTTAGGCAGCACGAAAATATCATTTGTGGTAGAAGTGAAGGTTTACATAGAGGTTCACAATGAATCACAGAATCACAGAATCACAGAATTGTAGGGGTTGGAAGGGACCTCCAGAAATCATCGAGTCCAACCCTCCTGCCAAAGCAGGTTCACCTAGAGCCAGGTTGACAGGAAGTGCATCCAGGTGGGTTTTAATATCTCCAGAGAAGGAGACTCCACAACCTCCCTGGGCAGCCTGTTCCAGTGCTCTCCGTCACTCTCACTGTAAAGAAGTTCTTGCGCACATTTGTGTGGAACTTCCTACGCTCCAGTTTTCGGCCGTTTCCCCTTGTCCTGCTGTCTCCACATACCGCTGAAAACAGTCTGGCCTCGCCACTCTGCCCCCCACACCTTAGATATTTATAGACCTGGATCAGGTTCCCTCTCAGTCTTCTCTTCTCAAGGCTAAACAGACCCCAGCCGCACTCAGCCTTTCCTCATAGGAGAGATGCTCCAGGCCCTTCACCATCTTTGTGCCCTCCGCTGACTCTCCAGAGGTCCTGTCTTCTCTTTGTCTGGGGAGCCCAGAACTGGACACACTACTCCAGATGAGGCCTTACCAGGGCAGAGTAGAGGGGGAGGATCAGCTCCCTCGACCTGCTGGCCACGTTCTTTTTAATGCACCCCAGAATGCCATTGGCCTTTTGGGCCACAAGGGCACATTGCAGGCTCATGCCAACCTTTGTTCCACCAGGACCCCAGTCCCTCTCCGCAGAGCTCCTCTCCAGCCATTCCCCCAACCGGTCCGGTGCATGCATTATTCGTACAGATGCAAGACTCCTACACTTGCTTTTGTTAAACCTTTTGGTTCTTCTCTGCCCAGCTCTCCAGCCTGTCCAGGTCCCTGGAATGGCACACAGCCTTCGGGTGTCAGCCACCCCCATTTGTATCATCAGCAAACTTGCTGAGGCGCCACTATCCCCTCATCAGATCATTGATGAAGAATGTTGAACAAGACCGGACCCACACTGACCCCTGAGGAACACGGCTAGTTAACAGGCCTCCAACCAGACCGGCAGACTCCAAACCAGACCGCCAACAACAACCCTCTGCACCCGCCAATCAGCCAGTTCTCAAACCCACCCACTGTCCACTCATCTATCCACACTTCCAGCTTTGTTATAGGAATGTCGTGGGAGAACACAAAATGCCTTGCGAAATCAAGGTAGACCACATCCACTGCTTTCCCCCCATCCACCCACCAGAGACAACATCATAGAAGGCTACCAGGTTGGTCAGCACGACCTCCCCCTCGTGAATCCATGCTGACTACTCCTGATAACCTCCTTTCTTCCAGTGTGTCTGGAGATGGAATCCAGCACAGCTGCCCATCACCTTTCCAGGGACAGAGGTGAGGCTGACGGCCTATAATTCCCGGGTCTTCCTTCTTGCCCTTTTTGAAGACCGGAAGTGAAATTGGCTATCCTCAGCAACCTCCCGTTCTCCAAGGCCTTCAAAGATGACGAGAGCGGTTCGCAATACTCTGCCAGTTCCCTCAGCACCCATGGGATGCAATCCCATCGGGTCCCATGGATTTTGCACTTGTTGCCCAGCGCTCCTGACCATCTCGACTAAGGGAGCTTTCTTCCCAGACCTTTCCAACCCAGGTTTCTGGATCCAAGTGGGACTTTTACTAAGACAGAAGCAAAGAAGGCATTCAGTATCTCCGCCTTCTCGCATCCCCCATTACCAGAACCCCCCTTCACTACAGGGGAAGCCACATTCTCCCTATCTTCCTTTTACTGTTAACATACTTAAAAAAGTCTTTTTTATTATCCTTATCATCTTTGCCAGGTTAATTCCAAGGCGGGCTTTAGCCTTCCTTGTTGCATCCCTCAGGCCCTGACAAATTTCCTATATTCCCTTCCCAAGGTCAGCCCTTTTTCCAATTCGTAAACCTTTTTCTTTCCTTTGAGTTTTCCAAGAAGCTCCTTGCTCATCCACACAGGTCTCCTGCCACCCTTTCCTGTTTCTTCCTCACAGGGACGCACCATCCTGAGCTTGGAAGAAGAGCTTTAAAATGCCAATCAGCTCTCACAGGCCCCCTTCCTTCTAACACCCTAGCCCACGAGATAGCTCCAAGTAGGTTCCCGGAAGAGACAAAGGTTGGCTCTCCTAAAGTCCAGGGTAGCAATCCTACTTTTTGCTTAGTTCTTCCACTCAGGATCTTGAACTCCACCATCTCGTGGTCACTACAACCCAAGCTACCCTGACCTTTACTTCCCTGACAACCCTTCTCTATTAGTGAGAATAAGGTCCAGCAACACCCCTCCCCTTGTCGGTTCCTCAACACCTGCATCAGAAAGTTGTCCCAACACATTGGCAGGAACTGTCTGGACGCGTGTGCCTGGCCACATTGCTTATCCAGCAAATATCTGGATAATTGAAGTCCCCCCATAAGCCCAGTGCCTGGGATCGTGACGCCGCTTCCAGTTGCTTATGGAAGGCCTTATCAACCCCTCTTCCTGATTAGGGGGGTTCTGTAGTACACTCCCACAACAGTGCCAGCCTACCAGCCCCCCCCTTGATTCTCACCCACAAGCTCTCCACTGCTACACCACTCTCCCCCAGGTGGAGTCAATCCATTCTAGCGGCTCTCTCATAAAGAGCAACTCCACCACCTCCTGCTGGTCTTCAAAAGGAATAGACCTGACACATCCAGTCATGCGAGGTCCCACCACATCTCAGAACCAAGAGATTGTGGCCCTGCAACCCACCACATCTCCACTCTTCCTGTTTATTTCCATAACTGCGGCACATTAGGTACGACACTTAAGGAAGCAGCATTCCCCGGCCATTCTCTATCCTCGAACTCCACCTCATCCCATCAATTTCTTTGAACCCGTCTACCGGCACAACCTCAGCGCACTCTTTGTCCCTTCCCCTTCCTACCTAGTTAAAGAACCTTTAATGAGACCGCCAGCTCCTGGCTAGGATCCTTTTACCCCTTGCAGACGGTGAGCTCCCATCTCAGCCATCCATTGCCAGGAGTCGAGTAAATTCCCATGGTCAAAACACCAAAATTCTGTGCCGGCACCAACCTCTAAGCCACTTATTTATGAGAAGGGTTTTTTTGATCCTCTTAGTGTCCTTCCCCCGCCACTGAAGGATAGAAGACTAACCACTTCACCCCGCACCATCAAGTACCCTCCCCAGATCCTTGAAGTCATTTTTGATAGCCCTCAGGCTTCTCTTGGCAGCATCATCACTGCCAACCTGAACTAGGGGTAGTAGTCAGATGGATTTATAAGTCCAGGATGTCTTATGGAGATATCTTTGACTCAGGCCCTAGGGAGGCAGCACACTTCCCTCAGGTGGGATCCGGTCAACATATCGGGCCCTCAGTTCCTTTTAGAAGGGAATCACCTATGACTATGACCCTCCTTTCTTTTCTGGAACAGGCGGTCTTCAAGCGTGGAGCCAACCGCCTCTCCTTAGGAAAGCTCCTGCCTCTTTAATTAGTCTCAACCTCTCTACACCCAAAACATAATTTTGTGATGTGTGCACCAACGAAAAAAAGAAGCATATTACTGAGCTGCCTATGAGACATCAATTGAGTTCTAACAACATAATGCATATGAAATGGTATGTATACAGCTTATTTACACAATTAAAACTTTAACATTTAGCTTCTGAAAGGAGATAGAAACACTACTGAAATGCACAAGATTGATATATATTTGAAAAATACTTTCAGGTTTTTGACAGGATTCTTTTCATGTGAATATAAGTGACACAGGCAACTTTAATTACACACAGAGATGATATCAGTATGGGCAGTAAGATTGACTGCTGTAATGCATTTTTCTGTTTCCAATCCCAAACAGGAAAGTTTAAGAGAAGTGGAGAAAGGGTGACTAAATTCTATGATGGGGCTTATTGTAGACCTATGTTTTCACTCTTTCAGTCTTTAATATTTGTACAGTATCTTTGTTCTGAGTCCTTTCATTGAGGCAGAAAATTGGATTATCATCATTTGAGCAATAAGCACAGCCTGAAGATGTGTTTTGTTTTATCCCTGCTACTGCAACTAATGCTTTCCTACGTTTGTGTAATAGGGGGCAGGTCTATACGAGGAAATGGGAGTTATTTAAAATTTGTTGTAAGCCCTGTCCACTCTGCACAAAGCTGATTTGTGGAGAGGCAGCACTCAAACAGGCAGTGCAGCTGATGTATGTTAATATGGCAACTTCAGGTCCCTGCAGTGTTGATTGGGAAGCTGCTGAGGAGAGTGACTTTGCCTGGTTTGGATGCAAAAAAGTGGTATTTCAGAATATAACCAACTAAATATGAACTCTGGAGGCAGTGATATAACTAAGAAGGTTGTTGTTGATTATGAAATCAAGACTGTATTACATCAAAAAGAACACTGATAAATCTTTATGTCCTGCTCTGATATTTCAGTAGTTCTACTAAATAGAGAAATGTCTCAAAAAAGACTCAACCATATGAGTAGAGCTGTACATGTAATTTTGAAAGCTATGACTGAAAGATGCTCAGTGCAAGATACAAAGAAATAAGCCATGGCTCTTTATGACCATGTCTTCCAAGTGTAGATAGTTCTTTAATTCAGCAGAAAATTTCACTGGAGGTAAAATAGCTAGAAGGTAAACCTACCTGAGGCCATTTTTTTTTTTACTAAAACTTGTAAAATGAAATATTGGAAGAATATATAGAGAACATGATGGTCTTTTCATCATTTTCAGTCTCAAAGTGAAGGCTGGTTTTCTTATGAAAAATATATCCTGCAGTTTTGATGAAGAAATTACTTTATGATTTTCTATAGTCTGTGTTCTGTAGCCTGAATGTGAGCCTATCTGATCATCATGGTCACCTCAATGGCTTTGAAATGTCTGTATAGATTAATTTAGTCAAATGCCACAAAAAGGTGCAAGATGCACTGATCCCAAATCACTTGTGGGTTATATAGCAGTTAATAGCAGTTAAAAATTGGCAGAATTTAGGCATTCTTAGATATTTCAGTGCATGTACCAGTACCACTGCGGATGTAATGACACTTGCATATTCCAGTATATGGGAACATAGAGAACATCCTTACAAAGTGACAGTTAGTTACTTGGATATTTTCATCTGAATGATAGTATCTATTTTGTATGATTGTACTTGAAAATACTGAGGTTCCTAAATTATACCAAGATGCTTAACATTTCATAATACTAGTGTCAGAAAAAAAAAAAAAAAAATTAAATATTCTTAGTTGAAATAATTATGATGCCTCTAGCAAGCATGTAGACACAAAGGTACTGGAACAGGCTGCCCAGTGAGGCTATGGATACCCTGTCCATCCCTGGAGGTGTTCAAGGCCAGGTTGAATGGGGCTCTGGACAGTCTGGTCTAGTATTAGATATGGAGGTTTGTGGCACTGCCTGTGGCAGGGGGGTTGGAGCTTGATGGTACTTGAGGTCCCTTTCAACCCAAGCCATTCTGTGATTCTGTGATTCACAAACTTAATTTACATGTACACAAAGGTAATATATACCAGATATATAAAAGTAACTGTGTGTATAAATAGTGCTCCAAAGTATTTCCATGCAAGTATAGACATCCCTGAAAATCTTAATAAGGTACAAAGAGTGTTGTATGATGTTGTGTTATGCCTTGGATGTGAAAACACACACTTGCAAGAATTTAATTTTGTTTGTCTTCATAACTGAACTACATCTATTCAATCAGTTAAGGAATTAAATCATTCTGGGACAAGAAATAAACATTGAGAAATTATCTGAAAATGCTTTAAGAAACTGATCTTCTGTTGTTCAGCAGGTGCACTCTGACTTTCCTCATGCAGCAAAGCAAAAAGCAGCTTTGCAGTAAGAAGGCTAATTGGAGCCTCCTACAGCAGCAAGCTAGAATAGAAAGGAGGTATAGGCCAAGAGACAACAGCACAGACCCTTCGCCATGACCTGGGGCAGTGCTGACTGATCTGCTATGGGTTGAACAAGGAAGATACACTCTGAGCCTTATACTGGCCTCTGGCAGCCCCACTGCAGGCAAATCATCTCTGCATGTTAAAAGCAACTGTGGCCTCTGGATTTTCTAATGCTGCTGTTTTGCTGTCTGCTCTGCCCAGCAGTTCCAAGCACACTAAAAAATGAATTTGGTGTTGTCATGACAATTTAATGAACTAGTATATTTCTGCTTGTCTTTAAAGTCCTGTTTTTGAAAGAACTGAGTCATCACCTGTATCACAAGTGAACTGGCTAAGGAAGACCTAGATGTAGATAAATCTTTCTTTGATTTTACAAAGCAAAGTAAGTTGTGGTGAATGGCACTTTGTCCAGCTAGAGGCTGATGATGAGTGTTGTCCCCCACAGGTCTTTCTTGGGACCGGTGATTTTCAATATCTTCATCATTAACATCAATTACAGGCTCAAGTGCAGCTTCAGCAAGTTTGCAAATGACACCATGCTGAATGGTGCAGTTGACATGTTAAAAGGAAGGGACACCATCCAGAGGGACCTTGATAAACTTGAAAGCTGGGCCTGTGTGAACCTAATGAGGTTTAACATAGCAAAGTGCAAGGTTTTGCACTTGGGTAGGAGTAATCCCAGATGCATATACAGTCTGAGAGAAGAACTCTTTGAGAGCAGCTCTGCGGAAAAGGATCTGGGGATTCTGGTGGATGAAAAACTGGCCATGAGCCAGCAGTGTGTTCTTGCAGCTTGGAAGTGCAATGGTATCCTGCACTCCATCAGAAAAGGAGTGGCCAGCAGGGACAGGGAGGTGATTGTCTCCCTCTCCTCTGCCCTCATGAAGCCCCATCTGCAGTACTGCGTCCAGATTGGGGCCCCCAGTACAAGAAGGACCTGGAGCTGTTGGAAAGGGTTTGAAGGAGGGCCATGAAGATGGTCACAAGGCTGGAGCACCTCTCCTATGAGGAAAGATTGAGGGAACTGGGCTTGTTTAGCTTGGAGATGGCTCCAAGGAGACCTCATTTTATCCTTTCTATATTTAAAAGAGGTTTATAAACAGGAGTGGGATCAACATTTTACTCAGGTAGATAGTGAGAGGACAAGGAAGAATGATTTTAAGATCAAGGAGGGAAGGTTTAGATCAGATGTCAGGGGGAAGTTCTTCACAGAAAGATAGGTAAGGTGCTGGAACGGGCTGCCCAGAGAGGTTGTGGATGCTCTGTCCTTGTAGATGCTCAAGGCCAGATTGGATGGGGCCCTGGGCAAAGTGATCTAGTGGCTAGCAACCTCGTCCACTGCAAACGGTGTGAACTGGGTGATCTTTAAGATCCCTTCCAGCACAAGCCATTCTATGATTTTGTGATATCCAATTTGCAAATCCATGTATACTATAGAAAGGATTTATAAGGACTTGTCAATTTAGCAAAAAAAGATACAAAGCAGCTGTCACATCAACCATATGTTAAATAATATCATTAACACATATCTCAGTATCAAGGATACTCTTTTGTTGTTGACTGTTTTCAAATTTCATCTACTGAAGATACTTGGGAAACAAAGAATAATTCTAATTGTTGCTAAAGTATATTCCTTACATCCTAAGATATAAACTCTCTTAAGCTAACTTCATCTACATGTACGAAAATTGAATGTTTCCTGCTATGAAAGAGTTGAATGGAATGTACCAGCTGCAAATGGACTTCAAATGGAATTAAAGAATAATTAACAATTCATAATTGTAAATGCTGTCAGTACACTCAGATGTAAGGTGACACTACATTCCTTGTCCACAAAAGAAATCCTCTACTACAGAGAAAGCAAACTAGACCTGTGAATGAACTACTAATCACTCATCTTAACAAGGAAATGAAGTAGATATATTGTACTTCTTCTGTATGCACACCAGTTCCTTGTACAGCAAGCCAGAGAACTCAGACATCAGTTGTAACATTATAAGAGACTGGGACATCAACATGAACACAGCAGTTCCATGCATCACTCTGTGGGATGCAGTAAAATAAAATAAAGACATGACTCAGAGGGGAATTCCAAAAAGGCTACCCCATTAAAAAGAAGGATAAATTCATTACACCTTAATTTTATATTTAGCACCCCAACTATTCAGGTTGATAATTTGACCATCATTCACAGGCAGGTCTGACTGTAACATTGGATATTCTCTCTTCTCAGTAGATTAAGCACTAAACTCAGTTTTTAAAAGGAAAACATTTGCTTCTTTTCACCAATAAATGTATTAAACAGAAAGAAATTAAATGTCACTAGCCGTCAAACAGACCTCAGATGTTCTTAATACCCTTTAATGTTAATATCCTTTAATGCCTAAAGAGGTTTTTTGCCTTTTTTTTTTTTTTTTTTTTGGTTACAAACACTTTCCACAAAACTCATTGTTCTGAAAATGCTGTGACAAGTCCTTCTTTAGCACTGTAATTGTTTTAGGATTCCTTTCTCCTTAAGTAAATCAAACAAAGCATTTGGCCAAGCTTCATGCTCCACTTTTTTGTTTTGCTTTGTTTTCCTCTCATATTTTTGCTTTGTTGGGGTATTAAAAATTAATCATTCTTACTATAATCATCATGAGTTCAGACTTAGATTGTAAAGCTAATGCCATCTGTGAGTATGGGTATCTTTGAAACGTTTCGAATAAGCACTTATAGGCACTCAGTGACTTAGAGAAGTTATCCTTCTAACTGTAATGCCAGAGTTGGTATTTAAGTTTGTGCCTTATTCTAGCCAAAATAATCTCATTCACACTAGCCAGCTATCAGAAGAAAGATAAAACATGCCTGTGAAAAACAATCAGATTACAAAATCAATAAGAAATCTTAAAGCTTCTTATAAAGTCATATTTTAAAGCCAAACCATGAAAAATATTTTTTTTATTTTTTTTTTTTAAATGTATGAAATAATTCCTCTTGACATTGGATAATCATTTTCTTTTTTTGCTGGTCTTTTAAACGGCTTGACAAAGGTGTCAAAAATTTCCTGTTTTCCTTTGATCTCTAATAACAGTTTTAGAAGAATGGATTAGTATGAATATCGAGCATTAGGTTCTTGATTTCTGTCTCATCTTATGGAATAGAAACTATGTGCATGAATACAGATAATCAGAGGATACAAACACAATTTCTTTATACTTCTTTATGTACACACTGACAGAAATTAGTTATTTAAAAAATAGTGTATAATTAGGCATCTAATTATGTCATAGTCGTTGGGGGGTAGATGCCCCGGTCCAGACTGATGAAGAAAAGTCCCTTAGCTCTTTCATTTCATGTTTTTGACATGTGCCACATTTAATTTTAAAAGTTTTAAAGAATGTACTTGATGGTTATGGTCAAATTATTCTCCCTCTCTCCTTCCCTACTTATTTCCCCTTGATCCATCTGCACACTAGTGATCAGTTAGAGGGGATGTGGCATAGAATCTAAACATCTATTTGTAGGAGAATGAACTTTAGCTATAGAATAAATCCTCAAATCTGATGTCTCATTAACATATGCATATTGATGGAATAGATGTGTTGACATGAAAAGGAGGATGCTTTTACATTCTCCTGTTGTTATACGTATCTGTAGGTGATCTAGAGATATATCTATAAATATATCCTGTTTCCAGAAATATGTAATGTTTCAGGTTAGAAAAGAACTGGAAAAGGCTGCTATCGTTTCCTAGCCTGGACCATTCATAAAGACTGTAGTTGTCTGCAAATGCAAAGGACAGCAGAGGCATGAGTGTCAAGGAGGGAAGCTGGTACAACACTTTTGAAACACAACTAGAAAGTGTAGTATTTTATTAAGGATTAAAAGCTACCTGTATGATGCTTCTCAGTGTTGCTTTAGTATGTGTCCCCCAGGTGCTACAGCTGCATCCTTTGTGTGAAATCCTCTGCTTTTTCAGCCTGCTCACACCTAGGGCACAATTGGAAGTGTAGCAGTGAGATTAAGCTGCTGCACCACATGTTGAATCTTGAAACCATCCTCTACCAGCTCAAAGTTTACAATTTATTTTTCTGCAGTTCTGCTTACGTGCTCAACCACCACCCATGTAAAGAGCACATCAGTAATCTAGGATTCCCTAGATTGTGCACCACACCTTCAAAGGGAGAATTCTAGACTAAGGAGAAAAAAGAGGGAAAAGCCATAGGCAATAAAGCAGTCTCAGTCCTCTCTCAGGCAGCCATTCCAGTATAATGGGACAGGAAGGGAAATAGCCTTCATTAGTAGGGATGCAGAAAAATACCAGATTTTTGGAGCTGATGAGTTTAGTTTACCTGAAAATTAACAGTGGCCTACATATTTTGGAGAAAACCCAGCTATATCTGCTTCTGAACACAAATAAGATTTGAAGAGAACTGAAATGCTTTCTGAAATCCTATACAGCAGAAAATGCAAGTGTGTATATGTGTACTGAGTTAAGGCATCAAGGTGTTGGTTGTAGGACCTGCAGATTTGGTGTCTGTGAGGGCAGTTGGAGGCTGCAGTGTGCCAGCTGACTCCAACGACCCGCTGCAAGACAAAGCTGAGCACAGCAGCCAAGCTGATCAAGCCTCAGTGAAAATATGTATGAGAGGTCAGAAAAAGCCATACAAGCAGAGGATTAAGAGGTGGGGAGAGATGTTATAGAAGAGATAGTAGTAGGAAGGAAGTATTCCATGGTTGAGCAGATATCCTCACTGTACCCTTGCTGGAGCATGGGAGAAGAATGAAGAGGAAGGGTTGGTACTTAGAAATGCTATTATACAGTGCCTGTAATACTGCATTATTTGGAATTGGTAGAGAGGTTGAGAGTGAAGGAGTGAAGCTGAAACTGGGAAAAGAAAGGAGGCAAGGCATTGTTTTAGAATCATTCAATCATAGAATCACAGAATGCTTAGAGTTGGAAGGGACCTCTCAAGGCCATCTAGTCCAACTCCCCTGCAATTAACAGGGGCACCACAGTTAGGTTAATTTTCCCAGGGCCCTATCCAGGCTCACTACCTGAATCCTTTACTCTCTCTGGTTTTTTTTTTTAATTCATTTTTTAATAAAATGAATTTAGTTTTCCCCACATTGATTTTGTTCTGGTACCAATTAACAAGACATAACTGGTAAGTGATCATTCATAACTGGTAAGTCAGCTTTCTTGTTGTTTTCTCCCTCTCATCTGCTTAGGAGAAGAATGAGTGAACATCTGGGTAGGCTTTTGACTGTTAGCTAAAGTTGACTCACTACAGCATCATGAGCACACACACATTACAAGCATAGATCTTAGAAACTGGGCTGTAAACATGTTTGTTTTGCCTCAGTGATGAGCAGGAAAAAGAATTTACTTTTATTCCCCAAGTTTTTCCATGATGACAGTGTCTTAGTATGTCAGGCTTTCTCACCAGCTATTAATACTATGGGCTCTCAGTTCCATTAAAATATCAAATTATTCAAATTAAAATGTAACTTTGGTTCTACTCTTTGTTGTTGGATGAGTGTGATAATAAAATCGAATTCTTTTTATACCCTTAATAGTTGATTAAAGTTTTAAAGGCTAAAAATATAAATATATATGGTGTTAAAGTATGAAAAAGGAATACAGGTTTTATGTTAGTATATAGTTGAAAACTGTGTTTGAATTATTAAAAATATGGTTTTGGCAAAATATGATCAGCTGTTAAACATATCTAAATATCCAGGTGAAGATGTGATTGAAAAAAAATTTTTATTTTTATTTTTTTTTTACCTTTTTCTTTCTCTCAAGAACTTGCACTGGAAGCAGACAGTACTCCATAAGAGTGGCAGTAAATTTAGCTATTACAATTCTATGCTAACTTGAACATATGAACTGGTTAGCTAAGGCAAGGTTGTAGTCCTGAGTGTTCACGGTGGAAGTCACACAAGGCAAATTATTTCAGGAGAGCACACAGGATGCAGAAAAGGTAGCTTCTGTCATCTCCTCAGTGATTGTAATTCCCTGTTTTATTTGTCAGAATTCAGAGCTACAAATGTGGCAGCAATGCCCCCTTTCTGACACAAAGGTGAAGCAGTCACAGTGTGTTAAAATCTGCCCTCTGTGACTTGCCAGATTAAGATGCAGTGTTTCTATTGATGTCCTAGTGAGAGATGAAGTTATTCGCACCAGATAAAGTAGCAGCACCAGAACAGATTTATTGCACTCTACAACACTCGATAGCCTAATAACTCATTACATTTACACAGCATCAAGCTGATGTGAGCTTTTGTGTTCTAAATTAAATTAATCCTTTGTGCAGTTGAGGTACTACAGATTGCTGTATGTGGTCTGAGGTTTAGGAAACAATCTCTGCAGGCTTCTGGCTGGTGTTGGCACATTCCAGAATGTACTTATTATTAAGACATTATTACTAGCCATGGCAAATTATTCCACTGTATTTCTCATGTATTCTGTTCATGGCTATATTTTACAGATATGTGTTATGTAAGATTAATTCATAATCTCCTTAGTGTAATATAGTTCATTGATGTAACATAGATGCTTGACTGCTGATAAGGAAAGACTGATCAAAATTAAATGCTGTTGCGGAGAAGAACAGTTGGCTTTCATACTCTCCTTTACCCAAAAATAAACAAAACAAAACAAAACCATATATTCCATTCCTGCTAGGGAGTATTTGATATGTTATAAAAGATCCTCACCTTTTTATTAACGAATCCTGACAATTTTCAGACTTATATGCCGACTACTGCAGCATGCTCAACTGATCAATCTGTCATCAAATTACCTCAAACCTGAAGTTCTGTTGAAAAAGATTGCTAAACTTGGAAGGTTACTGTAAAGTAAAATCTATAAAGAATGGCTTAAAAGTGAATAAAATAATAACCATGTGAAAAACCTTCAGCTGTTCTTCACCTTGAAAAACCATAGGACTTAAACTTGTACTATCAGATAAATTAGAAGAAACCTAGAGAGGCTGGATAGAAGTAATCAAGATTCTGTATATGTTATCAAATGTACAATATGATTGTGGAAAAAAAAACAATGAATATGTTGGATTTATCAATAAATATGAAGCTTTGGTATAGCATTATAAAGTTTGCAGTTGAAGATGAACTCTTCTCTTACTACTGTTTTTAATCTTGCTTTTTTTTTTTTTTTTTTTTTTAGCTTTTTATTCTTGCTACTTGAAAAATAAAAAATAAGAACTTCTCCAAAATAATAATAAGTTATTCTACTGTTGTAGAAGATGAGATAAGGGAAGTGTGAACATATTGCTGAAAAATCATAGAATCACAGAATGGTTTGGATTGGAAGGGACCTTTAAGATCATCTAATTCCAACCTCCAGCTGTTGGCAGGGACACCTCCCTCTAGACCAGGTTGCTCACAGCCCCACCCAGCCTGGCCTTGAATGCTTTCAGGAAGGGGGCATTCACAACCTCTCTGGGCAACTTGTGCCAGTATCTCACCACCCTCACAGTAAAGAATTTCTTCCTCGTATCTAATCTAAATCTACCCTTTTCAGTTTAAAACCATTTCCCCTTGTCTTGTTGCTACATGCCCTTATAAAAAGTCATATAAAAATCTCATTATTGAGATTATGTTGTCATTATTAGTAAGACTGTCAACTTAAATGTAATGTGAAAGTACAGGACCATTTTCATTACTGAAAGATCAGGAGATATTGGTATACACAAGTGATGACAATAGTGTTTTTAAGTTAATATTAAAATTAGTGGGGAAGCAAAAAAGGATTGAAATTATTTCTTCAAAATTACCCAGTACAACACCTGCTGAATGAAGTGTCTCTGATAACTGGGCATTAGATCTCTGCTGATGGTAAATACGAATCCAATCAACTGGAGAATCTACAGAGAACCACTTGCAGCTTGATAACTTTGCACAAATTGCAGAAAAATATCATCAATGCTATTTTTCTTTCTAAGGATGCTAGTGTAATGAATGGTTAATTCCATCTGATCTATATTATCATATTAAGCCTTCAGCATTAATTCCTGTGATTTCATTCCATACTACACACTGACTATCTCTAAGAGGAAATAGAGTGCTTATTCTTTGTTCACAAAAACTATTTTGATCTATTTTGTGGAGCTGCACTGACATTGGCAGGCTTCATAGAACTGAAAAGCATCCATAATGTGTTGGGTGCAGGACTGGAAATACATTGTTATAAATACAACTAATCTATAAAAGTAGAATAGTTATTGAGATCAAGCATATTGTTACAATCAACTGTGCCTGAGGAAATCTTTGACCTCTCTGTTGGATTTGTCACCAGAGATCTTCATTAGCACCAGATGGCTTTTATGAAATGGACATTTGTCAATTAAAAGTTGCATAAAATTGAAAACATGCTTTGGTTGTGGTCATTACTTATATTTTATTACTCTGCTGCATGTACAAACTAGTAATGAATTCTTCAAAACATTATTCTCTTGCAATGCTAATTAGTGGAATGCTAATTAGCTCCAGAATAGAGCTACCAGAGGTGCCTTCTTGTGACTGTTGTGTTCACAGAGAGCAGAAATTACTGACTTTTACTGATTTACATCTTACCATACTGACAGTAAAGACCAGTTTTGTGTTGTCAAAGTTTATTACCATTCCATTTTTTTCATTAGTTGTTGAAGGGGCCAAAACGACCTGTGTAGAAAAAACTTTTGTAGTTAAAAGGCTTTTACACAGAGTATCACATTTTTACAGCACATCCCTGTTAGTGATACCTTAATTCATACAGAATCACAGAATCACAGAATTGCCAGGGTTGGAAGGGACCTCAAGGATCATGAATCTCCAACCCCCCTGCCACCTGCAGGGTCACCAACCTTCCCACCTAATGCTAGACCAGGCTGCCCAGGGCCCCATCTAATCTGACCTTGAACACTTCCAGGGACGGGGCATCCACAACCTCTCTGGGCAGCCTGTTCCAGCATCTCATCACTCTCTCTGTAAAGAATTTTCCCCTGACGTCCAACCTAAATCTCCCCTCCCTCAACTTAAAACCGTTTCCCCTCGTCCTGCAGTTATCAACCCTTTCAAAGAGTTGATTCCACTCCTGTTTGTAGGCTCCCTTTAGGTATTGAAATGCTGCAATGAGGTCACCCCGCAGTCTTCTTTTCTCCAGGCTGAACAAGCCCAGCTCCTTCAGCCTGTCCTCATAGGGGAGGTGCTCCAGTCCCCTCATCATCTTCGTGGCCCTCCTCTGGACCCTCTCCAACAGTTCCCTGTCTTTTTTGTACTGGGGGCTCCACACTTGGACACAGTACTCCAGATGGGGCCTCACAAGAGCAGAGTAGATGGGAACAATCACCTCCCTGTCCCTGCTGGCCACCCCTCTTTTGATGGAGCCCAGGATACCATTTGCCTTCCAAGCCGCAAGGGCACACTGCTGGCTCATATTAAGTTCTTCATCTATCAAGACCCCCAGGTCCTTCTCCACAGGGCTGCTCTCAAGGACCGCTCCTTCCAGTCTGTATGGATGCCTGCGATTCCTCCGGCCCAAGTGCAAAACTCTGCACTTTGCCGTGTTGAACCTCATCAGGTTCACCCGGGCCCACCTTCCTAGCCTCTCGAGGTCCCTCTGAATGGCATCCCTTCCTTCAACCGTGTCGACCGCACCACTCAGCTTGGTGCCGTCAGCAAACTTGCTGAGGGTGCACTCAATTCCGTCATCGATGTCATTGATAAAGATGTTAAAGAGGACCAGTCCCAAGACAGACCCCTGGGGACGCCACTCGTTACCGGCCTCCACCTGGGAGACATAGAGCCATTGATGACCACCCTCTGTCTGCAGCCTTTCAACCAGTTTCTTATCCATTGAGTGGTCCACCCATCAAATCCACATCCCTCCAATTTGGAGATAAGGATGTGGTGGGGGACCGTGTCAAAGGCCTTGATCAAGTCCAGGTAAATGACATTGGTCACCTTTCCCTTGTCCACCGATGCCGTCACTCCATCATAAAAGGCCACCAGATTGGTCAAGCATGACCTTCCTCTGGTGAAGCCGTGCTGGCTGTCACGGATCACATGCCCTTTCCTCAAGTGATCAAGCATGTCATCCAGGATGATCTGTTCCATGATCTTCCCAGGCACAGAGGTAAGACTCACCAGCCTGTAGTTCCCAGCGTCCTCCTTGCTCCCTTTCTTGTAAATGGGAGTGACGTGACCCTTCCTCCAGTCATCCGGGACCACACCTGACAGCCACGACTTTTCAAATATGATGGAGAGCGGCTCGGCAACCACCTCAGCCAGCTCCTTCAGAACCCTGGGATGCACGCCATCCGGCCCCATAGACTTGTACACATTCAGTCTCATGAGGCGGTCTCGGACCTGCTCTGTCCTCACAGCGGGAGGGGATTTACCACCCCAGTCTCCACCCAGAGGCGTAGGGATGCAGGGCTCAGGGACGGGAGAAGTACTGGAGTCCTGGCCGCCAGTGAAGACCAAGGCAAAGAACTCATTCAGTACCTCAGCCTTCTCTCCGTCCGTTGAAGCCAGTTCTCCTTTTACATTTACCAAAGGAGGTACACTTGCTTTGGCCTGTCTCTTCTGGCCAATGTACCTGTAGAAAGTCTTCCTATTGTTTTTCACGTCCCTCGCCAAGTTCAGTTCCACCTGCGCCTTGGCCTTCCTGATCCCACATCTGCAAGTCCGGACGACATCCCTGTATTCTTCCCAGGTGGCACACCCTTGTTTCCAGAGCTTGTACGCATCTTTCTTCACCCTCAGCACTCTCAGCAGGTCCTTACTGAGCAACGCCAGCTTCCTCCCTCCTCTGCCCGTTTTCTTGCTCAGAGGGACAGAGAGTTCTTGCGCTCTGAGGAGTGCATCCTTGAACTCCTCAGCATTTTTGTTTTTAAAGAAAGCATCCCAGGAGATCTTGGCCAACAGTCCATTGAACAGCTTAAAGTTTGCTCTCCCAAAGTTCAGGGTCCTGACGCCACTCTTCATCAGGCCCACATCTCTCGAGATCACAAACTCGACCAGAGCGTGGTCACTGCAACCCACGTTGCCTCCAACCTTAACACCATTAATTATTTCCTCCACATTGGTGAGCAGCAGGTCCAGCAACGCTTCACCTCTGGTAAGAGAGTAAGAACCTCTGTAATACTTAGTTCCAGAATGGCTTGCATTTGAGAGAGAAGGAAAATTTAATGGAAAAGCCGACAAACATTTGCACTCACAAGTTGAGATAAAAACTATCTAATAACACAGAAAAAGAAGAGAGAAATAATAATTGTTATTATTTACATATATATATGTATATGCCAGTGAGAATTGCAAAAACTCTGAAATTAGCCCTTTACATTTTATTTGGTGTGATTGAAATAAAGGAAATAAGGTTTAAAATACTCTGAATTGTAGCATCATTCCTACTCATAAGCTAGGCTGAAATTAAAGTTGAAAATGTGATTTGAGCTTTAAGGAAAAAATAATTCAACAGAAGAAATCTACTCAGTTCATTTAGAGGTGTTGCTTGTTTTTCAAAGATCAGTCTTAGCATTTGAGAGGTAGTAGCAGCAAATAAATTGCATGTTCAAGATAAATTAAATGAAAGAGTGCATCCATAACCCTTTGATAGAGAACAGTGGCTGTAAAAAGTGCTAAGATTTTGAAACAGCATTTCTTACTTAACTCATATCTGCCTTCTCCTGAAATGTTTTGTGTTGCAATAAAAAAAAGTTTTTAACATCAAACATTGATAATAGATGGACATTTCCAGGACTGCAGGGAATTCTGCTCAGTGCCTAGAGCTCCTCCTACCTTCTTTCTGCACAGACCTTGGAGCATGCAGGGCTGTTTCATTTCACAACTCTTGTCTTTCGGGTGTTGCAGAGCATTATCCCTTCTTAAACATGTTACTGTAGAGACACAACTGGAGTCACCAATTGGTTCAACTTTAGTCAACAGCAGTCCCTCTTGGAGAAGCTGGACCTGGCACTGAGTTGACATGGGGCAGCTGCTGGGCGCTGCGCACAGTGGCTTCCTATGCAGCCATCCCACTGCCAAAACATTGCCATGTAAACCCACTACAGGTACCTACACTTTACTGTACTACTTATTATATTTTATCATTCTGAGCAGAAACGGGATTGACAAATTAATTGGAAGTATACAGGGGTTCCTGCTCCTCAGGATTTACTCCAACAGAAATCTTAACTTCTAGTACCAAATAAGTCCTACAGCTTCAGTACAGACATCCTCGAAACTTTGGGCCCTACAGATATGCAGAGAAGGATTGTAAACTCATTTAGCTTCACTGCCTTGATTGGAGTTAGACTGATTTATGCAAGGTGAGGGTTTGCCTCAGAAGAGCCTTTAATGGGAGATTTGCCAGATATTCCCTATCAAAGGCTCAGGATAATCATTGCTAAGAACAGGAGCTGGAAGGGGATGCCTGCCTGTTACAGAGTTTACTGGAGCTGAGATATGGTTTAACGTAATGTGAGAGTTGCAGACAAAGAGTTTGTTTTAGCTGAGTTTGTGTGTTCCAAGAACAACTAGATGGCAATGAATACTACATGTGACAGAATACTATACTACATGACAGTTAAGAAAAAATCATGCTGCAATTGCAGACCCTGTAATTTTGTTTCACATATACATACTGAATATATTTTCTCAATCACAACTCTTATGTATATCATGCCCACAACATGGCTGATGTATCTGTAGATATAAACTCACAGTAATCAGATAACTGTAAAATGAGCACTGCTCTCTATGTGCATTTCCGCTGCTTTCTAACAATAACATCCCAAAGTTTTTGTGAATCTATTTGTGTTTTCTTAAGTGGAACTAGTGATTTTAAAAGTTCACTAAGTAAAACATAAATGCAGACAGAAATTCCTTCAGTGGGTGGAAGCGTACACTTGTTCAATTTGCTACTGATTTAATCAGGGCTTACAAGTGTATATAAGTGCATAAACACATATGGATTCCCTGGAGTTATTATGGCATAGTAAGAAAAAATATTAACACAGTACATATGTTTGATCAGAGCCATATTTGAAGACTTACCAAGATTGCTCGTAGAGGAAAGAGGATTTTCACTGAAACTGGATTGCAAAGCCAAGCATCTTATTATTGCTAAAGTTGGCACAAATACTTTCATGCAAGATTTGAGAGACATAGAGGTGCATCAAGTGTTGAAGCTTTTGAAATTGGTTGCAATTGTTCAACTGACTAAAGTAATTCCAAATTAGAGATGATATGGACAGATTCAAACACAGTTTGCACATAGACTTGGAAATACTGAAAAAACAATGTGTAAGAAGGAAAATAGAGAGAACGTATTTTCTTTAATGAAATGGACATAATTTCTGCCAGTTTATTATCATTACACATTTACAGTTCTAAATAAGCAGTTGTGATAGACTGACAATTTTTGAGCAGTGCTGAGTAAGAGAGACACCTAATCTTCACTAAGATCTGCACTGGAGGCAGTGTGTCAGATACCATTTTTGTCTTACTGTGCTGCCTTCTTGCCCATGGAAGTTTGCAATTTACTGCTTTCACATTCTGAAAGTGAATCACACCCTTCCCTCTTCCAGGCTATTTTGTATGTTGTGGTCTGAGAACAGGCACGGAGTTGCCACCAGCTCTGTTCTGTCTCTGTGCCACCTTGACTTCACATTATCTGGAAGGAAAAGGTGTAAAAAGACACATTTTTGCCCACACTGCATTTATCTGAAATAAAAGAATTTGAAATCTGAGTTAATCAGAACAGACATATTAGGCATATGTCAAGTTGTAACAGAATTTTCATTAGTTTTAGTTTCTCAAAGATTTTCAACAAATCTCTTACTTTCTAAAAATTGGTAACTTGGTGGGTGACATTGGTCAAGTGAAAGGTGAATGAGACCCTGATTTGATCCTTCCTGTGATTGGGGGATCTGAAGTGAGACAGTAATCTCTACTGATTCTCTTTTGAATAATTGACAGAACATCCATCCCTTGCAGCTTCTAGTTATCATATCTTCAATCTTTCTCTAAACATCAACTTCAACTGAATTTGGAAAGGCTAGTACATGTGATAATCAAATCCCAAGTGCATGTCTTCTTGCCTATTTTTTTTTTATGCTGTCATTAGTCATCTGATCTGAACAATAAATATAACATAATCTGATAAGAGAGTTAATAAACATTTTAGAGCATCTACAGATCAATGTCCTACCTCTCTTATCAACAGATCCTTTCCCTTCAAGGACTACAAACCTGCAAAGCTGTGCTAAGGGAGGGAAGGGAGGGGAGGGACAACAACAGAAAAGAAACTGTAAAAATGAATGATAGAACAGGGAAAAACACAGACATTTGTGAGGAGCTAAAAGAAAGCACTATTATCTTAAAGGCTGTTCAGCAGCACCCACCCTCCCACCCTAGACCATGATAGGCTGATAAGAACAGCTTGCGTATTGGAGTGACATGAAAGAATCTGCTCTTGGCTGATATTTGCCAATCAGGCTGACTTTTGGGGTTGTTCTGGAGAAAGTAACTACTGTGGAGCAGCTCACATGCCCACCAGCCCAACAGGTAGCAGGCATGATTGCTGCATAATTAGCTGCCAATTACATGTCTGGGCGAGCAGGTGAAATTACCCTGAGCAAGCAGAGGTGCAAGAGAGAACAAAGAAAGTAAAAAATGAAGAGTTTGATGTGCAGGTCTGCAAGATGTCTGCTGACCAACATGCAGCCCGTTGCCATCCAATGAGATGTTGCTGGATCCATGGTGGTGAATATCCCTGCTTTATAATCAATTTGTTAGGATTCGTCTCTTTACTACTGCTACTTCTCCACATTGCTTAACTGCTTAGAATTTGTTATAAACTGGTTGGAAAAACATTTCACCTTGTTTGCTGCCTTAGACTTGCTCTAGATATACATATATATGTATCAAAACATCCCCTCCAATAATTGGAGCGAGACAGCATTGCAAAAACTTTAGTTTCTTCCAAAATCGCCAGCAAAGGATTTGTAATGTCAAAATGCATGGATCACCAATGAGGCAGGCAGTTAAATTTAGCAATTGCATGCTATATTTATCATCAGCCTGATAATCGCTCCCAAAATACTATTATTGCTCTGTATTCTTAATCTAAATGGTTGTCATTTCTCTGCTGAATGTGCTGGACTTTCAAAACTGGAAGTGATAGAATGCTGAAATTCGGCTTCATTGATCTGAGCCAATATTCATTTTGCAAAATAAGCACTATTTTTGAAGACCTCATTTGAATGAAGTTTAAAGAGGCAATTCACATCTCTTGGCATTCCATGTATACTATTTTAAGCTCTGCAGCAAATATATTCAGAAGCATGAAGGCCAAATATCACTTTTTTTCTCCTCTATTTTTTAAGTGCTAAGTGAAATGCTTAAAAAAGTGAAAAACATCTCAAAAAGGCTTTTCAATATACCTGAATCATTTAACATCTTCAAAGGTGAGTGGTATTGGCAGCTGTTTCATTCAGTGAAAACTATGAAATTGGGAGCTGGAGAAGCAGGTCATCAATTCTACAAAATTCAGAGTCTGATAAACATAAAATGTCAAAGGAGAGGAGAAGGATTTTTGTTTTGGAGCCTTGAGCCCAGCACAGATCTGATTCACCAGCATCATTACTCAATCTATTTCTCATGTGAGTAAAATGTTTATTCTGGCAAGTTCCTCTTGCAAGGGTTTACTGCAAAGGAAACAGATCTTGGAAAAAAAAACCCAAAACAACACATTTATTACTTTTTCGGTGTTTAAGACATTCTAATTTTTGGCTTCTCTTTTTAGCACACAGAACATTCAACAAGGTATGTCAATTAATTTCTTAAATATGATGAAGAAAATCTAAAAGTGAGGCAGTCTCCCGTAGTACTCATAATTTTGATGAGAAAAGAAATAAGTTGCACAGAACAAATTAAATTCTTCCAAATTTTCCCTTGTTGCTAATTTGATCACATTGGATTGAAAAATATCTTTGCTGTGTTTTAGAGAAAAGTACATCTTTCATTATCTTTAAATCAAAAATTTTGTGTTAATAAATTTGAATTTTTTCTCTTAGGGTTTGTGCCATAGTGAGGAAGAAATTTAACTAATTTTTCTTTCACAAAATAAAACTGTGTATATTAATTCTGCCTGAATTGTAATGGAAACTTGACTTGCAGGTTGCATCATACAGGTTTCTGGGAAATAAAGATCTCTGCGCAAATTACTGTTACAGATTCGTTTGCACTGGAGTAATAGGAAGGACATCCAAGCATCTTTATTCATTATAAGTGTATACAACGCTGTTTCTTTGTCCTCTAGACATAATGCCAAATACAGAGTAGTCAGAATTCTAGTGTTAACAAATATCGTAACAACTGAATTTGTAGCATATACCAAATTTCCAACAATTTGTATTTGTAGTAGTATGTTCACCCTTTCATTCCCTTTCATTTCAGCCTAGTACATTTAGGACAAAGAAAGGTTATAACTTTATTATTTTTTGCCTGATTAGACTTCTCAGTGCTAACAGAAATTAGCACTTTTGAAGCAGATCTTCATAGATCTGAGGAGGCACAAGCTTGAAATACATCAGAAGATCTGAGGAGCAATGTTAGGTAACCTCCTTTCTTTTAAAAGACTTACAATGAAAGTTTTGTTCAAGTGAGAATCTAAAATGAAATAGTGCAGTTCTGTTCTGTGTCACAGAATATTAACATTCTCAGCACCATCTGAAGACCTTAGTACAGCATAAAGGCAGAACATGACATCAAGGACCATCTGGCTTTAAACAGACCTGTAGGTGTTTGGATCTTTGTAAAAGAGGCAGTTTAAGGAGGAAGCACTACTCTGCAAAGCAGAAAAAAAGGGCAGGTTTCTGCCTAACAAGATTTTCAGTCTGAATTGTATATAAATATTTCATTTGTGTTTTAAACCATATTCAATCTTGAAAATAACCAGTATGTTGCCAACATCATATACCTATTCAGAAAGGAAGAAAATTCCTCTAAAGCTGGCAAAGCAAAATTCACCTCACCTAAAATTGTAGCAACAGAAGGAATAATCACAAGATCCAACTTGGCCCATCAAGGGCTCTAACTTCCAATTGATTTTCTTGAGTAGTATACTCATCTACTTTAGGAAGGATTTGGCATCTATTTCCAGTAGCTACTGTTTTTTTAAGGATTAGAATATTATAATTCCTTTTGCAGTGTATTTCTGAGAACATTGAGCTGTTTGAGAGTATTAAGAAACTGTGAAAACAGAACATAATTGTTTAACATAGTTGAATACTTTCAAAATATCTAATTTCAAATTCTTAGTAAGGATACAGTATTTCAATAATTTGATGTCAACCTTGCGTTGATTTTTTTTTCACCAGTTCAAATCAAGATTATCTTCTAATGCGTGGGTGCAGCTGGACCTCTGTTTTTGTCTCCATTCTTTTCTGCAGTCCAGAACAAAATTATTCTGTTCACTTCATCAGACTATTCTGGGACATAAAATTCACAATACCTCAAAAGAGAGAAAAATTGAGTATATATTTTGTATTTATATAAATTATTATATTTCTAATGGATATATTTAATAAAAATAAAAACTTGCAATGAGAAGTCGCCTCATACACAAAACAATTTCAATGTCTTCAATACCACAGACTTTAATTATTAATTAAATAAGTAACTATTTAAGAGTAAATGTTTAATTAATGAATCCACCACTAGAAAAGGAATGCAAATTGGTTTGGATCTGGTCTCAGCAAGGATCCTGAGAAACTAATGTGGGTTGCCTTAGTTCTTAAACTAAGACATCATTATGGTCCTGTTTTTATCCATCATTTTTATGTTGTGACTGTTGAACTAATCTGTTGATTTTTCCCTTCCAGTAATCTGTAGACAGTGAAATTTTCAGCCTAAGGACAGGAGAGAACTTGAGTGGGTTGGTTGATGATGACCGTCATCATTATCAAATACAAAGTGAAACCTGAAGATTTATTAAAGGAAGCAAGCAAAGCCCATAGCAAGGTATGGCATAGAAGGAATTTTCTGATATGATTTTGTTCTTACTTTGTATTTATTGTAATGGTATTTACCAACTTGAGCCACATGGCAAAATTTACAACAAAATTGAAACATCTGGAAAATTTTGGAAATGAAAATAAATGCAAGAGATGGGAAAGACAAAGATGAGCAAAAGCTGGAAAAAATTTAATTTTTCAAACTGCATGCAGCTAGAATATTATACTTTGGAGGGAACTGACAGAGAAGCAAGATTCTTCTAATTCCCATTCATATGTCTACTGCCTTCTTACATCACATCCCCCTCACTCTGCTTCTTAAGAGTGCTCGGATGTTTCAAAGGAATATGCAGCTCCTAAGCGGAAGCTAAAGGAAGATTTTGTTGGTTTCAGTGTCCAACTTTGTTGATGAAGGAGGAAAACGAAGCAGATAAGATTCTACTTATAAGTGGGTAAGGCATTTACAGCATTTTGGGTCTGGCTTTTTTGTGTTTTTTTTTTTTTTTTTTTTTTTGTTAGGAAATACAGTAGGACAATGAAATACAAGAAGAGTGCCTGTGAATGTTCTATTTAAAATTGAACTGATTGACTTCTTGATATTTTGTCACTGTGTCAATTCAATGAAAATGTTCAAAGACTGTGTTAAAATTCTTCTAGTTTTTTATTTGAATTTTGATATTTTTGTATTTCTGGAAAATAGGAATTCATGGTTAATTCTGGGAAGATTTTTCACCATGAGTGATTTTTCAGCTCATCTCTGTTGGAGGACCTTTTCCTTCTACAAGTCCCTAGTAAATACACTAATAAATAGTAGGTAAAATGTTGCTTTGTTATTCCTTTGTGCTGCCAACAAAGAAGACTGCATCTAATTTATGAAAACACATTTACCTCATTACATTTTTCACATATGGTACAAATATACAAAAAGGATAAAAAATGTGCTTTTGGGCACATAAAGGGCAACTCAAGTGGGACACTATGGATTTAAAAACCTTAAGTAGGAATTTATCTGAATCAAAGCAGACGTGTCTTTGTTTTACATCACTAAGTTCTGCATAATTTAGTAGGATGTGAAGAGTGCTGTTTTTCTATGCGACAGTGCCAAATGTTTTGCAGATGCTAAGGTTGCTGATACTCTTGAACAGTGGGAAGTAATTTTTATTTCCAAAAGCTGAAAAAAATATGGAAAGAATTTTCATGTCCCTCTTCTCGAGAACCTAAAATGAATCCAAGAGAGTCTCCAATGAGGAATAGAATTTCTCTTACAAGAAATAAACATTTCCTTACTTTACTTTCCTCTGGAAATAATGAACTAAATTGGCAGAGCTGCCAACCTCCACATTTAATACTAGACCAGGCTAGGCCCAGGACCCCATCCGACCTGGATGAAGTTTGATGTGTTTTTAATTTTGCCTATTACTTCTGATCTTGTCAGTGGACACAGATGAGAAGAGCCTCTGCCTCCTTCCTTCCTTCCATTTCATCTGACGACAATATTCTTCTGAGCATTTCCTTCTCCAGGCTGAAAAGTCTCAACAATCTTTGCCCTGCTGTGCATGGTAGAGGCTCTAGACTCTTAGTCATCTCTCATCTTGAGTGGGATTTGCTTTAGTAAATCCATATCTTCCAGCACATTGGACCCAGAACTTCAGATATTGGGTAGAGAAAAAAGATCACCTCCCTCAGCCTGCTGGCAGTGCTCTGCCTTATGCAGCCGAGAAGGTATTAGCTTTCTTTCTTAACCATGAGGGAGCAACTCATGACTGTGGACAGCTTGCTGTCTATTAGGATCCCAGCTTCTTCTCTGCAGAACTGGTTTCCAGTCTGTCAGCCCTGCAATAGTAATACTGTATTGTGAAGATGAGCTTGAGATTCTAAACGAAAGTGTTCTCAGATAGAGATGTGTCCATCCCTTCTGTCTTGTAAACTTAAATTATTAAAAATATTTAAGCCTTGATATCTACAGAGGAACTTATTAGAAAACACTGATTAAAATTTCCATTCCCTTTTGTTTCTGACATTTTTGCATGAAGCTCTTGCTTGTGCACTGAAGCAGCTTGCCAAGTTTGTACTTTCCTAATCCATATTCATGTATTTATGTCACTCTGACAGTACTGTCTCCTGTTTATTTCCATGGAAACTACAGCAGACACAAAGAACGCAATAATGCTGTTTGATAGAGCACATTCTCATCTACAAAATACTATTTTTCAACATAGTTGCCACCATTATGCATTTTTTCCACTGATGAATAAGAGCCTGAATTCTGCCCTCATAAAAATATGTACTAGCAGAAGTGATCCACTCTTGCTGTGCCATTGCTGAAACGTACCACCTACCACCACACTGTGCTCATATCCACAGATTGGTCTCCATAAATGTTCAGCAAGCACTGCTGAATGTCAAAGGTGTAAGTTTTGTTTGTTTGTTTGTTTTTTGCATGGAGGATTTCATTTACACAACTTTGTTTCATGTGCGCTTCCATGTCAGGTGCCCTTTTATCATGACTGCCCCATGCTGACATCTGTCACACAGCAACAGAATTTCACAAAATACTGGTAGAAATTGTCAGCCTCTACTACCACACTGCCAGCATCTCCCACTTAAGGTCTGTTTGTCATACTTCCACCTGTAAAATGGTTGATACTTCCTTGTTTTGGAGGTGTGGTGAATTTCAAGTATGCAGTTCTATAAGAAATATTTTGAGACTTTTTAGCTAAAGACATGAAAGCACAATGTATTTTTCAGTTCCTAAATAAGGTGACTTTCACTGGATTCTTTGCTCCCTTTGGTGCATTTTCTCTTTTTCATGCTGTCTTCTCATTTACTCTCATAGCAAAGTAAATTGGCACCTTTCGTATCCCTTCAGAACAGCTTCAGATTAGACTGGGAACTTAAAGACAGTTTGAGAAATAACTTTTGCCTCTCTTTATTAGTCAATAGATTGCAGTTCTGTGTTTAACACATAATAATATCTCTATAGAACCTCCCATATGAGATCCATCTCTACGGCTGCCTAATTGCTTGATGTTTCCCATCCATTTCCATTTCAACCCCTGCGGATCATAAATCTTTTGCAGCAGTCATATTTGTCGACTTGTATAACATGTCCAGTATGATTGTTTGTGTGGATAAAGAGATATCTAAATATCTACTGAAACTAAATGACACATTTCATAGTATGAATGACCTATTAGGTTAGTTAGACATAGCGACTTTCAGTGCCAGGCATTAATAATCTCTTTTACATACATCAGCTTGTGACAGCCGCAACTGAAGGTTTAAAGACTCAGAGTTTTCTTGAATAGATTGTGCCCTGAGTGGAGCTGAGCTGTCAAACTGACAGAAAGCAATTGTACGCTTTACAGAGGAAAAGAAAAATAAAAGTACAACTTTGCCTGCTCACTCTCTCATTCTGTTTATCTACACTTCCCTTCTGCTTTTGTGAAACTCTGTTGTTGCTAGCACAGTCTGTACAAATGGCAGGACATTAAAAGCAGAGAGTCTGAAAACTAACACCAAGGCAAGCTATCTTGTAATTTGTTCTTTTTCACACACACAAAAAGTGAGTAAGGTCAGAGACTTGTTTCCACCAAAGTGATGTACAAGTTGCAAGGAGTGTATCGTATATGTGTATAAAACCAAAATACACAAGTTGTAGAAATAGTTTTATTTCCCTAAAAGGATTTACATATCTTGTAGTGATCAACAAGTGTTTATTATAGAATAATAAGTTGTTCTGTTCTAGGAGAATTGGTGTTAAATTGTGTCTTCATAAGAGAGAGAGAATTCAGAAAACACTGCTATCATAACAGGTGGTGGATAGAATTTAAAATAATAGTTCTTAATCATGCTTGCCTTCTTTTCTGTTTGTACAAAACTTTTCACTGCAAGTTGCCTCCATAATACAAACTTTCTGAGTTGATTTGCACAGAAACAACACTAGATTTTCAAAAAACGCATAAATATTTTGCCACATGTCATGTGGAAGTTTCAGTCAGCTTAAAGTAGGTGTTATTTCTATGCAAGTACTGTATGAATGTAGTGTGCATCTATTAACATGCACAGAGTCTAAATCTGTTGCATTCATCTCTTTAATAACGAGTATATATAATGAGCTAGAGGAGAATATTCTATTATGTAAAAAATGGATTTGATTGCTGCTGTTTAATATCAGAAATAGAAACTGTTGCTAAATGGTCCAATTTAGGATTTATATTCACTAATAACTGAATTTCTATAAAGAAGTCTTATGTATTTAGTAAAGTAATGGTATAATTCATCACTTTATTTACAGGAGTTTCTTTCTCTAATTTCACCTAAACTCAGACTATAAATATTAAAGGAGAACATAATACAATCTCAATATTCTTAAGTTTTGTGTAAAAATAAAAACAATATGCATAAATCCAGCACAGAGAGGTGTTAGAGAAATATCCATCTCCTGCATTTTCTTGCAACAAGATAATTGACTACTGACCCTATATTTTGTGTGAATGTGCCTAATACTGCACTGTTATTTATTGATTTGATATTTGTCTTTATCTTTTGCACTCTGTGGATAAAGTATTTTTGCAAACTTTCTTTTTTGGGGGAAATAGGGATTATTTCTTTTTTTTCTCTGAAACACTCAGAACCCTAAACTTACGTTCACTTTTATGAGAAATAAAGCACAAAAATGTTCATTTTATAAAAGTAGCAGACAAAAACTGATGAAGAAAATACCTTATTCACTAACCTTGGTGTGTAAGTTAGACAAAAAAGGGCATAGATGGCTGTGGGAAAAGTAACACAGTGGCATACTGAAGTTAAAATATTTTCAGTATGTTTGAAGGGGAAATGATGTTTCTTTCAAATGAGCTCAGTAGACAGAATGAAGAAAACCATTCAGAGGAAGCTCAGTTATTTCAGTTGCTGATAGCTACAAAGTTTCCATGCTGCCCCATTCCAAGGGAAGTTATCTTTACCAGTGTTTCTCAAGTTGCCATCCTCTTCTAATTTCTGTTCTCTGTCCATCAATAAAACATGAGCCATTTATCTGAAAAAAGAAAGAAGTGTTCCACAATTGTATCTAAACTGTCGTGTGGGAATACTTATCTGCAGTAGCTCACCTCCCAGAATGGTCCTTTGCCTCCTTTCTCATTCATCTCACAAGCCTTATGAGCGTGGGTAAGTAAACTGAATGCCCAGCATAACCTGCAAAAGCATAAATTAAACATACTGTAAAATACATTTTTGGGTTAGTGGGAGAAAAAAGTTAGTGATCATTTTAGTTAATATTGCAGTTTATTTTTCTGTGGCTGCATTAAAATCGTCCCTTCATGTAAATATAGTAATTCTAGAGAGTCTTATGGATTTTAAGCCAATAATGAGATAGTTTTACCAAGCTTACAAAGCTTTGATAAAAATATTTAAGGCTTTCACTCACAGCCTTCTGATTGAGACATAGCAGACCCTCCTACATTTTTGTGGATTCAAAGAGCTATATAGTAAAACACGAGCATAAATGGCCAATAAAGTAAATTGGAGCTCAATTAAGGTGAAGAATACCACTTTGTACATAATCAGAATTTATTTTTATACTTAGAGTTTGTTTTAAAATGGCTCTGTGCAAGATAACAATGCAGAGTTTTGGGTGTGTTTGTCTGTTGTTTGTTTGATTGTTTTATCTTGTGTTTGCTTGTGTTTTGGTTTTTTTTTAATCACAGTTTAAGACTGTTGAGATGTTAGCCTTGGTGCTAGTGAGATGTTTACTTCTGAATCCAGTATGCATTTGTAATGCACATGTTATCCAAACTGCAATGTGTGCTCCTGAATGTAGCCTGCCTTACATATGAAAGAAATATTATACTGTTATACTTACTGTAATGTGAGCATAATAAAAATTGAACATTGCTGCCATTGTTTTTACACTATTGCTCCATGTATTATTTTTCTTCTAAGCGTTCCCTGAAAAGCAATTTTGTATCTGGACTAACAGAAAACCATAGCAAGTAAGATAGCATAGATGTCCTTTTGCTATAACTTATATTTTTGAAAACTTCAGAATGTTTCTTCTTGGTTTAGTTGAGGTAGGCATCTTGCTGCATCTTTCCACTTATGAACATGGCTGTGATTTAAATACTTAATTAGGAAAATATTTAAGCCTCTCTGCAACCTCAAGCGCATGTATAGAACATAATATGCTACTTTCTTACAACCTTCATCCATTTGAAGTACTTTAAAGTAATACATGAATGAACCCACTCACACATTCCAAACCATTTTTTCCTCAGCAGCCTTGTCCCACTCATAGATATTTTATTCCTCAGAAATTTCTTTACAGCTCAGTGCTATGTCCTGTGGCCCTGCATAGGGAAAGCTGTTAAGGGAGCTCCCAAATGGGAAGCTGAAGCTGAATCTTTTTAAGATGAGGAGAAGGTGTGACAGACCCTCAAGTTTTCAGATATATGGTCCTGCTGCGTAGCTATTTCATTTCCAGAAAACAAAGCCCTGCTGTGCCCAGGTGTAATTTTGTTAAAAACTGACATTCTCTTCTGCCGGAAGGAGTGTGTTGGTTTGTTATTTTTGGCATTCCGACCCATCTCTACAGTATATAAAACAGTGGTATGCAAGTGTTTAACGTCCTCATGACTAGGCTTAATCAACACTGAGTGTTTAATTGTTGAAGCCAAGGAAAAAAAACAGGATGCCAAGAGGTGAAACTAGTGATGCCTAATGAGCTTAAATTTTCAGTGAGCAAGCATTTCTAGGATAGCCTGGAAAACACTGGGAATGCAGATCTCGTTTTCTAGGTATTAGTTTTGAGCACACATACTTAAAAGCAACCTACATATTTTATGGAATAATATCAGATAACGGACTAAGACAACAACAGAGCAATTACATGGCTATACTGTTTCTTAGGAGATCCCTTCCCATCTAGTCCATACAGCTGTGGATATAGCAAGCTTTCAGAAGCCTCTGAAAAATTCTCCATACAGAAGATGTTGACAAGGTACAGAGCAATGTCCTGGTTACAGGCAACTGCTGATAGAATTATTTCAGAACATTGAAGGTTTGATATAAGGCTAAAGAGTGGTCTGATTTTTTTTCCACCTTCCTTAATCACTCAAGAAATTCTTTCTTGTATAATCTTTCTGACTCACTGATTTTTGTCATAATCAACAAATCAGAGTGGAAAAATACAGTCATTCCTCTCACAGTAAGATGTTATTACTCTATTCCTAAGTGACGTTTTTAATACAAACTTTTATGATATCTACAGGCTAACTATTCTGGTATTTTACAACAAGAACATGTCAAAATTGGGAAACTCTCAATAACACATAGTAATACATTTTTCTGTAAAGAATCACTCAGGATTTTACTGTGCCAGCCAGCAGAAACTCAGCAATCCTGCTATGGTAATTTTCAGCTTTCATTAACCCAGTAATGCACACCCACACTTGGCATGGAAAATGTGGTGTGAAACAACAGCAGATGATGGATTATGATGATGGTAAATAACAATGATAATGGCTACTGATTTTTATTATTTTTTTTTTTTTCCAGAGCATTTCACTGCATAGAGTGTAAACAGTGATGCAAACAGCTGGTGTTACTAGATATGGTGAACTGACATAAAGAAGCTGGACATTTGCAATTTTTTCTATTCATGGAGGTCAAAAAGGTCAACTCTCTCATAAAAATAAGGTTTAATATCCTGTATTGCTTTTCTTTCCTTCTCTGGTTGGAAATCTGGTTGGTATTCTAAGAAGTTATTTAGTTAAAAAAAAAAAAAAATTATATATATATATATATATATATATATATATATATACTCATATATATATATATTCTTATATATATTCTTATATATATATTATTTTATATATATATATTTATAATATAATACATAATTTATATATATTATATATATATATTATATTATTTTATATATATACATTCTTAAAAGAGCTAAGAGGTACTCTAAGGCTGCCTTCAGAAAAGCAAACTAACCACATGATCAACAGTACAACAAAAGGTTATGGAAGAGGATGCATACAAAACTAGAAAATGAGAACTGTATGTGAATGACCTCAAAAGAGAGAGTCCTTAAATTTTAATACTGTTACTTTGCAGCCTTAATATTTTTCAATTTGTTTTTGTGTGCTTCGTTGCATGAATATCTGTAGGCAGAAGAATGTATAAAATTGCTTAGTAACTACTATGCAAATACTTTTTTTGCATCTTTAGCAACAGAATCAGGTGGTTGGCAATGCCTTCTTTCCTGAGTGTGCCTTGAGGAAACACGGTGAATGAACAGATTTTGTTTTCTCAGATAAAATATTGATAAAATTAAAAGAAGAGTAATGAATTTTGCTTTGATGTATTTCAGTTGTTTCACATGGCTTTCAGTTTGAGCACCTTTTATTTATTTATTTATTTATTTTAATTATTTATTTAAAATTTTAACAAATCTGCCTGCTACTAATTCTCAGTTTGTGGCAGAAAAAGAAGAAAAAGAGACATGAACATATGCTCTGAAAGAGAGTATCCTTTGCATTTGGATTTCAGAGAGTTTAGTCATTCCTTGAGCTCAATAACCTTACAAATTAATTCCTTTTGCTTGCAGTGACATCTGTTGGTGAGGGCAGAGCTGATTAACTGCAAGGCTGGCTACACTGATGGCATCAGTCAACAAACTGTTTTTAAATGCAGTTGATGTTTCTTCTCTCTTCCCACCATCTCATTTGCAAGAGGAAGGAAGTGTTCTTGGAGGACTTGATATATTCAAATCCAGCAGTGAGATTTCATTCTGAACGTCGTCTTTTTTCTTGATGTTCTTTTATTATTAATCTTAAAATTTTAATGAAAAGAAAATTTTTGTTACAGTGATTACAAATTAAGTGGGACAAGACGTACGTCTATGCCAATCTCACAGAGTTGTGTGTTCTGCAGCTTGATGAGCTTATGAGGCTGTGTTTAATGGGCTCTGCTTTCAATTCACTTGTTCAAGCTTCTAAATACTAGTCAAGCATCTCTGATGGCCCATAGCAAAAAAAATATTAAAAAATAAGCAGGGGGGAAGGGGTTGAGGTGGGAAGGGGAGCAGAGGGCAAGAAGCTGCAGGTGTTAAGCATCAGCTAAACAATTCCTGTTGACTCTGGGCTTCAGTGCACAAATAGAGGGACTGAACGTGGGAAGGAGGCACTTGTGTCTTTTAACACACAGCAAGACGCAAACACAGCTGGAGGACTCAAAGAAGTTGAGATTTTTGTAAGATTTCTCCATTGTTAAACTGTCCTATAAATGTCTGAGATATGACCAGGGGGAGTATAAGGGTCTGTATACTATTTCAAGAGTGTTGCATGCTGTGTTCTAGAGCAATTTGCTGTTGTAAAAATAAATAAGTAAATAAATAAAAAGAACCCAAATGTGAAAAGTATTCATGGCTAGAAGACTTTTTTTCCCTGAACAAATAGCATAGATAGAAGTCTTGCAGTTTGTCTGATTTAAGTCTCTACACTAGCAGTTATTGGAGCTATCGTCTAATGCAATTGATTTGAGTGTAAGTACATTGTGCATAATGGAATTGTATTATTTCATGTTATTAATTAAATTATAGCCCAAGTTCTCTTCCAGCATTAAGAGCTGTTGAACCTGGCTGGTGAAACATGAATATTTGGTACTAACAGAAGACTATGGTGTTCATTCAAACTTATCCTCTGGGATTTTCTCTACAAAAGTCATTGACAATGACTTTTTCTATCCTACCTAAACTTTGCAGTTGAATAACAGGCAGTCAAATGTATCAATAAAGAGCTGATCCATTGTCTGGGAGGACATGTTTATATAAATGTCAATGGGTATAAGTGCCTACTGAAATGGAATATTGACATAGTTCTGAAGGACTAAAACAACAAGGAAAAAAACTCCTGAAACTCAAAAATCACAGAGGTCACACAGGCATGTTAATAGAACGAAATAAAAATGACTGAAAGCTTAATAGCAAGTCCTCCGTCAACATATATCACAGACAATATATTTATCCATAATAAAGCTCAGCATAAATTGTCATATGCATGTGTGAATATGCTGTTTCTTTTTTTTGTATTTCACAGAGAAATAAAAATCAGGAGATCGAAGGATTTGCTCTTTAGCCTTTTCTTGCTTGAAGCTTATTTTAAATGGCAACAGGATTTAATAACTTGACTTACTTTCCGCAAAGATGAAACAGTACCTATTTCTAAACATCTTAGGAATTTGTGTTCAAGTTTTGATAACATACATTAAGGGCAAAATATCAAAATGATTTTGAAGTCACACATGAAGGCTTTACATTAATTTTTCCAATGTGCTTAAACTGAACAGGCCCTTAAGAGGATTCCAAGCTTCATATCCCTTCTTTGTGTGCTCTTGCTGCAGGGGCTGTTGTCACAGTTAGCCAGCTACTTGCTGGAAAATAAATAGGGATTAGATTGCAAGAAATTTCACTGTGACTGTTCCAAGACTTTGAAACTTCCCAATGGAAAGCAGAACTATTGTAATTTTTTTTCCTTAGTGGACAGCTGGAGAAGTTTCAAGTTCAGTGGAACAGCAAAAAGTAAAATGTAGCTTGCCACATTGCTTAATTGAATGTTTATCATGTCTGATATTTTTGCCACTTCATTATGATCACTGTACCTGCCATGGGTATCTGTTCAGTATGAGGGAACTCAGTACAGGAGAGGATATGGCACATTCCTACACCCTGTTGCATACAGACACCAGCTGGTGAGGTGTTTGGTGACTTTTCCAAGATTTCTTATCAGTTAGCTCAGGCTTACCATCAATTAGCTTACTGTGATTTCAAAAACCTTTAATTATGAAATGAAAGCATCTCTACATTTCTCTTTCCACTGAAGACAATGCTGGGGTTGTCTCCAAGATGTATTTCTTAAAGCTGGTTGTTAATTTGTGCTTCTTGACCAGCCCTAGTACTACCTGAATGCCGGTCCAGCTGGTGAGTTCTTTCCACTATCACAAAGTGTAAAATCCTTCTCAGAGCATGGAATCTTCAGACCCCTACTTTCATTCCTCTAAATCAGCCAACACAGTGTTTCATGCTTGTGAGATGGCTGACAGAGTTGGCATTTGGGGTTATCTCCCTTCAAATGCAACTGGATAAGATTAAGGGGTGAAAAAAATGAACACAAAGTAATTGATAGAGATTCTCAGCAATTCTGTCTGAAGAACTACCAAGACAAGCACTCTTAGATTTCTGTAACTCTTTCTTAAGCTATACTGTTAGTACTTGCTTAGATTTTATTTTTTTTCTTTATTTTTATTTTCTGATTTTCATTTCTTTTTTTACTTTGTTTTGCTTAGTTTCCTCACAAAAGGGAGGCGGATAAATTGAAAACAAGATTGTTCTCCATTTCCATCCCTTTGTCAACAGAGAAAGGTAAAACGATCCTTTTTTATGAAATTTGAAAACAATATGGGCATTTTCAAGATGTTCAAAACTAATATTTCAACACTATGGCCCATTCTAGGAAAGAAGAATGTGAGTTATTTCTGAAATACAAGCTCAAAAATGTCATGGATAAAATACTTTGCATATTGTATATCATACAGAAGAGATGTAACCCATCAAGAAGTAAATGGGTTGAGTAAGAGATAAGATTGTGCTTGTCTGTATAACTTCTCTCAAAATAGGTCAAACTGACATCAAAACACACAATTTGCAGAAAAGATGTGATACATTTTTATTTAGTACTGTAAGACAATTGCAGAGATCATTGGATTGGCTCATTGCTGCTAGAAGAGAATGAGAGGCAAGAGGTAGATGTGAAATGCTAGGTTGTAGTCCTGTTCTCTTTTGACCTAAGAATTTAGAAAATGTTCTTACGACTTTCAGGTAGTCAAAATTTTCTTTCAAATATCAAATGATTGTTTCTGTGTAAGATTAGTTCATCACAAAGGTAATTTTTTATTATACTTATGATTTTTCAAAGATGCTTTATTAAATGTAAGATATTCAACTTTACCCTTCATGTAATTTCAGTGGATAATTAAAACATATTTTAGGAACTGTGTCTACTTTAAAATATGCAATAAAGTGATGCATACAATTATGATAAGGGTGAAGAAATGCAAGAAAAAACGTCAACTATTCTTAGATTTCAACAGTATTAGCAACCCAATCTATCCATCCTCAGAAGCAGTTGGAGTCTTCTGCAGTCCCCAGAACAATCTATCATTAGAAGAGGTTAAATCCTGCATGATTTTTCTGCCTTGCGCACGAATATTCTTGTTCTAGATGTATAAGTAAGAATAGTATGCCTAATTTCTTACATATTGATGCAAACAAATGTATAGTTACCTTATATCATGGCATCAAATTCCATTAAGGCCCATAGGATATGAACAAGTTTATATGAACAAGTTCCTCTCTGTTAATATTCCTTACTTAAGTTGACACTTAGACATCTGACTGTTTATTACAGAGAAGCAAGTTCCATTGAAGTTATGTAGACCAGCTTTTATTTTACTTAAGAGTGCTGGTCTAAATCTGTTCAAGCTAGAAACATGAACTAATATCTCTTGTAAAATAATAATAATTAATATAATACTCAGACTGAAGAAAGAACTTTTTGTCTATAGACCTCTCTCTTCAATGTTTATATTAAAGTTACCTATTTATCTTTATGAGTCACTAAGCAAAAATTTCAATGTCTTTTTGTATTCCGTTCCTATTATCTGTAATGCAGCAGATCTAGCTTAATCAAAACACTTGCTTGAATTCACACACTACGTTGACATGCTCAGCAACTGCAAGTAAAGAGGATGAGTGATATATTTTAGGTTGGCTTCCACAGTTAAGGCAATTCAAGTTGCCAGAAAAAATATTTCAGTTACAGGAAGGCATGAAGCCAACAAAACCCCTTTCTCCTAAGCTCTCTTCTTCGAGGTGCAAATACTCTCACTTCTAGGATTTCTCATTTTCTGGTCAGGAACATGGTCAAGGATTAGTTGATAGCCACGACGGGTAACTATCTGAATCCTACCAAAACATCTAAAGGTATATTTCGCTCAGGAATCTCATGCTGATGTTTCTCAGGAAACACTGCTGCAAACCAATGAACACACTTACTGTTTATACAGGTGGGCTCCTGCTGCCTTTGGCAGAGCAAAGAAAGAATATCTCTAACTCCAATTTTGAGGACTTCTTTTCAGATTTTCAGATTTATTGGAGGAGGAAGTTGGAGAATGGAGTCAAGAAACATCTGTTTGTTAGTCATTATGGGAACAATGAAATGGTCCATGTTTCAGCAATTTTGATATTCACGTGTTTATTCTATATATATTGAGCTCTCATAAAGTGGCATTCCAATGCTGATCTGCAGGGCTAATTGGCATTTTGTAATTATATAATAGTTATATTATATATAATTATATTTATATAATTATTATATATATTATTATATATAATTAACATCTCTTATGTTTTTGTTTCTCACTGTTGCTACAATTTTTAAACATTTCATCGTACAAATAACCAAGCTTTGTCTGGATAGAGTTTGTCACTTCAAACTTTTAAATGAAGACTGAAGGTCTAAGGACAAAGATTATCACCGGATAGATGAGAAAGCAACGTTAAATCTCTTTAGTCATGAACAAACCTTTGCTGCTTAATCTTAGTTTTTCTATATACCTACACAAAGAAGAACATACTTACAGTGTTGTTTAGCAATATCTGATCTAGTCACATTTATCAGAATTCAGTTTGCTGATTTCCAAGGCACATTCACCTTGTAATCCTCTGTTACTTTGCATTGTATGATATTTCTGGCAGATGAAACTTGAAAAGGATCGGATTATACTTCTTTTTGTCCCTCCTGGTGAGTGTTTCTGGGAAGACAGGAAGTTCTTGAACCTCACAAGACATTTAGTAGGATTGTTTTACTCATAAAGGCAGAACTGAGCAAAGCTTCAGCAGCTAATGTCAAAGTATTGCTGCAGAGACTAGCTTCTAAGCAGGTAAGTCTGCACTGGCAAGGGATCTGGAGTAAAAAGGCCAACCAAAAGGCTCTTTTTAAGACTTTTTTAAGGCTCTTTCAAGGCTAGCAACAGCACCACGCTTGTGCCAGGGAGCTAGCAGCTAGTGGGCAGGCTCCTGAGTCACCGGGGGTGGAGCCAGCACATTAGCGGCACGGTTTTAACACCTGCCCTTAACCTTCACACCTGATAATAAGGTTTAAATATCTTTGGGGAGAACACAGCAGGTGAGAAACCATTGTTTCTGCTAACTGTGAAAGAGGAGGTTGAGTGAATGAGCAGAGTCCATGCTTACCATAGGGTGCTACATCTGTGCGTGCAGGAGGTAGGTCTAGTGGTAAGAACTGTAAACTTTGGTTCCTCCTTGCTCAAGAGCCCAGCTTTCCTTTCCTTGGTAATCTCTGAGACCACAGGCCAGAACATGGTCTCCACTAGACAGCGGGCTTATTCTAAGAAGTTTGTGGCAACCCAGACGGAGAGCTTGCCAAGAAATACTGCTGTTCAGGTCTCTGGCTGCAGGGAGTGCCTGAGCCTGCTGCTGCCTGGGGAGAGTGGCAGGGACTCCATCTGTGCGAGATGTGAGCAGGTGGACGAGCCGCTCAGCCTGGTGGTGGAACTCAAGGAGGAGGTGCAGAGACTTACGACCATCAGGGAGTGTGAGCAGGTGATCGACTGGTGGAGTGACTTGCTGGCTTACCAGAGAGAAGGGTTCCAGGAAAATACCCCCAGAAAGGTAGTGGGCCCCCTGCCCTGTCACAGTTGGACTGACCTGACTGATGAGGAAGGTTGGAAGAAAGTCCCTTGGTGTCACAGGAGATACCCCCGCCTGCCTAGCCCACTTCCCCAGCTCCCTCTAAACAACAGGTTCCAGTTGCTGGAAGTTGAAGGGGAGGTGAGTGGAGAGGTGATGGAGGATCTGCCTAGGAGAGAGCCTAGGGCGAGGCGGTCACCCCCATGCCTTGAGACTGTCTCCGGCAGGAAAGAAAGAAGGGTGGTCGTGGTGGGTGACTCCCTTCTTAGAGGAACAGAGGGCCCTATATGCAGACCTGACCCAGTCTGTTGGGAAGTGTGCTGCCTTCATGGGGCTTGGGTCAGGGACGTAACCAGGAAACTCCCTAAGCTTGTCAGGTCATCAGACTACATTCCATTGCTTGTAGTTCAGGTGGGCAGTGATGAAATTGCTCAGACAAATCTACGAACTATGAAAAAAGATTTCAGGCATTTAGGGTGTTTAGTTCAAGGAGCAGGAGCTCAAGTGATCTTCTGCTCTATACCTTCGGGGGGGCAGTAGGGGACACCGAGCGGGATTGGAAAGCACAAGCAATGAATAATTGGCTCGGAGGCTCGTGTCAAGCCAGAAACTTTGGATTCTTTGATCATGAGGCAGTTTACTCGACCCCTGGCCTGTTGTCTGTCTGTGGAACCTGCCTATCTCTAAGGGGGCAACGAATACTAGCGCAAGAGCTAGCGGGGCTTGTAGAAAGAGCTTTAAACTAGCTATGAAGGGGGAAGGGACAAAACAGATCTCACAAGAGATGAGCCCAGGAGAATGATGATTAAGCTGGAGGGGAGGCAAATGACTTGACTGAAGTGCATCTATACCAATGCACGCAGCATGAGCAACAAGCAGGAAGAGTTGGAAGCAATTATGAGTCAGGCTAATTATGACCTTGTTGCTATTACTGAAACATGGTGGGACCACTCCCATGACTGGAATGCTGTGACAGTTGCTTACAAGCTCTTCAGAAGGGATAGACGAGGAAAGAAGGGTGGTGGTGTGGCCCTTTCTATCGAAGACTGTTTCGATGTTGAAGAGCTTGGGCTTCATAATGACAGAGTTGAGTGTCTGTGGGTAAGAATCAGGGGGAAGGCCTCTAGTGGGGACATCTTGGTGGAGGTCTGCTATAGACCGCCTAACCAGGATGAAGAGTTGGATAAAGCTTTCTATGAGCAGCTCGCGGAAGTCACGCGATCGCCAGCACTTGTTCTCATGGGAGACTTCAACTTCCCTGACATATGTTGGAAGTATAATACAGCACAGAGGAAGCAGTCCAGGAGGTTTCTAGAGTGTGTGGAGGATAGCTTCCTTATGCAACTGGTAGGAAAGCCTACCAGGGGTGGTGCCCTGCTAGACCTGATCTTCGCTAACAGAGAAGGACTGGTGGGAGAAGTGAAGGTTGGGGACTGTCTTGGGCAGAGCGACCATGGAACTGTAGAATTCTCTATTCTTGGAGGTGTCAAGGGAGTGACCAGCAAAACTACTTTCTTGAACTTCCAGAGGGCGGACTTTGATCTGTTCAGGGCGCTTGTAGCACGGGTCCCTTGGGAGTTGCTTCTTAAGGGTAAAGGGGTCCAGGAAGCCTGGACGCTCCTCAAGACGGAAATCTTAAAGGCGCAAGAACAGGCTGTCCCTGAGTGCCATAAGGCGAGCCGCAGGGGTAGACAACCAGTGTGGATGAGCCGGGAACTACTGTTGAGACTCAGGGAGAAAAAGAGAGTCTACGTCCTCTGGAAGAAGGGACAGGCTAGTTGGGGAGATGTCACGGATTTAACCAGATCAGTTTATGCCCGTGACAGGGGGGCAGTAGGCCCCTGCCCTCCCCACCCCCCACCTGGCCCCACAAAATGGGAAGGAAGGGGGAAAAGGGAAAAAAGGAAAAAACAAAACAAAAAAAAAAACACAGCGGCAACAATCTATGGAGGTAAACTTATTTTACTAACTATGATATCGGAATGCAAAATAATACAATATAATACAAACTAATTGAAATTGAGTCTAATAAATCAAATAAGATATGAGAGAGAGTTCCCAAGGCCGAGTCAAACCTGAAAAAAGCTTGGAACGGCTAGGAAAGCACCCTCCAGCACCCACTGCCAGGCAGTAAGAGACCGCCCCCCGCCCCCCGGAAGGGTCAGATCTCATGACTTCCGTAATGTATAGGGATAGGTACGTAGAATTAGAGCATTAACACTTTAATTCCAGTACATGATGTTTTGATGTGGAATACTGAAAATTAAAAAAAAAAACCAAAACCATGACATTCCACCCCTTATTCTACATCACTACATCATGCTTTATATATATATATATATATATATACATACATACACATACAAACAAAACAAAGATTAAAAATGCATCACACACACACGTCTATATACACATACATAGAATTACTGTTTGCACTCCCCCAGCATCAAATTTCCTTGTGGTACACATTGAACATCCCCATTCTTCTGCATTACCCACCACGTGGACCCAGGTCCCTGGGAAAACAGTACCGCGGAGAGGTTTGCCCTTTCCAGAAGCTGGAAGAACCCAAACTGCTTTTCCAACAGCTCTTTACATGTACAACAGGGGGACCTTATCTCCCCTCTACGGTATGTAGGGAGCTGGACTGAGTAGGACCATCACGATTGATAGATCCTCTGGTATTGACTAACCAGGTGGCTTCTGCCAAATGCTTCTCCCAGTGCTTAAATGTTCCGCCACCCATTGCTTTCAGCATAGTTTTTAACAACCCATTGTATCGTTCAATTTTACCAGAGGCTGGTGCATGGTAGGGAATATGGTAAATCCACTCAATGCCATGATCTTTGGCCCAAGTATTACAAGAGAATTTTTGAAATGAGTCCCATTATCTGACTCAATTCTTCTGGGGTGCCATGTCGCCAAAGGACGTTGTTTTCAAGACCTAGTATGGTGTTTCGGGCGGTAGCATGGGGTACGGCATATGTTTCAAGCCACCCAGTGGGTTGCCTCCACCATGGTAAGCACATAACACTTACCACTGTGGGATCGTGGCAAAGTGATATAATCCAACTGCCATGCCTCTCCATATTTGTACTTTTGCCATCCGCCCTTCCCTCCCAGAGTGGTTTCATCCTCTTTGGCTTGTTTGATTATGGCACAGGTTTCACAGTCATGAATAACCCTGTTGCCAATAGCATCCATAGTTAAAGTCCACCCCTCGGTCCTTAGCCCACTTATATGTTGCATCTCTCCCCTGATGGCCCGAAGGTCCATGAGCCCACCGAGCCTAGAAATAATTCATCCCTTGTTCTGCCAGTCCAGGTCTATCTGAGCCACCTCAATTTTGGCCAGCTTGGTCCACCTGGTGGTTTTTTTTGCTGTTCTTCAGTAGCCCGACTCTTGGGACATGGGCATCTTACATGGCGTACTTTCACAACCAGATTCTTCTATCGGGCAGCAATATCTTTCCACAGTTCAGCAGCCCAAATGGGTTTCCCCTCTTTGCCAGTTTTTTGCTCCCACTGCTGTAACCACCCCCATAGAAGCATTTGCCACCATCCATGAGTCAGTGTAAAGATAAAGCGTTGGCCACCTCTCCCGTTCAGCAACACCAAGGCCCAGTTGGACAGCCTTTATCTCTGCAAAATTGGCTTGATTCTCCTTTCCTCGGTTGGGCCCCTCTGCAACTTGTCGTGTGGGGGCTCCACACAGCAGATTTTCCATCTTGCGATGCTTCCCCCACAATACGACACGATCCATCAGTGGACAGGGCCCAAATTTTCTTTCACTTCTGGTAATTCGTTGTATGGTGGGGCCTTCTTTAGCTCGTGATACTTCTTCTGCTGGGTGATGTTTCCAAACTTTTTACCTTCAGGCCAGTCCATGATGACCTCTAGGATTCCTGGACGGCTGAGGTTCCCCATCCGCGCTCGTTGCGTAATCAAACGCAATCCACTTACTCCAAGTGGCATCAGTTGCGTGATGGGTGGGGGGGGAACCTTTCCTTTAATCATCCAGTTCAGCACTGGTAGTCGAGGGTGCCCAGGAAGAAGCTGTGTTTCAGTACCGACCACTTCAGAAGCAGCCCGAACCCCCTCATATGCGGCTAAGATCTCCTTTTCGGTTGGAGTGTAGGTTTCCTTCTTCGACCCCCTGTAGGCCCGACTCCAGAATCCCCAGGGGTCGGCCTCGGGGTCTCTCCTGGGCTCTTTTGCCAAAACTCCAAGTGGGACCTTTCTCTCCAGCAGCCAGTATGAGGATGTTCTTTTACATCCTGCCCTGTCCGTACTGGCCCTAAGGCCACGGGCACGGGCTATCTCCTGTTTAATCTTTCAAAAGCCTGCGCGCTCAGGCCCCATGTAAATCATTCTCATTCGCTCACATATAAAGGGGGCTTACAAAATGAAGCTATAGTTTGGAACATGCATTCCCAAAAGCCCACACAAACCCAAAAAATTGTTCTCTTTCTACTAGGGGGAGAAAGCAGGATTTGTCGATCACATCGTCGGGATTGACGACGGCCATCTTGCCATTTATACCCGGAACTGAATCTCCTGAGCAGGTCCTTTTCACTTTGCTCCGCTTAATAGCAAAACCAGCAGCAGAAGAATCTGGATTATTCGCTCTCCTTTGTGAAGACTTCTCGCGTATCGCCCCACAAAACGATGTCATCAATAACTGCAAGTGCTCAGGGGCACTGCCCTTTTCCAGTGCAGTTTGGATCAACCCATGGCAAATGGTGGGCTCTTTCCACCCTGGGGGCAAAGGTTCCAGGTGATGAAACCCCTCCAGGTGAAAGCAAACTGTGGCCTGGTTTGTTGCTAAAGGGAATGAGAAAAACATTAGCAAGCAATTGTGCTACATTGGCTGCTTTTGACCCAGTTCATTGGAGTTCTAGCAGTCCGGCACGCAGCACTCGGGGGGTGACTTATTCAGGCCACGGGAGTCCACCTTTACCTCCATTTCTCCCCTTAAGCACGCCATATGGGGTGTTAAAAAGGGGTGAGTTTTCTGATCATCCCCCTCTGTTGACGATCACTTAAGGAATGGGGAGCAAGGAACCCTGTTGGGGCGGTATGCCGTCTGTGCACCGTTTTTGAGCAATTGGTACCTGTTGCTCTTTTCTTGTAGCAACCCCACAACAGACGATCTTCGACAGGCCAGGCAAAACAGACGCTGTTAAGTTTGTTTTGTGTCTACAGCAGCATTCCAAAGGCCCACGAAACCCCCTTTAGGACCTGAAATCCCCTTCTGAGGTAACAATACCAAGTAACACGGAGCCCCGGACCATCACAAAGGGTGCTTTTGCCAGTTCCTACCATGAGGCTTATCTCGGCCTCCAACACATCAATTCTTGAGAGGCCCCCATCCCACTCCAGAAATATGGGTTGATTCTGTCCCCTTCCATAAGTCAGGGCTCAAGTGCCTGTCAAGGTATCCACCAATGCCTTAATTTCAGTGGGTTCGAGTGCCAGGCCACGGATCCACACAGCCAATAAACTCATTATCCCTTTCCCCCCCCCGGGCGGAGGGAGGGCCCCTCTATTCATTAAACCCTGTGGAACCGGAGCAACTGCACTGGCGGTTTGGTCGCTTTGAATTCTCTCACCGTGCCGTAGTACGTGAGTAGCTTGGTCGGCCACTTCCTCATATCTTTCTCCATGGCCGTAAGTAAAGCCACAAGGCAAGTCGCGATGTAGGATTCCTTCCGGAGGGAGGCGTTTGCCTCTAACAGCTGAGATTTTTGATTTTGCACCTGAGAAGGAGGGTTCGTCCTTTAGTTAGTTGGATCCACATTTGTTTTCAATCATCTCCTTATCTCCTTCAGTGACTCTTTTGACATTCTGACCTTCTCAAGCGTTTCGATACTTCTACAGGTTTGTCACGATTTATCAGTGAAGACCTTGCTCTTGCACTTTATTCATTGCTCCGTCTTGTAGATGGGGCGATGGCGGCGCGAGTTGGGGGTGCTGTTGCATAGCTTTGGAGCGAAGAACAATTCAAAAACTAAGGGGCTTCTCTTTGGTCCCGTATCTGTCAGATCTGCAATAGTGCAGGGGGTACTGGCTGGTGTGTTTGATGTGATTGTTTGCACATTTCAACGTTGTCCTCACTTTCTCAGGATAGGCTTTGTGGGTCGTAAAAACACAGTTAGGGTCATACAACATTTCCACCACGGCCATTTCCCTCAAATACTGGGTACCCTGTTCAACTGTATCCCATCTTTTCGTCACAGGCTTCAAGCCGCTTTTGAAGGGGTACCTTTCCTTCACGGCCGCTAATATTCGTTCCCAGAGGGAGGCAGCCTCATCCATACATCGACTAATTGCTCTGTCAATAGCTGGATTTCTGGCAATGGCTCCTAGTTGGCGAGCTTCATTACCATCTAGAGACAAGCTACTGGCCCCGCTGTCCCAGCAGCGAACTAACCAGGAAACGATAGTTTCATTTGGGTGCCGTATGAATTCCTTTCTTGAGCCTTGGATTTCAGTCATCTTCAGAGGCCGACGAGTAGTAATAGAAACTTCCTCTTCATCACTCTCTTCTGCATGTCTCTTTGTTTTTCCTTTTGCCTTTCTTGATTTTGGTGGTTCCAAGGAGGGCCCCTCACCTGGATCTTCCTCCACCTCCTCCTCCTCTTCTTCTTTTTTTCGTTCTAGACGCGAGGACACTCGCTTCCATTTCTTGCCCTCCACAGGGGCAACTGATATTGTTACTGGTGTCTCCTGTAATTGATCAGATTTGACTCGGAGATCCTCCCCTTTGGCTTGAACCTCAGCTCGGAAACTCTCTCTCTCCAAAACAGTATTATATATGGCACGGTAAGCACAAGCCAAACCCCAAATAAGTTGTACCTCCTTAGATTTACCTGAGCCGCACTGCCCCTGTCTCAAATACTGGCTAAGTTTCTGGGGATCCCACAGGTGCTCAAGAGTGAAATTCCATGACATTGCGGGTCCCCATGCTTCTAAGATTTGTCCTAAACCTCTCCATATTCCCTGCCAGTCAGCATTCTCTGGTTTTGAAGGAGACTCCTGCTTAATTATAGTCCTTACAGTCCTGTATAGAAATACATTCAGGAAGACTGATATGAACAGGATTAGTGCGACCACAAGCATGGAAATTAACTCAGCATTGGAGTAACGTCTGATAAACCGAAAGGAAAACCTGGAAACTGGTTTGAACATTGTGTGGTTTGTAAAATTAGTTATTCCATTTGGGATGTAGTTGCTTGTGAAATTAGCCATTCCATCCGGGATGCAAGTGTCAAAATTCATATTAGACATTGCATTTAGGTACCAATATAGGTACCATACAGGCGTCTCCGTCAGTGCCCTTATTAGATTATATACGTACACAACTCCAAAACAAGTAAACATGACATTGATGATTGGCCAGTAGGTCGCGAAGAACACCATAGCTTTGAATCCCCTCCTCAGCACTTCCACGAAAAAGAGTGGGTTCATCGCTGGTTTCTGCTCAAAAAGGGTTAATGAATTGAAACTAACAAGAGGGAGGGGGGAAAGGAAAAAAAAGGCACTACCCAGACTAAGCAGTGCTCAAAGTTTACAAATATCCCAGAATACTGGCAGTACGCCTGGTCTTTCAAGGTCAAGTTTTCCAGCACAAAAACCTGAACTACTGATAATGCTCCCTAACGAAGCTCTCTAAGAGCAGAGAGCGAGATTCGTTCTAAGAGCCAAAAACACACACACACAAAAAAGCAGCTATGCCCGCATTCTCCACCAAAAGCTGTCACGGATTTAACCAGATCAGTTTATGCCCGTGACAGGGGGGCAGTAGGCCCCTGCCCTCCCCACCCCCCGCCTGGCCCCACAAAATGGGAAGGAAGGGGGAAAAGGGAAAAAAGGAAAAAAAACAAAACAAAAAAAAAAACACAGCGGCAACAATCTATGGAGGTAAACTTATTTTACTAACTATGATATCGGAATGCAAAATAATACAATATAATACAATCTAATTGAAATTGAGTCTAATAAATCAAATAAGATATGAGAGAGAGTTCCCAAGACCGAGTCAAACCTGAAAAAAGCTTGGAACGGCTAGGAAAGCACCCTCCAGCACCCACTGCCAGGCAGTAAGAGACCGCCCCCCGCCCCCCGGAAGGGTCAGATCCCATGACTTCCGTAATGTATAGGGATAGGTACGTAGAATTAGAGCATTAACACTTTAATTCCAGTACATGATGTTTTGATGTGGAATACTGAAAATTAAAAAAAAAAACCAAAACCATGACAGGAGATTACAAGGAAATAGCTAAGGTATGCAGGGAGGAAATTAGGAAGGCAAAAGCCCAACTTGAACTCAGATTGGCCACTGCAGTAAAAGACAATAAAAAATCCTTTTATAAATATATCAGTGGCAAAAGAAGAACCGAGGACGATTCTCATCCTTTACTTGATGCAGCAGGGAATGTGGTCACTGAGGACAAGGAGAAGGCTGAGGTCCTCAGTGCCTTCTTTACATCTGCCTTTAATAGCCAGACCAGTTATCCTCTGGGCATTTTATGCCCTGATCTGGAAGTCTGGGATGCTACTCAGAAAACACCCCCAGCAATTCAGGTGGAGACAGTCAGGGAGCTCCTCCTCCATCTGGACTGTCACAAGTCCATGGGACCGGATGGCCTACACCCTAGGGTGCTGAGGGAGCTTGGCCTGCCAAGGCAGGTGGTGGAGTTGCCATCTCTGGCAGTGTTCAAGAGGCGTCTGGACAAGGAGCTGCGAGATATGGTTTAGTAGCTTGTGGTAGCACTGGTAGTGTGAAGACGGTTGGACTAGATGATCTTATAGGTCGTTTCCAACCTTGTGATTCTATGATTCTATGAAAGGCAAGGTTCTTGATGATACTGAACTGGAAGACTCATTAAATGATACAAGACAATGTAATCAGATTAAGAATGACTGGAGTTATTTAGGAACCTGCTCAACAGAGTGCAAATGGAGTTCATAACACATTCACATACTCTACATTTTAAAATAAAAAATTACAAGATATGAAATAAAAGGTAACTTATGGTAATAAGGCAACAACGAACTAATATTCAATGAAAATTACAGGAAGATACTATGTTAAATGATATCTTCAATGTTGTCTGCATTAATGAAGGAAATGGCCAAGAATACTGCCTGGAGAATGTATAAAACAAAAAGTTTGGCATAAAATAAACACTACCAAGAGCTGTGTATAGTGTTTCTCACAAAGATTGCATATATCTATTGTATCATTATTCCTCCCTTGATTCATGTTATAGCAAAAGATTGAGAAAGTTTACTTATATTTTGCTGGGGAAGAGGAAAGCTTTAGATGATCTTAATTCCACCCTATTGAAAATCTGAAGGGACTGATAAAACTGATCCCCACAGTACTCAGCAGTTACCTTTCTGTCTTGGAGAAGCTTGCAATCTGAGGATAATAAATCACTAAAGTTCATCGTATGCCCCCAACTGCTCTTTATTCAGAAACTGATTCTGAAATAGAGAACATTTGAACAATTATCTCCTTCTAGATTAGGTCTTTTCTCCATTGTTTTCCAGACTTGTCTGAACAGCTGAAAGTTTTAATCCTCTCAATACTGCCACATGTCCTGTTTCATGTCTGGCAATTTAAGTGAATGGTTATCATTGGTTCTGGTTCTAATCTTCACATTAAAATGGATAAACTCACATGATATCCTGGGTAATTACAAGCAGCTTCTTTGAGATACTCAGCATTTATTTTTGGGATATGATAGGAAAATAGATAACCAGAATGGTGTGCTACTATCTAGAATCACCTATGCCAGAGTAAACTTTCCAAATTTTCACAGTGAAAGTTTGTACTATCTCTGCTCTCTCCTGACATTTGGATTACATCCTGAACAGTGCAGGAGGGATTCATGTGAAATTGCATCACTGTAGTTAAGCTCTACACAGACCAGTATAAAAAAATATATATTTTGCAAGGATATCCTACAAACTTTTTATATACACATAATCTATAAGAATGTTGTTGGTTTTTTTGTTTGTTTGTTTGAATAAATAAAAGAACATTAAACCATGTGCATTTATCATTTTGGAGACCTCACATGTGTGATTCTGCAGTAAGACTGTAATTAATTTAAACATTTAAACAAAATGAAAATAACTTACAAGAAAGGCAAGGGTTGAGCAAAAGTTTTTTACGGAGTGGATCATGGAATGGAACTTGGGAATCTGCAGCATAAGGACAAAGAGGGGAAGGCTTGAAAAGAGGTAGTAACTTTTAGCAATTACCGTAGATAATTCATACCGTAGCTATTCATGTAGACAACAGGAGGAGGGGAATAGTAGCAAAGGATTCAGCAAACACATTAGTGTTACATTAGAAAAGATCTAAGGTTGCAATTTTTTCTTTTGATTTTAAGATAGAAGAAGAGTATCTGTGAAGATCCCTAGCCAACTGGGAAAAATTTATTAATGGTTTTGGTGATACAGCAGTTTTTTGGAGGGTTGATTACATTTGGCTTTCTAATCTTCTCATACAAAAGTCCAGAAAGGAACACTTCTAAAAAAATTATTTAAAAATAACTAATTATTTTCATTCTTGGGTTAACTGGCTCTTACTTGGGTAAACATATTTTACATAATATTTATATTATAAGTATGCTTGTAGTAAATGCCTCATATTTTCAAGTTTTTTTTTTTTTTTTAAATAATAATTGTTAGAAGACTTTCTAGGCTTTAATTTTCTCATTAAGCATCATAGTTGTATCAGTTTAAGAAAAAGCATAAGATAATTATAATTGCCTTAACTAACTGTTCACTTATATATAACATTACATCTTTGAAATGTGTTCAGTATCAGAGGGAACAAGGAAGGAAATTGTTCAAAACTGGGAACACAAATGGATTTTGTTTTATGAAAAATGATGAGTGATTAGTCTGGAAACCATCAGCTCTCAGGAAGTGGAAATCTGATTCAGAACTCTACAACATCATGTTAGAATGTTAACATTATTTTTGCAGATTAATTTACTTTTAATTTTAGTTTCTACTACAGGACTTTTTAGAAAAACAGAAAAACAGAAACACAATATTAAAGTTTCTGAAGATGTGATGCAGCTTTAAGAGTGCATCACTACTATATTCTTTTCTACAGCTTCTTCATATGCCAAATAGACTATCTATATATGTCATAGCACTAAATGAAGGGATGGATATATCATATTCTCTGGGTGACCATTACTTTAACAACTAATTGCACTGATATAAGATCTCAGTTGATGAATATTCTGTCAGTCAGAGTGTGTTTTATGACTATCTCATTTAGGAAGAAGAGTCTTGCTAGGATTATTTGTGTTAAAACAGTAGGAAGAGGATTATGGTTGGTGGGGGACAGCTCTGTTTCCCACTGGCAGTTCATTTAACCACTGTATATCACAAACTCTGAAGCTGACCTTCCTTTTAAAAATTTTCTACTGCATTAACTTTTGTATATTTATTACTCACTGGAAGCAAAACAAAGACTGAACCTTAAACCAGTGACAAATTTTCATTAAAAAAATAATAAATAAAGCTGAATACCAGATTTTTCATTAAAGGTGAGAATTTGATGTCTTTCTAGTTTATTGACAACAACTTCCACTTCCCTTATGCTCAGAAAGATTTTTGTTAACCTCAGACAGCTAACTGACCTTGCACAAGGCCTGAATCTGGGCTTGCAGGTGTCTTCTTCAGAAGTGGTAGGAAATATTTCTGTGTTTTTTCAAGAGTGGCAGAATTACAGGCCAGAAGTTGCCAGATGCTTTCTTTAAAGTTGCCAGATGGAACCATATTCCTGTGCTGCGAACCAGTATAATGTCACAGAGATTATCACTCCTTCATTCCTTCCGTCTTTCTTTCCTTTGTTCCTTTTTTCCTTCTGTCTAGATATCATTTACCACTGAAATTGCAAGCAGATCTTTGCACCAGGCTAAGACATCTCCTCATTGCAATGAGTATGATTTTATATATAAACAAAAATGTTATCAGTAACATAGAATTGATGCTCTTGTTCTACCCACAGGCAAGCAATTACAAAAAATATTCTAGTAAAAAATAAAAACATTTGAATTTACACCAGCTGTTGAACAGCCTGTGGAACATCTATTTTCAGTGCAACACAAATCACTTCACTGCAATCAGTCAATTAGCATTAACAATTTACAACAGTCAACAATCTTTACCTAAGATTCTAAATGTTTAAGTAAATGTAAATACATATATTTATATATATATGATTCTCATAGCTATTATTCTTTTTTTCCTCTTCCTTTTCTTTATCTTGGTAAATAGTTTTTATGCCAATCCAAGAGTTTTTCTTTTTTTTTCTTTTTTTTTTTTCCTTCCTACTCTCTCTCCCATCCTACTGGGAAAGAGAGGACTGAGCAAACAAGTGCTCAGTCACCTGTAGGGTTAAACCACAACACTGTGTCAAACATTCAAGCCAACTTACTAATTGTAGAATATTTATTTTGATCTATCTAATGAATAAAATGAACGAATTATGCTCATCTATGCAGTAGCTGCTGTGCCACATCTGGAGCACTGCATCAATTTTGGGGGTCTCTTATGCAGGAGAAACACCAAAAGAGTGGAGAGTTGTGATGGGACCTGTGAAAAGTCCCAGTACTGGTGGTGGTTGGGAGCTCAAGGCCCAGTGAAAAAGGGTGAGGAAACTGGACTTGTTTTGTCCAGAATGGAGAAGATAGTGAAAAGTCTCCTTCCACAACCAGCTAAAGTTGGGACTGAGAGAAATGAATTTATAGAATAATTATTAGATTTATGTAAAGAAATCAACAGGGAGCAGCACACTAAACTTGCACTGGAAAGGTGATGCTTACATAACTCTGCTCTCCCATATTTCAGTTCTCCATACATAAGAAATTCTTAATATACAATTATCTTTTTGTATTTATATATTAATCTTTTTATGTATTTATATATAATTGTCATAACTATTACTCTTTTTCCTCTCCCTTTTCATTACCTTGGTAAATAGTTTTTATCTCAATCCACAGCTTCTCCGTTTTTCTGTGGTACACTACCAACCTCTATACAGGACATAGGAACTAACTTCTCTACTGTACTTGATGATTCTTACCACATATTTTGATAGAAAATTTGGAAACACCAATGAAGAGCTTAGTAATTTCACACAGATTTTAAAAGCTATGCAGGCATACTGACAACACTGTTTCCCAGGAAACCCAGGATGATATCAGAGCAATATCACTGTTTGTGATCATGCAAATATTATTTTAAAGATTTGATATATTAAAAATTACCTGTTTCATTTTACACAAAAAAAAAGTCTAGGCGATTGAATTTTGCTATTTAACAGCAAGATTAGCTACCTACATACAGAAATAATTTAATTCTATACAGTACACTTGATCAATGTAAGTACATGAAATGATAGAAACTGAATTAGCCTAAAATTTGAACAAGAACTAGCAAAGCAATCAGAATAATATACAAATATTTTCATTTTAAAATCATTTAAATTAATCATGAATTCTTCCAACTTAAGGTTTTTTTTTTTTTAATTTAGTATAACTTATTGAACTGTATCTATTCATTTTTAAAATATTATTTAACCTTTACAACACTGTTTAAACCAGTATAATTGCAAAACTAAGTAAGGCTCAAGGAATAGTAGAAACCATATTAATTTTTTTTTTTTTTTTTTTTTTTTTAATTCGGAAGTATACACACAATTGTGAAATCATGATGAATTTCATGATTAGTTTCTTAAATGAATGTTTTGACGTTTGTTTCCACAACTACTTTTCTCTGCTATTCTCACTTCAGAAGATCTGTCAGCCACCAGATGTAAATTACCAGTTTAAATAATAAAATTTGGCACAGAATTTAGAATTCTATGAAAATCAGTGTTGATATGCCTTCAAGAAAATTGTCATCATGTAATGTAAAGTGACCACTGTCAAAGAGGTAATGTACTTGCATTCACATTGCTCCAGGCAATCTTTTTTTCCATTTCCCATTAGTTAAGCAAACATGACACTTTAAATTGCCATATTGTGATTATCTGTGGTGTTAATTCAAGTCATCACGCTAACATTAATTCTGAGTAGAAACAAGGTTAACAAGGTTGCACAACACTTTTTTTTTTTAACCAAACTTAGACTGAGCATTTATGAAAGTGTTTGAGTGGCAGTATTGCAAAATGCAGTATAAATACCAGAGTTGCAGGCCAAAATATATTAAAAAACACTATGTTGGGTAATTGACCTTCCATAACTAGTAAATAACTTACTTTCTAGTTCAGTCTGCAAAGTCTGAATCTCAAGCTTTTTTATTTACTCCAAGAATAGCACAAGTCTGAGTTTAAGGACCAATGATGCCATGAAGTCATAGACGGATGATTTACCTCAGTTCCTTTCTCTTCCAGAGGTCAGGGACGCATGGCTGATTTATATACAGCCTTCTGAAAGACATAGATTTCCCCACTCTAGAGAATTGGGGCCACTGGATGGTGTATGTGATACTAGGTGAGGAGCTGTTGCTTCTCATCTCCCATCTGCAGCAATCACTTTCTAGGACCTTAAGGATGTGGTGTAAGCACACTTGGTGTTCCCAGTTGTCGTCTCTCCATCACATAGATAACACAGCAATCTAATCACTTTCATGTAAAGAAGACCAGGAGAGTATGTCCAATTAATTTCCATGTTGCCATCATTTTACTTTGGGAAGAAACTATGTACTTTGAGCCATATTAGACATTAATTGAATTTGATTCGTATATGAAGGTGAGAAAAGGGCAAATGTACTAGAAAGTAATTTAAGACTTTCACAAAGGAAATATTAACTTCAGGCACACCAATGAAGAAATAAATTAAATAAATGATATCAATAAAATCTCTTCTCTACCCGCTCCTGAGGTCAACTGCAGTACACTCTGTCATGATATGTTTATTATCACTAATATATTTATCATATATGTTAAACAATATATTCATAATCTTCTTACACTCATCTTTCACTTCAGCTACTGAAGTGAATCTTCTTATTTTTATTCAGCCTTTGCCCTCAGGAATACTTAGCCATGCTTGGAGATTCCATATTTCAATCTCTCTTTTTATTTTTGCACTTCAAAATACAAAAAGGCTAAACTGCTTGCTGTTGCAGTAAGTATTCTGTGGTTCTGCACAAATAAATTAAAATTAACCAGGTTTGTGGATATCAGTATATCAGGATAGTGGATTTTGTAAAATGGATTGTAATTCCTGATTCATAGTTAAAATTTATTTTTAAAATATTGAAAAAATCAGAAAAATAGGCATGTGTACACACATACTCAGTGTTCATTTTGGCATTTTAAACATCTGGATGTATCATTGGAAATATCTGAGTAGATCAGTAGCACAGTCTCTGGTGCCCTGTTTCAGTTAGTATTCTCCAATCAACTGTAGAATTATGCTTTTTATTGTTTTTGCCTATGATAAGTGGCAATTAATTATTAAGGTAATTAAAGTAAGTTAGAATTCAGTGGATGACAGCTTGGAGATTAATAAGTGACAGAGATTAAGTTCAAGCTATCAAGCTAATTTTTTCTTTCTACTGTTCTGTGTGTTCAAGATGATCAGGACAATCTTCTTCAGGCAACAGTATGATTATAGGACCTATTATTCAATTTACTACAGCACTTAACATTTGTTTTTGGTTTTGGGGATGGACTGCTTCCAAGGTTCTAGTATCAATTAGGATTAATTTTATGGTTGTCTATTTCTGAAGTTACTCTTGATGATGTCCTGTCCCCGGAGACTCTCAAGGTAAGGCTGGATACAGCCCTGGACAACCTGATCGAGCTGTGGTGTCCCTGTGCATTGCAGGGGAATTGGACTAGATGGCCCTCAAAGTTCCCTTCCAACTCTAAGGAGTCTACAATTCCATGATTTTGTATGTCTCATACAACAAAAACCTGTCACAATAGGTTTATTCTAAATTGCTACTAATCTGTGGAGCCAGCAGACTTTGGATCTATCATTACTTGTGTTACACAATTTTAAAGATAATAACCTTGGCAGGACTATTGCCAAGGTAATGTCTTTCACATTCACCTGTCAAAATAGAACCTTATAGTAAAGAGCACGGGTATTTTGCTCTAGCTCACAAATAAAAAACTAAACGAGGAATTTAATGTAGGGGATATGAAAGGATATACGGACCAACGTTTAGTTTATTGAGAAAGGCTTTCTTGGCACGGAGTTATACATCTCTGTAAAAATCTCTGGTTTATTGAAATTAGCCACTAACCACATTTCATTGCTTCTTTGATTCCTTGTCCTAGAAAAAACAGCATTGATAAGTCCAACACTCTAATGCAATTGTCACTATAAATCATTGGAACAGCAGAGCAAGCCTTTGGCAGAGCATCTGAAACTAATCTGGCAGCTGAGGCACGTAACTGACACCTAGAGATAAAGGAATAGAAAGCTATAAACCCCTAATAAATGATTCTGCATCACCACAGATATTCATTCCATTTACTCTTAGCCAAAGAATAGCAGAAGGCTTTATATGTAGCAACAGCTTAGTCATGCACTACACATTGCTTGTTTACATGCTAGAATATAAGCAAGCAAATATCCAGAAACAAAAAGTAGCTCCCTTTTATACTAAGGCAGTCATGAAAGTTCCTTACAATACCTTGTATTTTCATCATAGCATTTCTGTGTAATTGCTGTAAGACAGTGAAAGAGAGAGAAAACTTCAAATTCCATTTCTTCATGATCATCCAGGCAGAATCTTCATATCAGAGGTTTATCCAGATTTTCACTCCAGATATGTTGCTTGGACAGTTTCAGGCTAAGATTCACTTTTATTTATTTTTTAACTGGCCAATGTCTTTTCGTATCTTCTTTCTGATTTTGACAGATCACACCTAGCATTGCTGTTTGACACTGTGTTTACAATAGCATTACTATCACTGCAATGGTAGCTTTCAGTAACTGAAATATGATGGCATTGTCAGGGCAGTCTCTTCATTAGCCTCTCTGAAGGGATGGTATTATCAGATTCTGAAATAGCACCAGGAATGTTTACCATTAGAAGAAAAGACTGCATTTTCTATTTAGAGTAGGTGATTACTGTTGGAAGGAAGGGACATTTAGAGTAAACGATAGCTTAGAATAGGAAACAAAAAATATAATAAGTATTTAGTAAAAAACAAGCTAATAGGAATGAAGACAGATGTTGATTAAATGATTTTGTTAAGTACAAACACCACAGTTTACTCTAGGCTGTTGTTAAAGAAACCACTTTTTTTCAAGAGTGCAGTGAAAGCTGTAGCTTTTCAATACCCCAGCAAACATTATTACCTTAATATAGTGAACTTAGCATATTTGTCTGTCATTACCAAACCTCACAATATTCTGATTAATGATGCATACTGCAAGTCTCACAGATGTCAGCCAGATGTTCAGAGAAAACTAATGTTTTCTGGCTTAGAAATAAACATATTGACACACCTAGTAGAACAAATGGAAGGTATTCCTACATGAATTTGCTATCTATGTTCAATTTACTTTTAGTTAGACTATATATATGACACAACACCCCATACACTTCAGCCTTAGAGATACAACAATAGATGTGAAGACTGTACAAATAATTAAAAGTAAAAGCTGGACTGTTACTGGGAATAACTTTTGTGATAAGGTACTCTCCTACATCTTCCACCTGGCTTCATCTCAGCCTCAGTACTCAGCTCCCAGTTGGTGGAAAGATTAGAGAGAAGGAGGAGATGCTGTCAGCACTTTGAACAGGGGCAGGCAGCTCGCAGTCAGAGCCATATCATCTGTTCTAATCTGTGTTTCTACTTGTTTATACACTTCTACAATTGCAAAGAGAAGACGCTGGTTTCTTTTCTGTGCTGTTAACCAAATTCACAGCATTAACTGTTCCACCTACACAAACGAGTCAGTAAGTCTATGCTGGTATGTTACTTTCAGAAGGGCAGTGCTGTGATGGTCAAAAAACTTTTCAAGTTTAAAGAAAAAAAAATCACTTTGTCCATATAGTGGGAAAAATAAAATGATATCCAGAGCCTGCACGAACTCGAATCCTGCAGTTATAGACTGCTTGAGGATAATGCCTGCAGGTTACGTAGTGTGGCAATCCTGAGCTTTACCTGGGTGCTGTGTAAAAGCCTTGTAGGTATCAGAGGAACAGAGCTGTCTTCTGAGGCTTCTTCTGTTGGAGTAACTGTATGTGTTGCGCAACTTTATGCAAACATGTTGATCTGAAAGAAATGCCTCTTTCTTATTTCCATAGAAACTACAAGAGATATCAAGAACACAAAAATATCATTTCATAGAGCTACAAAACACTCTTCTTCAAAATAGTCACCACCATTGGCTATGCATTTTCAGCACTGTCACTGATGAGGCTACTCACTCTTACTGTCACCACTGCTGAAATGCACCACCCAGTACCTCACTATGATAACATCCATTGTTTGATCTCCATAAACCTTCAACAGACATCATTGAATGTCAGTGGGTGCAATTTTTTTTTTTTTTTTTTTTTTTTTTTTTCTCACATGGAGCTATTCAATGTCACACATTTGTTCCATTCACACTTCGACGTTGGACATCATTTTGTCAGACTGCCCCTCTGTTGCCACCTATAGCACAGTAACAAAATGTAATGGAATACTGGTGGGAAGGTTCAATCTACTGCCATACTACTAATATACACCTCTGACATATTATGAGTCAACATAATAAAATAGTAGGCATTAATTTTGGAGCAGAAATCAAAGATATCTAGGGCAAAGACCTTCAGTTTCCATTTTCCTATTTGTGAAGTTTCTGTAATGCTTTTGCAATAGAACATTTGCTTGCACTCTTTCAAGGAGGAGTGACATAATACAGATACGCATTGCAACTTTGCAATCTTTTGACAAATGTGAACAGTGTTAGTATGAAATCAAAGGTAAATTTCAGTGGTCTTTATCTTTCCTTCATGTTGTTTCTATTATATTTTAAGAACCCTTCTGTAGCAAAACAATGTTCTTTTTTTTTTCATTGTATTTTATATCGTTTATTTAAAAGAAAAGTTGCCAATTTCAAGACTTTATCTGGTCCTGTACAAACTTCTCATAAAGATAAACATTGTCATCCTAGCTGCTTTGAGAAACACACTCAATATTTTTCCAGAGTTCATCTTGGGCAAAAGAATTTAATCAATCAAGTTTACTAAATGTGTTTTTGCTTTACTGCTCATATTAAGATATCTGAATTGAGTAGTGAATATCTAAGTGGTTATTTAACCTTGGGTAGTGACTGAAGCAGTCTTCAGTTTGGTTTCATCTTTCAAGTTTTCGGTGGTTTTAAGGGGGGAAAGAAAAAGTTAATATTAAAAATGCTGGTGCACTGTGCATTATTAAAACCTGTATTTTTGCCTTACTTACAACTCAAGTTTTTACACAGGACTAGACTTACACTCCATGTATCATAGATGTGTGAATGAACCTCTTTCACAGTACCAGGTCGAAGGAATGATGACTTCCCATACTTCTGTAGAAGACTGGTCAGAGGAGATAAAACACATAGTGTAATGTCTTAAAAGAGTGCAAAATTACTTTTTCCTTTCAAGGTTATGAATTCTAGAGTGAACTGGATGCCCTCTGGATTAGCCCCAGGTCTCAGTCTGAGTTAGTTGCAGAAGTAGCTTGAAACTAAGGCATCTCATGTCTTTAGTGTCTTGGTACTGGGTACTGGGTCTGCACTTCAGAAATGGCTGCATTTCTGTTGAATTAGAACATTGTATGGAGCTCACCAGGCGCAATGGATTTTGCTGCATGAAATAAATGTGTCAAAGTGTTTTAAGTAAATTCGAACTCACAATGTAGGTTTGTATCAGATCAGTGCTTTGTGTTAGGCAAATGCAGGTTTTTCAGTCTCATGTTGGGAGACATAAAAGTGGATATTGCTGAACTATGTCCTCAGTGAGAGATTCTGCTTCCTTTTCTTAACTCATAGGTGCTTCTCTTACTACCTCATTTTGTACAAAGGAACAGCTGATAGAAATGAGCTCTAATTCAGCTGTCTCATTAATCTCTATTTGAAAACATTTGATATCTTTTAAAGATCTATTGGTCTAAGCTCAGGGAAATGGAGTATTGCATTTCTTATTTGAAAAATTAAGTTTGTCCACTCTTTTCTCTTCCTACCTTGTAGTAATGAAAAGGAACATACATACCAGGTTTTAACATTTTGTAAGGTTCCAGTGCCATTCTGTCTCCATGAACTGCAAGACAAAAGACATCATATTTTTTGATAGCTCAGCAAGCTTCACTGTGTACACAGTATTCAAGGGGATGACAGACACCTTTCCATAAATTTGATCTACTGATTTGTGCATTGCTTTCAATAGGATCAGAAAGCCACAGTTAGATGGATATCTGATGGACTGCATGCAGAAATGCTAATCCAGCCCCATCACTGACTGCTCATTTAGGAAAGCCCACAAGAAAGCTGTAGCAAGAAGCAGGCTATTCTAATCAAGGGAAAGGTGACTGATAAATGTTCTAGCATGTCAAGCCTTTCTTCTCACAGTGCTTCTCATGCTGAGGAGATGCCATCAAGTTTGTTAGGCTGCAGTAGTGTCTGGTCTTTATAGAAATACAGACCTGCCAATGGAGAAGATTATTTGATGCCCACACACAGATTGCATGCATATACTAGACAAAATCTGAAATTCAGCAAAGGAAAGCACTTATCGAGCAATCTGTATTATGGTCTCTTAGGGCAGGTAAATGGGAGAAGTGCATCATTCCATCTCATAAATTCTCCAGATAGCTATGTGACAGCAGAAAGCAGCATCATTTTTCTATTAGTTAAACTTCTGTTGTCATCTGAGAGTACTAAAGGTCCAGAGAAGCATGACACTAGGGTACACAGTGTGCTATGATGCAGTAGGTGAATTCATTTATCACTTTCTCTTTACCACTGTTTATGAGGTAAGGCAAGTTTAATAGCTTTTTCAACACTATTCACACACCTTCCCCAGCATCTGTATTTCGTGATTTCAGCAGCCTTAAAACTGTGCTTTGGTAATATATTCCCTAATTCACAGAAAAAGTTGCATGTGTGAGCTTTTTAGTATGCAGGTTAATCTTTTTTAAATTTTTTATAGTTCTATTTTTCTGTTTTTTAGTTGTACACTCATTTCTATATAATCCAATGAACTATTTTTCATGTGTTGTAGCTATCTTATCCAACAGATGGTGCCGTGTATAATAATTTTATGATATTGTATAACAAAAATATATATTACAACTAAACTGTACATGTAATTATTTTGTTGGGTAATAAATGTAAAAATGTAAAAAGTTCATGGTAATATATAGTTACTATAAAAATTAGAAGGAAAAACAATAAGTGCTGAGAGTCACTGATAAATATTCACTTCAGCCTGCACATGGAGAAGGACAGAGTTACATACATAAAACTGCCTATGGTGTCAAAACTACTGCTCTCAAACAAGAAGATCTTTTGAAAAATCAGGTTTGCAAGTTGCTAGGTTTTATGCACACTAAAATTATCATTATCTGGTCTTATTTCTGCTCACTGGAGCTTATACATTTTATCTGAGTCAGAACATAAAAACGTAGTAAGCTATAGGTGCACATATAACTCATACAGGCCTACTTAAGTAAGTGCTTTCAAAATACGATTTTAATTACAATTCACTGGAATTATCTTAATAAATAGATGTATATCAATCCATGATCTCTAATTTTTTTCTTCCTGATTCACTCTTACCTCTCACTGGAAGGGAGGGAGTGAGTGAACGATAGTGTGGTGCTTGGACACCTGCTGGATTAAACCACAACAGTTGGTCTTTCTCCTAATGAAAAGGATGAGAGTGTCACTGAATATCACATAACCAAATGGAGTGTGGTAATGTAAGCGCTGCTCCAGAAGAAATCCCTTCTATTTTATTATGTTGGCCCACAACATCAGAGGCAGGTGTTGGGTGTATGACAGCAGAGATTGAACCTTTCTGCCAATATTTCATAACATTTTGTTGCCATGCAATAGGTGGCTGCATTGGGGCAGTCTTACAAAATGGAATCTGACATGGAAGTGCATATGATGCAATGGTGCAGAACTGAATTCCTCCATGCAGAAAATAGTGTTATTATGCACTTCACATCTGTTGTAGTTTGGGAGTGAATGGGAGGCATTACTTTAGGAGCAACCTATATATATTTGAATTTCACCAAGTAGCTAATTAGTAGCATAATAAGTGCTCATGAATTCCTGATTTCTGTATATTCACTTATCAACATAGATATATCTTTATTTATCCAACAATGCATTAGCAAAATGTTGCTCATGGACACCAGCACTACACTTTGGTAAAATCATTATACATATCAGCTTTGTACTCTCTTTTCTTTCAAATGCAGATTAGTATTATTATTTTTTTTTTAATAGCTCAATTCACCCAGGTCATGTTTATCTTGTTTATCCAATCACAGTCATCTTGCTGAATTTAAGCTAATACACATTTCAAACAGCATTCAAAATATATGCAGAAAATCTGAGTATTTTCCAACATAAAAACAAACATAAAAAGTCATTTACAAGCATTCTATATAGAAAAACTACGTACTTAGATTGTTGTAGGAATTTTATAATAAAATTTCATCGCTGCTGAATCACAGTACTTGTATAATGCATAGTGCACGTATATAAATGAATGCTGAAAGAAGATGCCTCCAGTCTTCCAAACATGCCCTTGTTTAAAAGGTCACCCATATGTTTCTAAACATAGAAAAGTCTTCAGTTTCTGAAAGGAAACCTTTGAACTTTGGGAAAGCACCTTCTTTTTACAATTTCATAAAACTGAATTTCTGAAGATATTTCAGCCTGTTTTACCCTTCCTGTTGTTCACACACATAAAAATGAGCACAATGATAATTTGATAGACTTGCAATTTAATATTCTTTTTTTCTTAAAAAAAAAAAAAAAAAACACATCTGCCTTTTTTGTTTGACTTATTGACGTATTTTATTTTATCTTACAATGATTAGTGATAACAAATAACAGCACTGCAGTTATTCATCTGTATGTTAAGAGATTTATTAATTTAAATTGGATTGCCGGTTTACTAAGCTGATATAGGGAAAATAGAATATTTCATCTTTTGAAAAAAAAAAGAAAAGAAAAGGAAAAAAAAAGAGCACAGTGAAAATGATGCAACCTTCAAACCACCTTCAGGATTGCAACAGACAGAATACTTTCCTTTCATAATTCCCTTCCCTCCTTCCCACTCCTCTTTCCTCCTGTGAGTAAGGGAGTATTGAGTTACTACTTTTCAACTCTTTTCAATTATTCTGCTGCAGTCTTTAGCTCTGCTTGGATACAGTTTGTCACAAAGAATTCTCAGTGCTGCTTTCCTGTGAGGATTTGGACACTGGCTGCTGGTGTTTAGATTATGGGTGAGTGACCGTGGGCTAGCTCCAGAAGTGAACTATCTCATTTTGACAAAGAGGACAGTAAACTGGGGAGGTTCACTTTTAAAGGGAAAGAAGCAGAGACAGCTTAGTCCTTAGGAGATTTTTGCAAGAAAGTAAATACAGAAGCCTGGGAAGAATGCTGGAAGAAAACTTATGTAAAATTGGTGGAATGGCACAAGATAGAGTCACCTGAGTAGAGCTCTTACGTTTTTCTTTTTTTTCAGCATCAATTGTATACCAGTGTCAGCTACATGAATTGTACATTGCACACTGCTGAAGTACACTTAATCCCATCTTCTCTGTGTTTCAGTATGGGAGAATTCTGTTGATGTAAAGACTTTTGGACTCCTTAGTCTCCCAAACATGCTTGGTTTCTCAAAACCTATGTTGAATTTATTGTATGGCTCTGTATCCTATCTCCGATACTTGTGGAGCACAAGGGAAGAATATCAACCTCAAGATCATCTATAATTGTTCATCTGGGTCCAGGTACACCAAGGGGTGGAAATCAAGAAGACATCCACTTCTGCATTACCTTAATAGGGAGCACAAATGCTGCTTACTTGCATTTGCTCTTGCTTGTTTATGAAGGAGAGAGATTACACTCATATTTGAGACCAAATCATCTCTCACACCTAGAAAGCCCCAGAACAAGCTGATTCAGTGATCTGGTTGTGAATCTGTGGCCAGGTAGACCAAAGATTTAGTGGCAAGAGAAAATGGTTTTAGTACAGGTTACTCTGCAGCATAGTTATTCACATAAGAAAGATGATGTAATATTTCTCCTTTATCTCAAGACGTAATACAGTTACTCCAGTTACTCTAACTAGGATGGGAGCTCTGTGTACCCCGTGTAGGAAAGGGACTCTTTAGCTTCCAAACTGCCCATAGAGCCACTGCCAGAACTTGTGCGGCTGTATTCCCCTACTTTTATTTTTCCAGACCTTTTGGTCTCACTATGTTCATATGTGACTCAGATTCCTTCATCTAGGAAACAGTCATCAGTATGAAATGTGCTGCCAGGCTAAACAAAGGTTTATTAACAGCCTTTTAAATGAAAGTGTAGGCAGTTTGCTTGGAAGCATTTGTGTGTTTATTCACACTATAGCTCTTTTCTGAGAGATGCTTCATATTGCCAAGAACTATCCTCTACCTGAGTTGCTCTAACTTCATTATTTCTTAAAAACAATATTAAAGTCACTGATTTAAGATTGTCTTAACTTTCAAAGAGAAAAAAAAAAAAAAAAAAAAAAAAAAAGCCTTTGCCTTTCGAAGACATGAACTGAGTTTTATTTTTATTATAAGATATAGGATTTACTGACTAATTATTATTGCCTACATGAATAGATATTCAGTGATTCTGATGACAAAAAAGAATGCCTTAATGGGAAAAGATCTTAGTTACAACTGCCATTTCTCATTACATCATCTTGTGGAAGCCTAACAGGAGCACATACAGGAAGAATTACAGGATATCTTGAATACCCTGTAAGCTGGGTACGAAGTGCCAGCAACATTAAATCACAACAGCACTGCTTTGTCAGTCAGTTATGTATGCTATTGTGTTGAGAATATTTGACTGATATGGTTGCCTCTAAAATTAGGAGTCTGTCACAATTCAATTATACATCCATACCACTTTTCCAAAGGTTTATAAATCAGATAAACTCCCTGAGAGCTGAAATGTGCCACGATAATTAGTGCAGGGACAATTTTGTTTATGCACTGCTATCCATTACTTGTTAAAGGATTATTACAGAAATAGGGTAGTCTCATTTGTAATCTCATGTATTCAGAAAGCCCTTACCTCAACAGAAAGATGAGAATTGATATTTTCAGTGTTGGCTTGACTATCTTCTCATGGAAGATAGAGTTTTATCATCAGTTTTATTGTCAAAGCAACATCCTGGCTCTGCTAAGTACTTTTAAAAAGCCACTTGAAATATTAAAGCTCTATATTTCACAGTACTGAACAACACTATCACCATGAATGATCAAAGGAAAAATAAAGGAAGATCAAACTTTAAAATGCCTTATTTGCAAAACCCATTCTCAGCTGAAACTCTTAGTATATGTGTATCATGTCAGTGCACAATGTAAAGAAGTTGGATAAGCTGCAGTTTCCTTTATGTAGAAATATATCTTTAGGGCTTATTTGTGGAGGTAGAACATTTAGTGCTTTTTCTTCAGGTAAGAGCCTTTAGTAAAAACCATTATGGATCACAGTGAAACCCTTAAAAAATGCAGTGATGCACAGATGTGCTGTGACATTCTTAAAACGTGAGTTAAGATTAGAAGATTCTCACTGAATATTAAGCAGCCTTGGAAATTGCTGCCCAGAAATAACATTTTGTTTTCTTTTCTCAGTGCGAAGCTAGAGTGTTGAAAGCTGATGTTGTCATAACAGGGGCAATTATTATTTTTTTCATCACTAATTATTTTAGCATGAAAGGTAAGCTAGTCTATCGGATTTGTAGTTATTAGTTGTTATTAGATATGAACCTGTGCTATTAAGATTGTGTCTTAAAGAATAATGATTCTTTAAAAGTTTGCATGTATTCATCCATTAATATTGGAATATGTAAAAGTGCAGACTGTGTGATGTTGGCTTGTCCCTATAGGCAATGTATTAGGGACAACTCCTTTGTGCAGCCTGACTGCTCCCTGTGGGACCCTTCCTCTACAGGGACAGGAAATTATTGGCAACATGGGAAGATGGGTCAAATAGATAAGAGAAAAAATTGTGAGAGAATAGCATACAGTTATATACTGAAATATTGTTTTCATTGTAGCAATTCAAATAGAAACTCTGTGGAGGTGTGCAGTTTTATGCTTTTCAGAAGAATAGAAGCCATATCTTTAATCAGTATTTCTCTTTAAGTGGGTTGTCCTTACTGTTAGGAATAGAAAAGTTGTGAACATAGAAGAAACTTTAGCAAAGAAACTGTGAGGGTGATTAATTTAAACAATAATAATTTCCAAATAGACCACAAAGATATGATGCAATGCTACTTCTGTCCTAGATGTTTTTTATGTTTTACAGGACTAGGGCATAGTATTAAACTACAAGCAAATTACCCTTTGATATTTTTGTCTGTATCAGCAGTACTCACAAGCCAATACCTCCATATGGCTGGATGTGGCTCTGGGCAGCCTGGTCTGGTGGTTGGTAACCCTGCACATACCAGGGGGTTGAAACTAGATGATCATTTCAACCCAAGCCATTCTATGATATGTTTTGAGGATCTCTCAATATTTAGTTGGGTTTGGACAGCTCAGTTTTTTGGAAGAAGCTTAAATACACACAGATGAGCTCTGCTGGACAGCTGATCCTCAAACCCAGAAAATTGGCCTTTGTCTATTTTTCTCTATTACAACAAGCGTAAACAACAATACCAAAATCATACAGATGAATACTAGCAGAATTAAGGAAGGAAAGGAAGAAGATCACCTCATTCAAGAGATTATTTCTGCTTGAGTAAGTAGACATGTATTTATTTCTTTAGAAAACAGAATGCATTGAAGTTCCACTTAAATTTAAGTTCCTGCTTAAATGCAGCATCTAAAATAAGATTTTTCTGTCAAGTCAAGATGTGTTATAAGTACATTCAAAACTGTACAATTTCTATTGGACTGATTATGGAAATTAGGATTTTTCATACAAGATTTGCATCTCTCCATGCATAGATCATCTTTTCAAACACAAAAAGCTTTCCACCTAGAAAGGAATAAACTTGTTGTACCACTTCTTGACATCCTGCTACCAAGCAGGAGAAAGACAAAAAGTTTAATTTTCATATTCCTTGGCTTTAGTTCCGTTGCTGGGAATTTCTTCTAACTTCATTAAAGTAATTATACTTTTATTTGCATTTAAATATAGCAAAATATTTATTGCTAAAATTTCAAACTTAACCTTGAAATATTAATTTCATATACAGATAATTACTTGACTTAACCATCATCTCTTCAGTATCTATTCTAACAGATTTCAGAAAGCCTTTCCCTTCACAGTTCCTTTGGTTAATTGCCAATAGCATTGCAAAATTTCCTTGCTAATTTATAAAATAATTTCTTCAATTTTTGTTATTTTTGCTACTGTTTGTTTTGTTGTGCTTTTTCTTTTTTTTCTTTTTTTTCTTTAAACACGTCTAAAGGGTACATATGCTCAGTGTTGTGCTGGTGTTTGTTTGTTTTACAAGTCCAAATTTTTAATTCCTGCATTGTGTGCATGTCCATGCATGTAACTCACTCTGAGCTCTGTTCCCAGAAAATTAACAGAATGCTTCTTTCTCCACTCAATAATAAATGAGTAGAATATCAACTGCTGACAGTGATGTCATTTGGAGAGAGAGGTTTCAGCTCTCCATAGTGAAGGTGATTGACTCCTCCGACATGTTTTAATGTATTCTAGTTTACAGTGATCAGTGTACAGTTCTTCTATCTACTCTGACAGAAGCAGAGCTTCTACTAGATTAGGCTGTTGTGTGCTGCTTTCCTTGGCTTCCCACAAAACCATTCCCTTGAAATACTCTTCTACAATTAACTTCAATTCCTGTGTTCATGGTAGGATGACTTCTTTCACCAGGCTTCAGGCAAATAAAGAGATGACAGAAGGCAACTTGATTTCTCTTGAGTACTTTGAGCTTCAAGCTTATTCTCTTAGATCATAGGCATCCAATCTTTTGGCTTGCCTGGGTCACGCTGAGGAAAGAGGAAATGTCCTGGACTGCAAATGACATATGTATATAAAAATATTTATAACTATAGTTAGTGAATATAAATATCTTTTAAATATTTGCTATTAAAAGTTAGAAAAAGAGTGTAACAATACCATTAAAATAGTGGGAAATTTCAACTTGTTTTTGAGAAACTGATGCATCTGTCCAATGGAAGTGGTTAGTAGCAATTCTTAGCAAGTTCTTGGGATGTTTATCAGAGATTTTTTATGAAATTTTACTCTTTAGTGTTCATGCTTGAAAACAGTTGTTAACAAATGTTCATACTCCCAAAAATTAATGATATGAATAAGGTGTGATTGTGAAATGAGAGATATATTTACCTGGTAAGAAAGGGCTTACGAAAGTCTAGTAAAGAGACAAGATGAGATTTATGAGCTGGATATCTGATTTCAACTCTACACAGAGTTGAAATTCACAGGCAATGCATTTTTGTCAGCTGAAAAAAGAGTCACAAATATATCAACAAATTGAAAGAAATATCAGTAATTGCTATTTCCGTTGTGCTTTTTCTTCACTACAGTTGAAGCTTTAGAAGAAATAAGCATTTTGAACACAAATTGTTTGGATTGGAGTGAATTTTCACATATGAAATGTATTTACAAAAAAGTGATTTCTTTATAAAGAAATTATATTATAAAGAACTCTTCTATTTTTGCTTTGCTTACTACAGTATTTGCACCAAGTCTGTGAAAGTCCATCAGCCACTGTTAGTGCCCTGCATGCTAAGAACAGATTAATCACAAGTATAAATTAAGCTAGTGGCCTTGTTTCTCATTTATGTGCTACAGTAAGGTACACAACTGTGTAGGTTAAAATATCTTGAAGGATGAACAACCAAAACAGTTTATAAACAGTTTGTCTGATGGCTTTCATTACTTTGTATACCTCTAACTGCAACTCTCGGTCATGTAGATACTTAGACAATTATTAAATGATGCAGTTTTTTTGTCCTTAGTATACCAGTCAAATCAGAAAATTTCTTGTTCATAACCATAAGGCAGAATGTCCTGAACAGTGCAAACTTTTGCAGAGCAAATGAGAGAAAACTAGGTTCTCGTATAAACACTTTGAAATATCATGGGAAAGTGGGAATAAAAATTAATCAACCAGACTTACCAGGGCTTTATTTAATTGTTCAGTTTCTTAATTACACACAAGTTAAAGGGCACACTCAGATTCACATGCAGATTCACTGCACAGGTACTCCATGGTAGAAAACGTAGACAACTGATGATTTACAGAAGTTTCCCCTGATTTTTTTTATTTTTATTTTTTTCTGTGAAGTGTGTAGTTTTAAACATCTCAAAGTACAGCTACTGAAATAAGTTCTGTGAGGAGTAAGAGTGACCTGGATAGTTTTAGTAGTTTGCAAACATGTCCAAATGTAGAAGGCAATACCTCCAGAATAGTTCCAGAGGAAGGAAGATAATGCAAGCCACAGCTGCTGTTTACTCATGCATATAAACCAAGTTTTTATGTTGTGTTCGTATCCACTAGAAAAGGATGGCTGTACAGCTCTCATGAGTACACTGTTCTACCAAATCATAGAATCATAGAATCAGTAAGGTTGGAAATGATCTCTAAGGTCATCCAGTCCAACCATCCACCTACCATCAATATTTCCCACTAAGCCATGTCCCTCAGTACAACATCTAAACGTTTCCTGAACATCTCCAGGGATGGTGACCCCACCACCTCCCTGGGCAGCCTGGCCACTCTCTCAGAGAACAGTTATTTTCTAACGTCCAACCTGAATGTCCCCTTGAGGCCATTCCCTCTTGTCCTGTTGTTTGTTACATGGGAGAACAGGCACAACCTCCTTTCAGAAAACTGTAGAGAGTAATAAGGTCTCCCCTGAACCTCCTTCTCTCCAGACTGAAAAATCCCAGTTCCCACAGCCACTTCTCATAAGACTTGTGCTCCAGACCCCCACACGCTCCAGGGACTCAATCTTTTTCTCTTATTGAGGGGCCCAAAACTGAGTGCTATACTTGAGGCACGGCCTCACCAGGGCTGACACCATATAACCAAAATATCTCTCTTGTTTGTTTTTGAAAGCATTGCTCTTTAGATACTTTTCCAACACCCGAGGATGGACAGTAAACTGTTCAGTCTATGACATTCTTTTTTTTCCAGCCATGTAATCAAGAAAGTCCCAAGTATTTCAGCTGGCATTGTCTGGAACTGTAAATTGTAAGAACAGGAGAGCAGCAGCCTTGGCTTCTTTGGCATACTAAGAGGAGAGGAAGTTTGTCCAGCTGTTTTGTAGCCAGAATTTGTGTTTCCCATACCAAGACATATTCTAGGGTGTATGGCACAACACTGTCTACAGGCCAGAGTTACTTTAAGAAAGGTGACAGTATTTTATAGATCTTTATAAAAGTGCAAAAGTGCTAGGAAGATTTAGATTCTTATGCCAACCATTGCCAAACAGAACAAGAAAGATTAAAAAACAAAACAAAAACTGAAACAAACAAACAAAAAAAACCAAGGCAAATTACAGAGCTAAATTTTATGATACTTCCCACCTGTGACTAAAAAAGAAAATGCATTATTTTATTGACAGTCTGAATGTATCCAATATAGAAAGCATTTGAATAGTACAAACCTAATCACTGTTGATACAATAATTTTAAAAAAAGTTCATGTTATTGAAGGGAAATAAAATCAACACTCTGGACATTTTACCATTTCAATTTAGCTAAAGAAGTACTGATATATTTAATAATCAATTTAGAACAAAGATTCAGCAGAAATTAAACTTAGCTTAATTCAACCTAAATTATATATTTGAAACAAATTAGGAAAGCACTTGAAGTGTTGTCTTAACATAACAATATTAGGTCAGTATAACACAACCCTGGAAATACTGAGAGAAATACCATCTCAGACTCTCATCAGTTTTCAGAAACGGCAATTGCAATGTTAAACTTTCTCTTTGACATTAAAAACTGCACATTTTCCTGTTAATTATAAAATCATTATGACAGAATATACATTAGATCAGTTGCTTCCATGTATTTGATCAGGAAAATTTTGTACGGATTTTGCCTGAGAATTGAATAATTAAAAGACCGTTTCATAATCTGCTTATCTGAAGAATATAAGAAAATAAGACATTTTTCTGAAGGGCAAAAAGTAAAATTGCATACCTTTCATGAAAACATATGGCTCTGAACTATATTTATATGGAGATTTCTGGGAATTACTTAGTTCTTGCTATGATTTCATACAAACATTTATATTTTTTATCCTGTGTAATGATATGTGAAGAATATTGATGTTAATTCAGAATTAGACATTATTTTTCCATATCTTTTCATGTGCAAACTGTTTAGGAATCACATCTGCTGTTTAGAAAAATTATACCAACAGATGTACAGAACTGCTTAATGCATAAAATCTTGCTTAGATTTCTCAAATTCAACCATTTTGAAAAAGAGGCAAAAACTCTGGAGGTCCCTTCCAACCCCTACAATTCTGTGATTCTGTGATTCTGTGAATTTTCCCACAAAAGTCACAGAGCCAACTAGTGCAGTGAGTCTTTGTATTTATACATATATTACTTCCCTTCCACACTTCTGATACTTCATATGCTTCAGGAATAATGTCTGAATGGCATTTTTACACTATCTCTGTTGAGAGGATGGAACTGTTTAGCTCCATCTGTTTCTTTTGCCATTTATTCTTATAGTCTATAATTTACTTATTGTGTTTCTATTATCTGTTTTTTTCTCCTAAATGTGGAGTTTGGAAATTTAAGCAAAAAACACAGAAGCTCCCATTTACATCTGCTGAAATTTTTATATTACATGATTAGTGAGTCTATAACATCCCTCATTTAGTTATACTCAATTGTTCCTTCAAGTAGGTAACACCAAACTGGGCAATTGTTCAGAGGAAAGGATGCAGTATCCACTATGATCTTTTACATTTCCAGTAAGGTTAAAAGTTTAAGGTTAAAGCTTTAGTTATCACTAGCTTTTCAATAAACAGATTGGCCATCTTGTTCAAACTGAGTATCATTCAAATAGTTCAAGTGTATACTGCTTTCATTTATATTAGAAACAGCATATCAGATTTTAGCTACAGACTTGGAGGAAAACTACTACTGAATAGATATACCTGAAATTAACATAAGGCCCTTTGCCTTATCTGGCTTCTAAGCTTCCTCCTATGGTTTTTAGAACATTAATTTTTTGCAGTTTTACAAAGAGAAGAAATGTCGAGTCCTAAATTTGTACACTATGCCAATTTTTAAAACAAAAATTTTTAACAAACAAATAATAAAAAGACAATTTGATCTATCCCTTTGAATGGCATTTAACTGCTGACTGCAAATCACTTTCTAGATAGTAATATATTACTATATTGAGATACTTACTTTTTGGAGAATAAAAAGATAAATTAAAAATAATAGTCACCCTCTTCTATTTCTCTGTTTTTCTGACATGCTAAGTGTCAAGATTATCTAAATAATTCACTACTCAAGTTCTTTTCACCACTTAGAATTGTCTTTCCATACTTTGCAACCAAAATGGTAAATATTCATAGTAGTTACCATGTTCACAGATTGATTGCAGGCTGTAGGATTTTCCAAAGTACTGATGTCATGTATATCATTTTGAAGTGTAAAAACTTTTTTTTTTTTTTTTTTCTGATATATGCTTTCATTGATGTAGGGTATGTCACGGAGTTAACTAGATCAATCTATGTCTGTGACAGGGGGCAGTAGGCCCCTGCCCACCCCCCCCGCCCCCCAACCCCACAAAATGGGAAGGAAGGAAGGGAGGAAAAAAAGAAACAGCAGCAACAATCTATGGAGGGAAACTTATTTTACTAACTATGATATCGGAATGCAAGATAACAGAATATAATACAATCTAATTGAAATTGAGACTAATAAATCAAATAAGATAGGAGAGAGAGAGTTCCCGAGACCGAGTCAAACCTGAAAAGCTTGGAATGGCTATGAAAGCACCCTCCAGCACCCACTGCCAGTCAGTAAGAGACCGCCCCACCAGGAAGGGTCAGATCCCATGACTTCCATAATGTATAGAGATAGGTACCTGGAATTGGAGCATTAACACTTTAATTCCAGTACATGATGTTTTGATATGGAATACTGAAAACCAAAAAACATATTTTTTGGTTATAAGGGTATAAATTTTTTGGTTATAAGGGTATAAATTTTTTAAGTAAATATAATTGATTTTATAACAAAAAAAATAAGATTGCAAGAGATTTTTGAGCAATAGTACAACATACAGCATTAACACAGCAAAGTACCCAAGTTTCAAAACTTTTACTCATATACATCAAGTGTATGGGTCACCTGCATTTCTTAATGAACTTTTAAGGAGTACATTTCTTTTGTTGAAAAAACTGGGTGTTTTGGTGTACAGGCTCAATTATTTGCTGAATATTTCACAGAGAAAAGGATCTTCTCCAAGGTTATCAAACTTACCTGTGGAAAGGTCAAAGTCCACTGGCTCACCAGGCTATTCCCTTATATTATTCATTCAGAACCATTCCTGGAGACTTTGGGAAGTTCAAAGAAGTGAGAGTTCTTGTTCACAGTAAGATAGTTCAAAAGCTGAAAGCTATAACTCAAATCCTCGACTACTCATAAAACAAATTGAACAGGCAATAACCCACCTCTAAACATCATTTACAAAAACACTGGTGTTTTTTCATTGAGGCTTCTCTCAGTTTGGCTAGTGCTGCTATTTACAGTCTTACATGTAAAATTCTATTAGTCACTGTCAGAAGTCACGCATGTGTTACTGCCTTGCTATTAATTACTTGCATTTTTCATCACGTTTGTATTCTGAAACGTCCCTTTTCCTCTCTGTTTTCAACACCAAGGGCTTATAAACACCTTGTTAGAATACCCAGCATTTGAGTGAGCATTTTGTGCTTATACAACCTGGACAGTTTAATAAACGGCTAGTGTTAAGCTGTTGTAACTGGACATACAGTGCTTACCAAAGCCTGGAAGGAGCCCAAGCCATTACTGGTCTTTCTAACTAACACAGACCTGATGGAAAAAGACCAAAATACTACTTAGGCATATCTCTGGTAAAATACATGGGATCCTGTAGGTATATTCTAGAATGTTGAGAATTTTAAACTGAAGAAATGTGATATGCAGGATATACCTCTGGCCTCACTCTCCAGTTCTTCTATGCACAGAACCTCAGGGAATCATGTGTTTCTCCAGCCTGTCAGTTCCTCCAGAGAATTCTGCAGTCTGTTTGTTTTGAGTTTAGAAAAGGCTAGGGTCCTAAAGAGAAGGATATATTGTGTTTTGTATATAAGAGTATTCTTTTACACAGGCTGAGCGTTTTGTCTTTTAAATTTAACTCACTTCAGCTAAATTTTGAATAGCATAATGCACTTACACGGATCACATAAGCATCTAAATATTACAGATAAATATATTTATTTTTTATGCATAACAGGTTGATGTTCTACAGGAAGTTCTTTGTGTCAGTGCTGAAACACAGGCACCACCTCTGCTTACACTTGTTGACACACGTGTCGATAATATAAAATCCATCATTAGTATAAAATCCAATGCAAAAAGACATAGAAGAAACTATAGGCACAACTGACTCCTAGCAAGACAGGTTGTACTGCAGCTGGTGAACGGAAAAGTCATTAAGACCACTCTGAATGTCAGTAAACACAGCATGTAACTTGAGAGCACAGCCTGCCATCATTCTGCATGCATATTATTGATTCACTGTTGAGACAACCCAAGCAAGGATTTGGCAGAGTGGCATGTGGGCAGGGTTCCACAGGGTTCATTGCATACTTTTTGCACTTTCCACAAGAAACTGTCAGCTGATGAAAGATGTAGCCACACGTGGTACGGATATCAAAATAGGATATTGAAGGTTGGGCAGAATTTCAGAAGGCTGCAAAGAGACCTGAGAGCAGCCTTTCAGTAGCGAAAGGGGGTGGACTAAAAGAAAGAAGGGGTCAGATTCTCTAGCAGAGTCTGTTGTGAAAAGACAAGGGGAAATGGTTTCAACTAAAAGAGGGGAGGTTTATGTTAAAGAGGAGGAATGTTTGTCCAGGGCTGGTGGGCAGGGCAACATGGTTGGTCTCTGCTTCCCCCCTTTATGTTGCTCCCCCACTTCCCTGCCGAGTGGCTTGTTTGTTTACATGTTTCCCTGCGCGGGCGGGATGCTTGCACAGGTATGGTTGGGGAGGGGGGTTAGCGACTGCGCAGCGGCCAATGGGATTCGCCAGCGCGAGTGACGTGACATGGAAACCACCAGAAGGCGCTGGGAGGGGGGGGTACGGAGAAAGACTGCTTGCTTCGGCCCGCGCAGCAACCAGGAGGCAGAATACCACCCCCTAGCGACAAGCGGATCATGCGCAGAAGAAAAACGAACTACATAAAAGGACCGCGTGACGGTCCGAGCCTTGCGGCAGTTGGTGGAACGCAGAGTCCCCTGTCGCCCAGCGCTGCATTGCCTCTTTGTTCTTAGTTTGTTATAATTAATAAATTTAATAATTGGCTTCTTGACGTTTGGTCTACTATTTTATCGATAACAGTTTAGACCATACATATGAAAAAAGTTTTTTCAGTAAGGGCAGTGAAGCACTGGAACAGGTTGCCCAGTTATGTGAATACCTGGGGACCCTGGAGGGATTCAAGATTAGGCTGGTCGAAGCTCTGAGTACTCTAATCTAGCTGTGGATTGTCCCTGTCCACTGCAGGGAAGTTGAATTGGATGATCCTTAAGGGTCACTTCCAACTCAAAAATTCTCTATGTAAGGTCTCACCAGGGCTGAGTACAGGAGGCCAATCACTTCCCTAATCCTGCTGGCTACACTACGAGACAGGATCACATTCGCATTTTTGGCCACCTGAGCACACTACTTGTTCATGTTCAGCCATTTATCAGTTAACATCCCTAGATCCTTTTTTGCTGTGCAACTTTCTAGCCATTCTGACCAAGGCCAATAGCATTGCATGAGGTTGTTATGACTGAAGTGTAGGACATGGCACTTAGTCAGCCCAGCACATTGATCCAGCTACCCACATCCCTTTGTAGAGTATTCTGACCTTCACACAGAGCAATTTTCTCCCAGTTTGGTGTCATCTACAAACTTACTAAGGGTGTATTCAGTCTCCTGGTCCTGCTCATCAGTAAAGATTATTAAACGAGATATGGGCCAAGCCAGCTGGATTTAACTCTATTCACCACCACTCTCTGGGCCCAGCCATCCACCCAGCTATTAACTAGCAAGGATTGATCCTGTCTTAGCTATGGTCTGCCAGCTTTTCCAGGAGAATACTGTGGGAGACAATGTCAAAGTATTTACTAAAGTCTAGGAAAACTACATTCACAGCCTTTCTCTCATCTATTATATGGGGCATCTTGTCACAGAGGGAGACCAAATTGGTCAAGCAGGAAATGCCTTTCATGAGCTCATGCTGGGTAAACCTTGTTGTCTCACATATGCTGTGTGATCACAGTCAAGACTATCTGCTCTATGATCTTCCCCGATACCAAAATCAAGCTGACAGGCACATAGTTCCTTGGATCCTCCTTCTGTCCCTTTTTGCACATGGGCATCACACTGATGAGTTTCCAACAATCTGGGACCTCTCTAGTTGACTAGAGCTGCTGATAAATAATGGAAAGTGGCTTGGCAAGCATTTCCATCAAATCCCTCAGCACTTTTGGTTGGATCCCATCTGGCACATAGGCTTGTGACAGTCCAAGTGAAGCAGGAGGTTGCTAACTCTTTCTTCCTGAATTATGGGGTGTTTATTTTGCTCCTCATACCTATCTTACATCTCAGAGGAACAGCACCCTGAGGATAACTGATCTGATTATTAAAGACAGAAGTAAAAAAGGCATTGAGTGCTCATCCTCTTACTCTTCTTCCTTCCTCTTGGTAATGCTCCCAGCCACATCCAATAAAGAGTTAAGATTCTCCTTGGCCCTTGCTTTGCTATTAATGTATTTGTAAAGACATTTATTTGTTATCATTGACATTATTATTTTTTATCACTTATAGAATTCTTACATAAAATGGCATATAATTTTAGCAGCTCCTACTGTAGAATAATCATATCATAGGGTACTATTATTTACAGCCCAGATTTCTAAATAGTTACTATGTATTATGAAAAATAAGCATCTTCAAAAAGATGTGATTCTGTCGGGTTACTTCACATCCATGAATCAGAAGAGAATTTGATCCACGTAAGCCAACATATTCCATACAATAATAAAATTCCATACAATAGCCATGTGAATAATGAAAACTAGAGTTAACATGTTTTGGTTTTTTTTTGTCTACTTATAATCCTTCAGACCGGTAATTAGGGTAACTTGTATACTGGTGACAATTGTTGCTGCTGCTTTGCATGCCTGTATGAAATACAGAAAAGTAATGATGGTAGAGTACAAGTAAATTTGATTTTGAAAGCTTTCTGTCATTTTCAGCTTAATAAGTCTTTGTAAGACTCTCAAAGTATGCATTTGCTTTTCGCTTTTGTTTTTTTTATTACTTGTTCGTAGGGCAAAACTAACTATAGTGAATACAACAGCATTTATGCAAACTTCAAGAAGGAAACTACTGCAATCTTTAATAAATATTTGTGGTACTAATTTCAGAATTGGTCCCTGCTTGCCAGAAAGTGGTGTAATAAAAATTTGTGAAATAAATACTAAATGTAGAAGTCAGTACCTTAATTTAGCTATAAAATTATATTGTAGTCATGTGTTAAAGGCCTTACTTTAAGCATTTTTACATAGACTATCTGCTGAAGTACTAAATGAAAGCACAGTACAAAAGCATACATAAACTCTACATCCCAATATTTCACAAAGCCCAGAGAATAATTTCTATTACATTTTATGATGAGGGAATTGTACATCATACTTCCAACTGTTCTGAGTTACAGCTGGACTACCTCAGCTTTGCATTAAAGCTTCCTTCTTCTGACAGGAACTGCCTTTAATCACTGGAATTTAAAAAGAAAATAAAAACAAAGAAAAATCAGCAAGGCCTTCCCTGTGAGACACTGGGCTTGGACTGAGTAAATCATCCTTGACTCATCCTTTCACTCCTTGAAATAGGCTGCTATTGATTTTTTCATTCTCTACTTCTACTTTTAAGGAATTTTTGTTCCTTGCCTCAACAGATTCAACCCAGAACTTTTTGACATTAAAAAAAAAAAAAAAAATAAATTGCTTTTTTTTAAATGGTAAATTTAGGTTTTTATTTATTTTAAATAGGTTTCCTCTTGTTATTCTGCAATGTTATAATTCAGGAGATATCCCATTACATTTATCAGTGACTGAACCTTGTGTAAAAGATAATATATCTATACAAAAGACAATATTCCCATAAAAAAAAATTGACAGTGGGAACCTATATAGCATTCAGTATGCATAGTTAAGAAGCATTTCATTCAGGCTATACAGAGGACCCAAACTAGGTTTATTCTGTGTCCCTGGGCAGCGCTCAAGACTGCAAGTAGAATGGGAGGTAGACTCTGGGGTTTCTGTAAAATCAACAAGATGGAACAGTTATTTAACAGCATCTTCAGAAGCAAGAAAGGCTGAAGGAGAAAGAAATTTTTAAGAGAATATTAGAACAGAGAAAAGTCATCTATGTACCTTAGAAATGTATTAAAAAACAACAACAACAACAACAACAAAAAACAACTCTAAAAGTCTTTTATTTTTAATGGTCCATCAGGATGTGCAATGACCATGGATCTATCTATGTTGTGTTAGATAGTCACTAAGAAAACATATGGTTATGTCTTTCTAGGGTAAGGAACCAGCTGTTAATTAGTTTGCTATTATTTTTTACTGTAGTTCTACTCAGAAGTTGCTCAGCACCCCACAGTCATTAGCTTACTTCTACTCTTCTGAGTAGGATGGGGGAGAGAACTGGGGAAAAAAAAAACAGTAATGAAGTAGAGCTTGTAGGTAGAAATAAATTATTTACTAAGATAGAGAAAAGTAAGAAGGAAAAAAAAGAAGGATAATAGTTATGACAAATATATATATATATGCATATTACAAGTGATGCTCAAGCAATTGCTCACTACCTGTTGACTGATGCCCAGCTAGCCTTCAAGCAGCAGAAAGAAGCCTGGTGAACTCTCACCCCTGTCAGAAGCTTTCCTTGTGGATAATGTTGTCTGGTATGGAACATCTATTTGACCAGTTTAAGTCAGCTGTCCTGATTCTGCCCTCTCCCAGCTTCATGGCTCCCCCACACCCTGTCTGGTAGGAGCTAAGCAACAGCCTTGGCTCTGCATGGAACTGCTTAGTAACAACTAGAAACACCTTGTGTTAGTAACGTTTTTCTCCAGAAACCAAAACGTAGCATCATAGCAGACACTCTGAAAAAAAACAACTCTTCCCCAGCAGAAACTAAGGCAATAGCCACCCCTTATTCCATACAATTTATATCATGCTTGGGTCCCACAATTGTACACATCCTAAGAAATTATCATCACTTATTTTGCTTTTTTTTTTTTTTTTTTTAAATATATGAATACACACATTATTTCCATAGTTTATGGGCTATCTTCCTTTGAACTCCATCTGTCATTACAGTCCTTCAGTGCAAGAGGGATGATTCAGTGTTGAGTTACCAGAAGACAGTTTCTGGTTTCATCAGAATTCATTCTTCTTTAACCTGAGTGATTCTTACTGCTTTACTATTAATAACTCATATAACAACTGTAATGATGACCCGCATTAATATGTAGCAATTTAACATCATGCAATTATTTGCTGTTCTCACCCAGCATCAAATCACTCTGAGGTACCCAACAGACATCCCCATCATTCCACATGCACCCAGGTCCCAGAGCAAAAGTAATCCCACTAAGAGGCTTGCCTTTGCCTGGGACAGTAATAATCTAGACTGTCTTGACCTGCACATGTGACACTGTGAAGATACTATGAATAAAATCAATGCTATCCCAGCTGAAAATGAGATATTTTTACTGTAATAGAAAAAAAGAAATAGGCTGTACATTGTCGTAAGTGAATGGATGCTGAAAGTCTTCACAATTGTTAAAGGAGTGCCCACACACGATCTCATGGTAACAGAATAAATCTTGGTTAATGTGGCTCCTTTATTGTTTATCTGTTGACAGTATGTAATGCAAACTGAAAGATTCTCTATGCCAGCACTGGTGCTAATTCAAAATCATGCAGAATCCTACTCACAGTTTCCATCCTGTCAGGATTTTTCTCTGTGTTAAATTTCACTAAGAGTCTTAAATATCTTTCTTGGTTATTTTATAGTATAGGTCAAGCTAGAAAATATGGAGATTAGAAGGAAGAAAAAAGGGAAATTTCTCTTAAAGTCCCCCAAAACAGCACATGTCCTCATTGAATGGCGAGTCCTCTTTCCTTGAGAGAAGTGTTACTAGGATGCCAAACGCAATTTAGAAATTCATTTCATTCTTCTTTGACTTTGACTTCTGAATGTTTTTAAGAATTACTTGAAGTACTTCCACACTTTTTATTATACTGTCTGTCTGAAAGTTATTTTTCTTCTCTGCTTTTCTCCAATTTTCAGCTTTCAATTCATTTTGTCAATCTGTATTTGGGAATTCACATCACTTTACAACTGCTTCATGGAGAAACAGAAGCAGTTTTTTGGTGGTTTATACTGCAGTCAGCTATAGAGACAGGCAGCAGAGAAAGGTGTGTAATAGATTATTAAGGATGACTGAATGGAAAGCTATCACCCAGGCTGTGATGCTAGAAATCAACACCTCATAGGCGTATTTCAAATCTAGTAGATAAAGAAACAGTTACTGAAGTAACTGCAGATACAAAGGAGACTCATGAAATACCCCCAGTGTCACTCTGAAAGCTAGCAGTGGATGGTTGTGCTGAGAGAAATTTGAGGCTTGAAGGCAAGAAAACACATTAAAATGGTGTACTCTCTAATAAGACTACATAAAGTTTTTGGAAAAATCACTGTTCTGCATCCTGTCATCTTCCTTTTCTGAGAACAAAGAGCTCTCATTTGCATGTAACAAAAGTGTTGTGGTAGAACTCCATGACTAGGGCAGAACCTGCTTGTCTCTTCATTCCAAGGAAAAGCATGCAATCATGATGCCCAAACAGCTTCGTCACTTCACAGCTGCTTTCAAGTACTTGGCTCAGAGTACTTCTTTGCTGTTCCAGAAGCAGTTTTGTTCCACTGGTCTCTCTCTTTTCTAACTTGAAATCTTGATGGAATTCCTTGTGAATGTTTGTGGATTTTAGATTCAGAGAACTTGCCATACTTTTGTCAAAAAGGTGGAAAACATGAAGGTAAGGTGCATTCCTGTTCCTATGTCATTAGCTTTCAATGTGTGATCAGCAAACCTTGGACACCTGTGAGCTTCTATGGTATATGAGAATTTGTAAAAAAAAAGAAACAAACAAACACACAAGGAAAAACAAAACAACAAAAAAAAAACAAGCAAAAGTCTGCCTATGTCTAACTGTAAAACGTTGAAAAGACTATAAATATTTAGGTGTGCACGGTTGAAAAAAAGTTGAAAACAATTGTCTCTATATGCTTTGTGTTCATGAATTGATTGGTTTGTAGAAGCATAGTTTCTATTCCTTTGCAGCAGCAAACTTTCTCATAGTAGAATAATTAATTTCCTTTCAGGAGGACTCGCTGGTACAGTAGGACTGCTTCCTACTGAAATTTTGAACTGGAAGTTTTAGAAACTGCTCATGTGACTGCTGATGTGGCAAGAAACTCAACTTCATTAATTCCTTCTTGATACCCTTCCTGGGAAGTGTCATTCATTCATTCTCTCCTTGCATTGCAGACCTGAGTTACTTTTCCAAGCAACTAGCAACTACTGTTGGGAAGGGAGCATGCAAAGACCTTAGCTGTTAAGCTCAGGTGCCTCTGTCTGGGAAGTATGCAAGCCATTGTGATCTTAAAAATACTCACAGGATCAACCTACAGCTTCCCATCAGCAACTGTATAGATTGCATTTTGAGAACTCAGATTACACCATGGTTGTAAATTAATAAAATCAGCAAGAAGAGGTTTTTATTTGTTTGATTTATTTTTCAATTTCATAGGAAATTAATTAGCAAAATTCACTTGTGAATATATTTTGTGACATACTCTTATCACTGTTTAGAATTGAATACTTCAGAGCTGGTTTTGTTCTGTTCTATTTTTTCCACAATAGCAATCATTATTTCTCAGTATGGATTTTCTAAGCTGATACTTACAAGGAAATTTTTAGACCTAATCTTAGAGAAAATGTTTGGTACCTGTATTTTTGCTTGCATTAGGTACAATTACCAGCAAGGACTCACCCAATTGGATTAAATAGTAGCTCTACTGGTGAGACTGGATTAAAAGATGAGCCAAAAAAATGCAAACAGGCTTCAATTTCTCCCCTCAGGGCCAGCATTTTTGTCCTCTTACTTTTCTGCCAGGAAGAGATGAAAAAATATCTCCAGAAAAAATTTCCTGCATCCAGTTCAGCTGCAGTCTTGCATTTAATGCTGTGGACTGAAAAGTTATAGGGATTTTTTCTTTTGTTAAAAAGAAGTTACTTGGAGAAATGTATTTGCTGTTGATAAAAACAGAGTGATTAATCTACATGTACAGCTGCTTCGAGGCTGACAGTCATCCTCTTGACAGGATAGAGCTGTTGGATATAGAGGAAATGAATATTTCATAGCAAAACTTGGCTATTTCTGACAAACAGGAAAGGTGCTGGTGGCAGCAGTGCCACAGGCCAACTTCTCTCTGGGCAAAGGAATTGCCCAGAATGGCAGAGAGATGTGGAGCATGTAAATGGTCTTTGCTATACTGGTAGTAGACTATGGAGCTTTGATTCTGTGTTTTTCTGATATCATTTTATATGTTAATGCTTTTTTGGGCATTCCACGGTATTAGTATGTATATCCTTGGAAGAAATGAATCTAATGTTGGCAGCAATGATCTATATGGCAAAGTTCTAAATGTAGAATAATAATTTTGTCTCACTGAAGGACACAATAATCAATTTTTTTTTTTTTTTTTTTCACTTTGGGAAGGTTTTGGGTTGCTAAGAATAGTTCCAAGAGACACCTTGCCTACTAAATATCTAAAAAAGAAGGTGTCTATCAATCATCTATCACTGCCTAAGCCCTGTTATATCCATAGTTGTTTTTATTGTCTGTATTACTCACGTACCTATTGTTCTTATATTAGATATAGAACTTATTCAGTGATATATTATTAATTCCATATTTTTCTTTTAGCATTTCTACAAGTCAATTAAAGTATGTGCATAGGCACCTAGGTAAGTGTTAAACTAGCTAAGTGTCAAACTACCTTAAATAAATACTTGAACTACTAAGTGAGTAGTTAGAGAGCCTAACAGAGAGATCTATCTTTTGAAGCCTGTCCTTTTACTAGCAAGCATATGTGATCAAGTCATTGAACATCTTACCAGCAACTTTTGCATAACGTGTAGCAGAGTAACAGCTAACTTCAAGTTTTAGTATTAGAACAATACAGGCAATCTAAATAAAACACACATCTGCATAAAAGCATTTAAATATACAAATATTTAAATATCCCCAGTATCTTGTTAGATGTGAACCAACATCATGAAAGCTATAACGACTAGGATAGTGCTTTCTGATGTATGTTTCCATAACTCAACTATTATTATTATTACTTTAACAGATCAATCAATATAGATTGCTACAAGGAGAAATGTCTGAGTATCTAAGTCTAATACAAACCATTCGAAACAATTAGGTCGCAGGATTTCTAGCTTCACTGCCCATCTGGTGTTTTTAAGAAATAAAAAATATTTGTTCAGGTTTATGTACTTATTACATAAAAACTATAGACTCACTGGCTGACAGAGACACTTTGTCAATAATATAAGTAATAAACAGAAAAGCAACAAATCTGACAGAATGTTTAAGTGCTGTTTTGCCCTGATCAAATTTATAGTGAACTCTAGTTTACAGAAGTCAAATGCTGTATAAGGAAACAATAACCATACATTTCTGGTTCCCTTACAATTTGCATCTTAATAGACTAATTACAGATTCCACTAGCTTTCATCATGCTAGGAATTTTCCTTTTTATGCAGAACACAAGAGAAATATGATATTAATCACTTCTAACAAGCATAGCGGTATCTGCTTTCATTGGTAGTACAAATGAAAAGCATTGTGCTTTTAACATTTTTCAGTCTAGTCACAAAAAAAAAAAAATATTAAATATTACTCAGAGGAAGCTTATTCTCTTCCATTTTCCTTCAGTCACTGCATTTGTTTGTCTTCTGGTGGATATTAATAAAAATTGCATTTAGCACAAAATACAAACAGAAAGAATATTGATAAATGATATGTGGGAAAAGAAGGCAGTAACGATTCTACTGAGATACAAATGCTATGGAGCAATAGAAGATGACAAAGAAGAAAAATTAGCTCACCCTTTCCAACAACAAGTGACAGCTCAGGAGGAGTGCATTTCTTACACCTGAGCACCCTGGGTTAGCCATGCTTTCTTGCCTGTGCTCAACCATTTATTCAGGCCATGACCTGGCAATTCCACTGTAAATGTAAATAATAGCATAGGAAATTTCAACAGTTCTAAACCTGCCAAATTTGGAAATAGAAAAATGGAACTAATCTCATAGAAATGTATTTTTTTGCAGGTGGAACTGTTCTTCCTTGACCTACACCTGAAGGAAAAGAGATATTGTTTAAAAAATGTCTTCTATCCCACAGAATCATAGAACAATTTGGACCGGTTGGAACCTTAAAGATCATCTAGTTCCAACTCTCCTGCTATGTGGGTAGAGTTACCACCCAGTAGATCAATTAATCCAGGCCCCCATACAACCTTGCCTTAAAAGCCTCCAGATAATATGTTAAGAAATAGCTAAAAAATTCTGCAAATCCAGACGACAAAGATAGAGTAAGGTCTGCAAATTGATTACAGGGGAACATAAACTTGGAACTGTTAAGTGATACTCAGGAGAGGCAAGTGGACTTGAAAAAGTCTCAAGAAAAACAGCACAATCTTTAATGTATGACTATGACTTTAGAGAACACAAGAATATAACAATGATGATGAGATGGATTGCAAAGGCAGTCCCTATTCTTGTCCTGCATGTGCTGTTTCTGGGGCTCCAAGAGCACATTCAAGGAATACAGCATAGCCCTATCATATATAGAAGGGCTCTTAAAACTCATGTGACCAGCCTTATGTAATTATTGTGTAAAGAAATAGAAAAACGGGCAAACACACAAAAACAGACTGGTCCATTTTTACTATCAGAAAACTCACCACATTAGCATTCAGAAACGGTGAAGTTCCACTTCAAGCTTAGTTAGATTTTGTCCCTATCATTCCATCCACTAGATTGTGTCCTAGAACCTTGCTCCTTTCCCACAAACCTCCATCTAATTCCAACACATATTTATCCATGACTGCTTATCTTTATTGTTCTTGTGCCAGCAGAACTCTTCAGTTTAAATAATTCTTCTCTTACTTACTTACTTACTTACTTATTTATTTTTAGAGAGGATAATTATACTCCCTTTTCTTTCCTTGTGTTGCTAAGCTAAACAAGCAAAAATCCTTTACTCTTCTCATGTAAGATAAGCTCATCATTTCACCAATCATTTTAGCAGCACTCCTTGGCACTTTCTTGAGTTCATCTTTCTTGCATATGAGCAACCAAAATATACACAGCATTTCTTGCTGATATCTTATACAGTGAAATTTATAGATTTGCTATCCTCAGTGGGAATGCCACACCTGATGAATTTGCTTTTTTCATGACCACAGCAACATTTAAGGTTCATAGTCATGCCATGATAGATTAATAAGCTACAACATTCTTTTTCTCCATCAATTCCAATTGATAAGTTCACTATTTATGATAGCAGCCTTTGCTATTGGTTTTTAAAAGCATAAGTTGGCATTTTGCAAAATTAAATTCTTACCAACTCAGTTCTCTCTGTTGACCTGGTCATTCAGTTATTTACCTATAGCTGAAGGCTGGATGAATATCAGTCAGCAGAGTGCACAGGTGGTCAAGAATGGCATCCTGTCTTGTTTCAGAAATAGTGTAGTCAGCAGGAGCAGGGGGGTGATCGTCCCTCCATACTCGAAGCTGGTGAAGATGCACCTTGACAAATGCGTTCAGTTTTCGACGCTACAAGAAAGACATTGATGACCTGAAATGCATCCAGAGAAAGTAATGAAGCTGGTGAAGGATCTGGAACACAGGTCTTATGAGGAGCAGCTGACAGAAATGGGATTGTTTAGTCTGGAAGAGAGGAGGCTCAGGGCAGACCTTATCATTCTTCACAACTATATTAAAGGAGGTTGTGGTGAAATGGAAGTTGGCCACCTCCTAAGGTTTCCCAAGAAACTAGTGATAAGGCAAGAAGAGTGACCATAGAACTGTAGAATTCTCTATTCTTGGAGGTGTCAAGGGAGTGACCAGCAAAACTACTTTCTTGAACTTCCAGAGGGCGGACTTTGATCTGTTCAGGGCGCTTGTAGCACGGGTCCCTTGGGAGTTGCTTCTTAAGTGTAAAGGGGTCCAGGAAGCCTGGACGCTCCTCAAGACAGAAATCTTAAAGGCGCAAGAACAGGCTGTCCCTGAGTGCCATAAGGCAAGCCGCAGGGGTAGACAACCAGTGTGGATGAGCCGGGAACTACTGTTGAGACTCAGGGAGAAAAAGAGAGTCTACGTCCTCTGGAAGAAGGGACAGGCTAGTTGGGGAGATTACAAGGAAATAGCTAAGGTATGCAGGGAGGAAATTAGGAAGGCAAAAGCCCAACTTGAACTCAGATTGGCCACTGCAGTAAAAGACATTAAAAAATCCTTTTGTAAATATATCAGTGGCAAAAGAAGAACCAAGGATGATTCTCATCCTTTACTTGATGCAGCAGGGAATGTGGTCACTGAGGACAAGGAGAAGGCTGAGGTCCTCAGTGCCTTCTTTACATCTGCCTTTAGCCAGACCAGTTATCCTCTGGGCATTTTATGCCCTGATCTGGAAGTCTGGGACGCTACTCAGAAAACACCCCCAGCGATTCAGGTGGAGACAGTCAGAAAACTCCTCCTCCATCTGGACTGTCACAAGTCCATGGGACCGGATGGCCTACACCCTCGGGTGCTGAGGGGAGCTGGCGGGGGTGATTGCTGAGCCGCTCTCGGCCATCTGTCAAGCGCTCCTGGTTAACTGGAGAGGGTCCCAGAGGATTGGAGGCTAGCTGATGTGACTCCCATCTCAAGAAGGGTCTGTAAGGAGGATCCAGGGAACTATAGGGCCTGTCAGCCTGACCTCGGGTACCAGGGAAAAGTAATGGACGCAAATCATCTTGGGGGAGATCGCACGGCATGTGCATGGTGTCCAGGGGATCAGGCCCAGCCAGCACGGGTTCATGAAAGGCAGGTCGTGCTTGACCAACCTCATCTCCTTCTATGACTGGGTGACCAGACTGGTAGATGAGGGAAAGGCTGTTGATGTAGTCTACCTAGACTTCAGCAAAGCCTTTGACATGGTCTTTCACAGGCTTCTTCTGGGGAAACTGGCTGCCCGTGGCCTGGACAGGTACACACTCCTTTGGGTAAGAAACTGGCTGGAGGGCCGTGCTCAACGGGTGGTGGTTAATGGAGCAAAGTCCAGCTGGCGACCTGTTTCAAGTGGTGTCCCCCAGGGGTCAGTACTGGGGCCTATCTTGTTTAATATCTTTATTGATGACCTAGACAAGGGGATTGAGTGTACCCTCAGTAAGTTTGCAGATGACACTAAGCTGGGAGGTGGTGTGGATCTGCCTGAGGGTAGGGAGGCCCTTCAGAGGGACTTAGATAAGCTAGATCGCTGGGCTGAGGTGAATGGGATGAAGTTCAACAAGGCCAAGTGCTGGGTCCTGCATTTTGGCACCAACAACCCCATGCAGCGCTATAGGCTTGGGGACAAGTGGCTGGATGATTGTGAAGAGGAAAGGGACCTGGGGGTGGTGTTGATGCTCGGCTGAATATGAGCCGACAGTGTGCCCAGGTGGCCAAAAGGGCCAGCGCCATCCTGGCCTGCATTAGAAATAGTGTGGCCAGCAGGAGCAGGGAGGTAATCATCCCCCTGTACTCAGCACTGGTGAGGCTGCACCTCGAGTACTGTGTTCAGTTTTGGGCCCCTCACTACAGGAAAGACATTGAGGCCCTGGAGCGTGTCCAGAGAAGGGCAACAAAACTGGTGAGGGGTCTGGAGCACAAGTCCTATGAGGAGCGGCTGAGGGAGCTGGGATTGTTTAGTTTGGAGAAGAGGAGGCTCAGGGGAGACCTCATCACACTCTACAATTTCCTGAAGGGAGGTTGTGATGAAGAGGGGTTTGGCCTCTTCTCCCAGGCAACGAACAGGACCCGGGGAAATGGCTGCAAGTTGTATCAGAAGAGGTTTAGGTTAGACTTAAGGAAGAACTTCTTCTCTCAGAGAGTGGTCAGGCACTGGAATGGCCTGCCAAGGGAGGTGGTGGAGTCGCCATCTCTGGCAGTGTTCAAGAGACGTCTGGACGAGGAACTGCGAGATATGGTTTAGTAGCTTGTGGTAGCAGTGGCAGTGTGAAGACGGTTGGACTAGATGATCTTATAGGTCGTTTCCAACCTTGTGATTCTATGATTCTAAGTAATGGCCTTAAGCTGTGCCAGGGGAAGTTCAGGTTGGATATTCGGAAACAGTTTCTTCTCAGAAAGAGAGCTGAGGTATGGGAACAGGCTGCTGAGGGATGTGGTGGAGGTTTTCTGGAAAGGGATATCATAGAATGGTTAGGGTTGGAAGAAACATTTAAAATCATCTAGTTCCAACCTCTGTGCTACAGGGAAGAACACCTTCCACTAGACAAGGTTCCTCGAAGTCCCATACAGCCTGTCATTAAACACCTCCAGGAAGGGGGGCATTCACAATCTTTCTAGGCAACCCGTTCCAGTGTTTCATCACCCTCACAGAAAATAATTTCTTCCTAATATCTAGTTTAAATCTATTCGCTTCCAGTTTGAAGCCATTTCCCCTCATGTTGTCACTATGTGCCCTGATAGAAAGTCCCTTCCCCAGCCCCCTTCAGGTACTGGAAGGATGCTATAAGGTCCCACCGAGAGCTTTCTCTTTTCCAGGCTGAAGAGCTCCAACTCTCAGCCCGTCACTCATCACCAGTCTGTCTGGACATTGATCCATTGACCACAACCCTCTGAGTGCAACCATCCAGCCAGTTCTTTATCTGGCCAGATGTACATCCATCCAATCGATTTTCTCCATTTTGGTGGTCAAGATGTCACGTGGGACAGTGTCAAATACTTTCCATAAGTTCAGACAGATGATGTCAGTTGCTATTCCTTTATCCACTAATGCTGTAACTCCATCATAGAAGGCCATCAAGTTCACATCAATCACATCATCTTTATTTTCCATGTGCCTTAGTAGGGCCTTTGTGAGGATCTGCTCCATGATCTTGCAGAGGCACAAAGGTGAAACTGACTGGCTTGTAGTTCCCTGGATCTTCTTTCCCTTCTTTAAACTGGAGGGTATGTTTACCCTTTTCAAATCAGTAGTAACTTCACCAGACTGCCATGATCTTCCAAATATGCTGGATAGCTGCTTTGCTCATAACCCATGTATGGATCTTGTCAGGTTCCATGGACCTGTGCACTATCAGGTTTTTTAGATGGTAGATATACTGAGTGACATGGTCTAAAGCAGTCACAGGCGTGGCATGATGGTTATATTATATGATCTAGTAGTCCTTCCAACCTTAATGATTCTATGATTCTATATTCTGATATTCCGGCATGTCAACAAAGCCTCTCAAATTTGCACTATCAATAAATCTAATTATTACATTCTCACTTCTAATTCACAGATCATTACTGTTGTACTGTCAGTACTACTGTCTCTCAACTACACCAGTAACTTCTGTTCAGCTTTCTCAAGGAAGTCTGTTATCATTACTCTTAATTTCTAGTGATTCCTGTTGTAATAACCATTTCCATTATCTTAAACTGATTATTTCCCATATTGTTCTATGATATGTTTTACTGAAACAAGGTGAGATGAAATCAATCACTCACACTTTATTAAAAAAATTGGAGAGACACACTGAAAGTAGTGCCTCCTATTTTATGATGTTTGCCCACAGCATCAGAAGCAGATGCTGGTGGACAGTTGAGGCTGAACCTTCCTGCCGATACGTTTTGTGGCATGTGACAGATGGCAGCAGAGGGGTGTCTGACATGGAAGAGTGTATGAAGCAAAGGTATGTCATTAAATTCCTCTTTGCGAAAAAAAAATCCCTTATTGACATTTTTGGTGCCTGCTGAACATTTATGGAGATCAAATGGTGGATCTTCACACATTAAGGCATTGGGTGGTGCAAATCAACTGTGTGAAATAAAACCATGTTCCAGATAGTCATGTAAATTTATATGAGTGCATAGTGCAGGCAGAAATGCATTGTTAATGGTGCTGACTATGTTGAAAAGTAGTGTTTTGTAGTTGAGAATTTGCTTTATCAAATAGCATTATTGTGTTCTTTTTATCTGTTATAGTTTCCATGGAAATAAGGAGGAGGCATTACTTTCAGAGCAAATACGTACATACTATCAAACAGAATTGTTACCAAGACTAAAATCAACCTCACTAATGTTTTTGTAATAATTTATGAACTTCTAGAACTCAAACTATGTTTCTATACACTCACATCTCTATTTTCTTTTTGAATTTCTTTAAAAAAACTTGTGCAAAACTGATGTTGGACAAAATGGATCATATTTTTTTCTAACTATCTTTCTTTGGTCTGAATATGATTGCTGTTCTGCAGACAGATAATATCATTCTAAGGCTGAAAAAAATAATGTCTTTCTACTAGTTTTCTTAACGTTGTATATCTGAACGTATACATTCTGTTGAGTTCCTCTGCCATCTAACTCTGTGTACATTGGCTTACTTCATGTAGGCATGACAATTCTGTTCTAAGTATCATTCTGTGAGTAGTTTAGAGACATCCTTCTTACTGGAAAAACAGATGACAAATGTCATGTTTGTCCCACAATTGAATCCTCCCTGAGATAGTCTTGGCCTCTGAATATTTTCCCTGACCTTTCTGTATTTGTGCAACCAGAAAGTCTTCTTTCTACACAGTTTGCTGCTGAGAATTTTTTGTGCGCAATTTTTTAAAACTTCTTTGGCACATCCTAACCTGATTTGATCATGCTGGCTACAGTGACTTTATGGTATGCTCTTCAAAACATACCTGATAGTCTTTTTTTAACAATCAACCATCTGTTCTGTTTCTTGCGGAGTTTAGTTTGTTTTCATATTTTTCACAGTGGAATATCAGATAATCTTTTTTTAAGCCTATAAGAACACTCCTAAGGTAACTTCATTGAGATATACAATTATAAAGGCAATCTTTAGAATACAGGAGTCTTGAGATTTATATATGTTAATCCCTATTCTCTGCAGAAGTGTGCCGAAAGAGTAAACTACGTTTCCTCCAAGGAAATAGGGGAAATGTAAGGTTTGGGCATTTTCTGGGATTTCTCTCCACAGATGACTTGTTGAGATGGTAAACATTTATCATGTTTTTTAATGACATTGTCACATTTTTCTAAAGAAATTACTATACTTTCTGTTTTTTTCTGTATCCCACTTTATTTTCCTGTGATGTTCAAGTCTTTCTTAAAAAGAGTTTTGTGATACCAGGTGAGATCTTCAAATGGGTAGTATCTCTTGAAAGCAGAAATTCTGGGGCAGATGAAAAAGAGCAAGAATATCTAAGCCTTCTGGGGCTAGGGACAAAAAGCGCGGCACTAAAGGAAATAAGCCCATAACTCAAAAGTGGGAACTGGAGGGATGGATGGACTGTGGGAGAGGTCAATCACAGTGAAAATCTGGAAAGAGAGCACATGCTTTCCTCAATCTTTTCTTCTTTTTGTACACAAGCCTCACTTGTGGGGGCATAGGCATCTGTGGCACTCTCTGGCAATGATGCCACCCTTTCCTATGCGTTCTTTGCTTGACATGTTGAAAGCCTTAGGCTGAGCTAGAAAAATGATATGTTGTAATGCAGAAGACGTTCTCCTTGGCAGCACTTTGGACAGGGCTTTGTTTTTTTGCTTGGTGTTTTTTTGTGTTTTGGTTGGTTGGTAGTTGGTTTTTTGGGGGTTGGACTCGATGACCTCTAAAGGTCTCTTTCAACCCCTACAATTTTGTGATTCTGTGATTCTGTGATTCTCTTGTCTTATGAGGGAACCTTTATGAAGTTAATTCACATAATAAATAAAAATCAGTATACCACTTTAAACTGTATTTCATCTATTTAGTCGATTTTATCTCCATTTTTCAGTTTTAGTAATGCTGTGCTGTTCAGGAAGTTTTTGAGAGTCATCTTCTTGAGAGAGTAGGATGAAAATGGAGCACAGTGGATTTCAGGGTGCCTTGGCTCTCAGACATCAGATTGGGCCATATCTCCACTGACAGAGTTGGCAAAAAAGCATAGCTTGGCTATCTAGAAACCCATGTAATGACAAATAGAAACGTAGCTTTGGAAAGATAATATAACATAACTAATTTATAACATCTGTAAACACAAAATATATTTTTGTGTAATGTACAGTTAATATAAATGAGGTAAATTTATGAGTGATTTCTGAATCTGAGGCAAAAAGCTCTTCTAAACTCTGTTTCATCATATGATGGATAATCTCAAGCAAAACATCATGCTTGAATGTGAAGTGTTATGGAAGGGGACTTTTTAAGAGGACAAATATTTGAAGGAAATATAGCAGCTGCCAAAAAGCCTAGTGCTAAATTAAGTGAATTATAGGAACTTCTACTAATGTGTGTGGCAGCTGCAAAGTATGGATGAATGAGCCAGTTTAACCATACAGAGAAATTACATCCTTAAAGAAACTAAACTTCAAACTATCGATTCTAAAATAAATGTTCTGGAAAAGATTTTAATCTGTTCACACTTTGTCTATATCTAGAAAATTTTGTGGACGTGGTTAGTAGTTGTGTTCTTACAAAGGTTAGACAAGTAGTAAATAGTTAATTGTGCGTCAATAGTTAACTAAAATCTTATAAACAAACAATGTGGCACCTAAATAACCTAGTTTATTGCCTTGTTTTAACTCTTGAAACAATAAACTGAGTGTGCACTTTTAAGAATAATTGCAGGGATCATTAGTGTCTGTCTGTAAAGCAAGAACAGATATAGTAATGGTCATGTAATTGAGTGACAGCCGTGGTATTTATAAGATCCCATGGCCTTATGATCTATTTCAGATAAATATTTAACAGAAAATACTGTCTTCCTGCATGGCATTGACTTTGTCCTCACAGCTGTGAGAAGTGATTTGTCAGGGGTGACTGTTACTGACTGGGCTTTTGAAGCAAGGACATATTTTATGTCCTCAGATCAGGAGATTAGTCTACCTATGAGTAGCTTTCCAGACAAATCTATTTCAACCTCCTGCCTGTAATGTCCTGTTTTCAGGTCCATGTACTTCCAATGGTTGCCAAGGAACATTCTTGAACTGCCATGTCTCCTGGGAAGTTGATGCCAGACCACTGCTTTGTTCCTGTTAAGATGCAACTCAAGATGAAGGTCTCCTGTTGAGAAAGCAATCTTAGATGATCACATCTGTCCTACGTAACAAACAATTTTTTGCAGGAAAGTTGTGAGTTTTTCTCATCTTATTAACAGGTCAGTGTTAGATTAATCACAGAATCATGGAATGTCCTGAGATGAAATGGACTCACAGGGACCATCAAGTGATCTCCTGGCTCTATGTACAGGAACAACCAAAATTCAAACTATGTATCTGAGAGCATTGTCCAAATTCTTCTTTAACTCCAGCAGGCTTTTTGCTGTGATCATTTCCATGGGGAGTCTGTTAAAGTGCCTGACCATCTCCAGTGAAGAATCTTTAGTTCACATCCAAAATGAATCTCCCCTGACGCAGCTGAATGCTGTTTCCTTAGTTTCTGTTGCTGGTCATGGGAAAGAAAATATCAGTATCTGCCTCTCCAACCCCCTTTGCAGAAGTTGTAGACCTCCGTGAGGTGTCCCCCAGTTTCTTCTCTAGGCTAAACAAATTAACTGACCTCACCTACTGCTCACTTCACTGTCTTCATAGCACTCTTTTAAGCACTCTCTAATAGTTCTAGAACTTTCTTACATATCTTCTTTGTGGTGTCCAAAAGCATAGAGAAGAGTGGGACAATCTCTTTTCTCAGTTGGCAAGCAATGCCATGCCTGATGCATGGCATTCTGGCTCCTAGGACACACTGCTTTCTCACATTCTACTCAGCGTCAAACAAAACTCACAGATAACTTTCTGTGGAGCAGCTTTCCAGCCTCTCATCCTCAGTCTGCATGATCCCCCCTCCCCTGAGAACTAACCTAAAGAGTACTGCATTGAGCTCTGGGGCCTATGTCACAAACACTTCATGGATTTGTTGGACTAAGTCCAGAGGAGGTCCATAAGGATGATCGGGGGCTGAAACACCTCTCTGATGAAGAAAGACTGTGAAATTTGCATTGTTTAGCCTAGATAATTATCTGGAGAGACTTTATAGTGGCCTTTCAGTACCTAAACGGGGCTTACAGAAAAGTTGAGGAGAAAATCTTCATCAGGGAGTGTGGTGATAGGACAAGAGGTAATGGCTTTAAACTAAAAGAATGTAGATATTGATTAGGTATTAAGAAGAAACTGTTCATTCTGAAGGCAGTGAGATACTGGAACACACAGCTTAGAGAAGTTGTGGATGCCCCATTCCTTGTTCAAGGCCAAGTTGAATGGGATTGTGAATAACCTGTTTTAGTGGAAGGTGTTCCTCGCATGGCAGGGGAATTGGAAGCAGGTGACCTTCAGCATCCAGTCCAAACAATGATTCTATAATTCTTAATTTCCAAGTGCTGAATCTGGTCCTTGCTCTTGTTGAACTTCATGTGGCTGATGATCACTGAACTCTTACAGGTGGGAGAGACATTTAATGGTCATACAGTCCAACTCCTTTGCAGTGAACAGGGACATCCACAGCTCTATCAGATGCTCAGATGTGCTGGTCCAGGCTGGCCTTGAAAGTCTCCAGGGATGGGGCACCCACCACATCTCCGAGCAACTTGTGCCAGTGCCTCAACACTCTTACTGTAAAAGACTTTTTCCTTGTATCCAATCTAAATCTCTCCTCTTTAAGCTTGAATAAATTTTTCCTTGTCCAGTCACCACAGATTCTCCCGAAGGCTCACCCCTTCTCTCCTGTAGCTCCCTTTTAGATACTGACAGGCTGCTACCAGGTCACCTTGGAGCCTTCTCTTCTCCAGGCTGCACAGCCCCAGCTCTTCCATCCCTTGTATCATTTCTGTGGCCTTCTTCTGTATGCATTCCATCAGGTCTATGTATCTCATTGCCCAGCCCTCTCATTTGACAACTCTCATTTGTCAAATGAGAGGGCTGAATTGCACAGTCTTTCATCCTCTTCTTAGTTCCTGAAGGTCACCATGTCACAATGTTGACTTGTGTGGCTGGAAGGAACTATGCTCAGGCAGCTTTTAGGTACAGATTGACCAATACTATAATCCTATAAATTGTTATGAATTCAGAATTGGAAGAGAAGTAGGAAAATGTCCTGCTGAAAATGATGTTAAAATGGTGTAGAAAACCATTTGGTTTTCTGGCTAGTGGAAGCATAGTGGAAGCATAAAATTTCAGCTCGAGTATTCAGAATCCAATGAAAGTACTTGCAAAATGATTACTTGGACCTACACCAAATTTTATCTAGTTAACATTCATGAATATGGCTGCCATAGTTCTGTTGTGCAAGCCCACATGCATGCCAATAGAGAGAAACATGAGAAATGGTAAAATGAGAGAAGTGAGAAAAAAAGTCCAAGGAGTTATGTGACCATTCATTCCAACCAAAGCAGACATGTCCAGTTTTCCCAGAGCAAAGCCACAATGATAAAATGAAGAGAGACTACAATTAGTCACACGAGATTTCAGTGAAACCATTTTGTGTGCTGAAGAGAAAAGAGAAGGTTCACACTTTTACTGTGAGTTATATAAAGGAATCATGTGGTATATATATTCCCAAGTACAAAGAAACAGAGGATAAGTAGTAAAAATGAGAAAGCATTTCTGACAATGGCAACAAAAGTTTTTAAAAGAAAATCTGCTCATACTCTTATCCCTTTTAAAGTGCTGAGTGTTACTCCCTTCCTTTACTCACTGCCTTTTGCAGGCTTTTCTTGCAGGCATCTAAGAGAGCAATAACTTCTTCTTAGAAGTCTCCTTCTGTGGATACTTGTCAACTACATCTTCCTGAAAGCTGTGTGCAGGAAATAAATACATATATATATATATCAAGGTAATAAATTCTTACTGATAACCCTCACAGTTACTTTGGAGCAAGGTATTAGCTGCCTCAAGGCATTAGGTTCCAGCTTGTACACGGGAAAAACTTCAGCAGCCATCCAAGAGATTGGATAAAAATGAATTTTGAATTCAGTAAAGACTTCTATTAGCTAAAGCAGAGCTCTCAGGCATGATTTGGGAAAAGTCTAGGACAGACATATTAGGGCTAGAATCTTGTAAATGCTTTATTATACTTTTAAGGAAAGACAGTTGTAAAATCTTGTATACTTTTAATTGTCAGAGAAAAAGAATGAATGGGAGGAGGAGGATTATTCTGACTTTCTTTCTCTTTTCTGCAGAGTTAAGTGGCTCTTAATTTTGTATCAGATATTACAGCAGTGGTAGTCCTAGTCAAAACTTCATGCCTATGTAAAGGTGGAAAAAAATTGACCTAGAATGATTGGTAAAATGGTCAGCTGATAAGTGCAACAATATATCTTCAGGATCAGCAAAACTCAAAGAGGATTTTACACTAGGAACAAGTCAGGCAGAAGCACAGAAATTGAAGTCTAGCACTACTTGATGTAGGATAATCTGGGTTGCTTCCAGTATTTCCTCAATCCTTGCACGTCCCACACTGGTGCTTCCACCCATTAGGAAAAGACATTTAGTCTTATCAGTCAGTTTCATTTCTCCCCCATTATATCTGAAGCCCATATTTCCAGCACCAGATGATGGGATTGCATCAGAGAAATCACTCCCACACTCTCCTGACTGGCAGCCAGCAGTAAGGCAAGAAAATTCATTTCTAAAAGGCTGAATAACAAATACTGGAAAGTTAGAAAATGCTTCAGGTTTTCAAGCCCAGTGACAGAGTTATGGCAAGGACCTGAGCAATTTTGATGGGAAGAGTTTTCTCTAAGGAGAAATGTTATTCTGTATTCTGCATTCACACAGTATTCTTTAAGGCAATATGCTACTGGGATATTAAATATCAGCAGAAATGTATTTAGTTCAAATTCTATATTGCTAAATTAATCAAAGGAAATATTCTTAAAAGTAGCAGTCTAATAAGAAAGGAGTCATAACTGGAAGACAAAAGCACTTCAATTTTATCAAAAGAAAACACTAGGCTGCACCTGGAGCTCTATTTTGGGCCCCTCACTTCAAAAAAAAAGGGAATACAGAAAGGATTTGTAAAATCACTTTTACCTAATAAGGAATTGAGTAGTGGGGAGATACAGACTGTGGCCAGTATTTTGGACACACCTTTTATTCATTAAGCTGTTATTATTAACAGCACAAAAGTATTCAGGCACATAACATTGAGTTATTCCCTCATGCAGCAGACTCACACATTCCCAAACGAAGCAGTGGGGAGGCTGACCTCAGCTGCAGTCTCACAGGCTGAGGGTCGTGCTGGATTCTACAGAACTCTTTGGAAAAATCTTCTGGGATCCTTGTTTTATCAGGTGTGTATATAGTTCTGCACTTATTTCTCTGCACTCAGCAGTGTGCAGCGAACCCGTTGGCTGTAGTCCAGATTACATATTCTACTGATGATGCCAGTATGCACTGGCTGCCTCCGGTAGATTTGACTGGTTGTTGGTGTGCAAGTTTATGAGGTCTTGCAGATTCAATGGAACTTTGAGTTTCAAGAGCTTGTCAGCTTGGGAAATGTCTTCATGCTTTTTTCTCAGCAAGTACGTTTCTCCTCCTTGTCTTGCTCTTTTCTAGTAACTACATTTCCCTCCAAACTTGTGAGTGCCTGTAGACCCCCTTCACTTGGGCAGAAGGGATCATAATGGAGCACCCAGACAAGAGTCACCAAGATGATGAAGGCCCCAAGGTTCATGACTTAGGAGGAAAGGATTAATGGAGATAGGGTGTCTTTGACCTGCAAAGAGAAAGCTAAGGGTGACAACAGTCTGCAGCAGCCTGTAACTACTACTCTAAGCAAAGCCACAAAGACAATTGAATCTGATTTCATTCAGTCATGACAGATGGCTGAGCAATTCACATTGCCCACAAGATTTGTTTTGGGGTACATGGGCACTGGGATAATTTCCTAGTCGAGGTCACTGGAACAGATATACAGCCATCTGTGAAGGTTTTCCACACTCAATTTGTTCAGCCCACAATTGACTGGATTTAGGCTTGGCTCTTCAAGCAGAGGTTGGGCTAGATGACCTGTGGCAGTCCAGCAAACATTTCTAGGATTATATGAGATATCAATACATGTGTTATAATTAAACATCTTTGAGGAAGAAGTCAGGTTTATCTATTTGGTGTTTTCTGCATTGAATACACTCTGTTTGGCCAAGGAAATTTTCCCTCAAACAATCTGATCACAGCTTTCACCAGAACTGATACATTTTGGAAGTACATGTTTTAGAATGTCATCCAAAATTCGGGAAGAAAATTTTAACTCCAATGTGGTATTAGAAAATGGCATTCCTTTTTTCCTCATTATATGTACAGGGCAACTTGACAAGCAAGTACATGTTCTCAGAGTTCAGGTTCTACATTCAAACAGTTATGACATACATATGCAGTACACTGGCATTCATATTCATTCCTTTTCAAGGACTCATAGATATGTAATATCCATGCTCTGTGGTATCTAGGGTAGTCAAGTGTACACCTACAGCTTCCTCATTTTTCACCATCAGCTTCATTACTGAGGCCTTTAACCCACTTTCATTCAGTTTGGAAAATTTCCATTGCTTATTTGGCCATAGTGAGCAACTTTATAAACAGTATATGTGGAAGCCAAGGAAAATATTCTTGCACATTTTGAGGCAAGAGATAAAAGTATTCTATTGTGACTCCAGTATTTCTTGTGAGGCAAAATCATTAAAGCAAAATATAAAAGTCTTCTATTATATGCCTTGTGCGAAATTATTGAGAAAAACAAGACTGTTCACCCACTAAGGTTGAAATCACAGAATCACAGAATCACAGAATCACAGAAACACCAAGGTTGGGAAAGATCTACAAGATCATCCAGTCCAACCATCAAACTATCACCAATATTTCTCACTAAACCATATCCCTCAACACAAAATCCAAACGTTCCTTGAGCACCTCCAAGGTCGGTGACTCCACCACTTCCCTGGGCAGCCCATTCCAGTGCCTGACCACTCTTTCAGAAAAGTAATATTTCCTAACATCCAGCCTAAATCTGCCCTGGTGCAGCTTGAAGCCATTCCCTCTAGTCCTATCACCAGTTACACAAGAGAAGAGGCCAACCTCCAGCTCACTACAACCTCCTTTCAGGTAGTTACAGAGAGCAATAAGGTCTCCCCTGAGCCTCCTCTTCTCCAGACTGAACAATCCCAGCTCCTTCAGCCATTCCTCATAAGGCCTGTGCTCCAGACCCCTCACCAGCTTTGTTGTCCTTCTTTGGATTCGCTCCAGGGCCTCAATGTCTTTCTTGCAGTGAGGGGACCAAAACTGGACACTGTACTCGAGGTGCGGCCTCACCAGAGCTGACTGCAGGGGGACAATCACTTCCCTGTTCCTGCTGGCAACACTGTTTCTGATGCAAGCCAGGATGCCATTGGCCTTCTTGGCTACCCAGGCATACTGCTGGCTCATGTTCAGCTGAGCATCAATCAATAGCCCCAGGTCCATTTCCTCTATGCAGTCTTCCAACCACTCTGCCCCAAGCCTGTAGCGTTGCCTGGGTTTGTTGTGGCCAAAGTACAGGATCCGGCATTTGGGCTTGTTGAAACTCATCCTATTGGCTTCAGCCCAGCTATCCAGCCTGTCCAGATCCCTCTGTAGGGCCTCGCTACCCCCAGGCTGATTGACACTTCCAGACAACTTGGTGTCATCTCATCCAGGTCATCAATAAAGATACGGAAGAGGACAGGCCCCAGCACTGACCCCTGGGGAACACCACTTGTGATCACTTGCCAGCTGGATTTAGCTCCATTAACCACCACTCTCTGGGCCCGGCCTTCCAGCCAGTTCCTTACCCAGCCAAGAGCGTACCTGTCCAAGCCACGGGCTGCCAGCTTCTACAGGAGAATACTGTGGGAGACAGTGTCAAAGGCCTTGCTGAAGTCTGTAGACTGCATCAACAGCCTTTCCCTTGCCCACCAGATGGGTCACTAGATCATAGAAGGAGATCAGGTTGGTCAAGCAAGACCTGCCCTTCGTGAACCCATGCTGGCTAGGATTGATCCCCCTGTTGTCCTGCACATGCTGTGATCTCCCATCAAGATCTCCATAACCTTCCCTGGCACCGAGGTCAGGCTAACAGGCCTGTAGTTTCCCGGATCCTCCTTACAACCTTTCTTGTAAATGGGAATCAGATTGGTAAGTCTCCAGTCTTCTGGGAACTCACCAGTCAACAAGGAGCACTGATAGATAATGGCAAGCAGCTCAGCTATCACCTCTGCCAGTTCCCTCAGCACTCTTGGGTAAATCTCATCCAGCCCCATGGACTTATAACAGTCCAGATGGAGTAGTAGGTCTCTGACTGTGTCCTCCTGAATCACCGGGGGGTTTAGTCTGCACCCCAACTGAGACTACCAGGTCAGAGAGAGAAAATTGAGTTTTGTTTGAAGAACAGTTAAAAGATAGTGTATTTCAAAATAAAAAACATGAAAGACAGGTATGCTGCACCTTCCATTCCCTTACGTGTCCTTTTAAAATTTGGACATATAAAAATATTGAGCCTGACGGTGAGAAACGGAAAGCATTGGAACTATCATTCATGGATTCCTTTTGCTAAGCTAATATATTGGTTCTTAAACTAATGTACTATTCTCTATTGCTAAACAAACCATCCTATATCAGGCATAAAGTGGTATCTTCTGCTACAGAAATATATATATATATGTTCTATAATATATTGTGTAGTATTTTTGCTCAAGTCAACTATGAAGCATTTCAGGCAAATGTGTTGATACATTTAGTAATATTGCGAACTTTATGTTGTTGAGTTTTTTTAAGTATATATTCTTGAAATACTTATTTTTCACATTATTTCACTCATGAGTAAAGAAGACGTTGAGATAAAAATTCATAACTTCAGCCATTTTTCATTTAAAGTTAAAAATCTTTCTGAACTGAGGAATCAAGTGTGGCTGAATCAGTTTTATTCAGACTTTCCTTCTACTTAAAGCTAAATAGTATTATTAACACAAACATTTAGCTGAAAGGAAAACATGAAAATAACCTCACCATTTGGATTTCATTATGGAAACTTGATCACCTTTGTTCAATGTTCTGCCAGGTGCTGGCAGAAAAAAAGGGCAAGTGAATTTGCATGGGGGCCCTGCAAACACTTCAGCAGTACTGGCTCAGTCCCCAGCCAAATCACCTCTTGAAAGGTTCCCAGTAGGGCACCAATGAGTCCGAAGACAAATGTATTAGGAGAATAAAGAGAGTACCAATTAATTTGGAAAAGATAGCAATTAATAAATCAATGGTAGTTCACTGGGTATCTTGGCAACAGTGTGATGTGCAGCTCTTCTCTTTGTTAAAATGAGTGAATATAAGCTGTGCTGGCACACACTGGAGAGCACTGGTCCTTTTCAGAACTGAAGGAGCCTTGGATGTTGGGGCAGGTGACTTTGGATGCTTCCTAGAAACTTCAGGCTGGAGTTGTGCTGTAGTGTGCTGGAGTAATGTGGATCCAACACCTTAGCTCCATTGCTCTGTTTCCCTGAGGGACACCACCTCCGCATACAAAGGGAGCCAGGATTTGGGATATCTGATGCAATTTTATAGGAGCTAGAAACATGGTGTTAAGATTTAAGCTGGTTTTGCTCTCAAAACTCTGTGAAGGTCCCAGAGACCGAGGGGGTGCAGGGCTGCCATGTGGAGGCTCTGTGCCCATAAACTCTTTGCATACAGGGCTGCATACAGGATTGACTTCTGCCTCTCCTCTGTACCAGGGCCTGGGAAGTGGTACATAGCTTTTTTTCTACCTTGACATAAATAGCACTGTTATAAAATCAGAGCCTCACAGCAATCCGTGCCATTTGTGCTCTTGGCTGCATGAAGACTTGCCTAGATGGAGCACTTCCATTAGGCTTCAAAATGCTAGTGTTGAGTTTTTCATTGTAATTTACAAGAATCTGTGGAACATACAGATAGATTTATCTTCTTTTTATAGCTGTTTCCCTGGACAGAGATACCTTCTAAAACTGATAACTGATTGCAAGGCTTGTCCGCTTTAGGAAACTGTTTTAAATTTGGTGAGAGATAAGAGTCTCATGTCCCAGTCATAAGATTCCTCTAACAGCATATTCTGCAAGCAGCTGTGTCCAGCTCTTCCATAAAGACATTCAGTAACAGATGTCAGGCTTAGAGAGCAAAATATTTAGAAAAAAATGTCTATAGAACAGTTGAATCATCGTAGCTAAAATAATGAGTGGCAGAGGATGCAGTTTAAAATGCTGTAGTCTTGGCAGAGGAGAATATTTTGTAAAGGAATGATTTGTGTCAGTTTTAAACAGAACAAATAATTAAAATTAAATTGTTTAGTTTTGCAGTCTGAGTAACATGCAGAACAGAAGAAATCAATGTAATAAAGTTAATAATTTTGATTCTGTGACTCTTTTATTGAACACTAATTTAGCTGAAAAGCAGATGTGCTCTGATTAGGTGAGCGAATATAGAAATATATTGATTATGAGACTGAAATTCCTTGAAGTGTCCCCTAAAAGAGACTGATGTGTTTTGGTTTGTGTTGGTTTGTTGTGTTTTTTTTTAACAGGAAAAGATCTTATTGGTCTTTCAATTTACACAGAGGTTTATGAGTTGACATCTCAGAAGATAACAGATACTTACTCAGTTGTTTATGAGCTTTTAGGAAACCTGAGTGATATTTTGTTGCATAGCGTTCACAAAAACATACAGAATCACAGTTTGGTTTCAGCTCATAGGCGTAAATCTTGTAAGCAGCTAGAGACTGAAGCAGCTGAGTGCACTGTGAAACACCTGAATTTACATGAAGTCTTACCCTTGGAAATCCTTGCAACTTCACAATCTCTCACGCTTGTATTCATTTTTATTTCTATTTCTATGTTCTGAAACAATGGAATGAAGTTAATCTGTCTCTCAGGACCTCTTAGAATTGCTGCTTCTACTGGTCATGAACCAGCATCCACTCACATCCCTTAAGTCATAAAATTCCATCCTACTTGTCCTTCTCTCTCTGTAATCTGCCAAGACTGTTGAGGTGCCCAGCTTTTTGGCTTGCCAGGGATGCATATAATATATATTAGATAGTTGATGCATGTAAGTAACAAAGACTTTATATATATATATACCTTTAATTAAAACATAAAAAAAAAAAAAAAAGTGAAAGCATAAAACTAGTGGGTTGAACACATGGCTCTAGGAGTTCACCCTGCACTGGATATCCCTTTGGTATAATCAATACAGAGAGTCCCTTTGGAAATGGCTTATGTCATCATTCTCTGTTTTCCTGTGGTAGTCTCTTTTCCTTTCCTGTGAACATCATGGGGAAATGTTACAATAGAAAGCAGTATTAGCAAAATTATTCTCTGTGATACTTGTTAAACAGCGATACAGGGAATCAAGTCAGAAGATGGACTTTTCAGGCTCACTGTTAAAGGCATGCAAAAAGTGTTCTTCTGGAGAGTGAGTGAGTATCTTCTCACACTCTGCAGGTACTTGGCATGATTGGAAGGTGACTGAGACTGCACTCAGTTTTAGGTATAAGGAATACAGAAGAGAAAAGAGAGGTTCGTTATATTTTATAGAAAATAAAAGAAAAAAAGCCTGTGGTGTTGCACTCTTTAATCAGTGAACGTGTGTTCATATAGTGATTGATGTATTCTGCCCTAAGATAAGTGTATAATCCTGTATCTACTCAGATATTTCTTAAAGGGATTTAACTTGAGGTGTGCTTTGGCATACCTTAAACAACACAAATTTGTATTCAGATTTTAAATCTGATCACACATTACATCTACAAAGATAGCATACAACAGCTAAGGGACATGATTTAGCAGAGGGTTGTTAGAGTTAGGATAATATGGTTAGGTTGCGATTGGATTTGATGATCTTTAAGGTCTTTTCCAACCTGAGCAATTCTATGATTCTATGATTAACAATGACAATTTTTCTTCCCCACATATGAGTGTTTGCATGATACTCCAAATATGGTTGGGCAAACTCTTACAGTATTCAGTGCCTTCTAAAGGATGTTGCATCCCAGAGATGTAGAGCAAGGCTAGATGAGAGTACTGAAAAATAATTAAACATCAAGGTTTCTTTCTATGAGTCAGTTAATTAATTTCTTGGCCTTTCCATTTTCTCTCTTTATTTCTTTTCTTTTTTTAACAGAACCTTGGAAAATGTTTTTAACTTCCAAGAGCAAAAACATCTTAGATGCACATATACACATAGTTGTAAATAGGCAGAGCACTTCTGAGAATTATTAGTAGATCTTTTTTCTCAAATCAATGTTTTTTTGTCAGTAGGCAGACCTGTCTCTTATTACAGGCAGACACTGAGTTTTGCCTACACTTCCTGCTAATTGCTGCAAACTGTGAGAGCTTATTCTTAATATCTTAATACTTCATAAAACACGAGAAGTATGTTTTCTGAAAAAAAAAAAAAGAAAAGGAAGTTGAGTATTCATCAAATTATCATGTATTTGAATTGGACAACTTTAGAACATAAACAATTATGATGCAAAATATTTTGGAATATCCTTTTGGAAAATAATGATTCTTAAAAATATATATATATTTGTGTCTATTTTATTTGGACTCACATTAAAGGAACACAATTTCAAGAACGAGAAATTATTTTCTGAAGGTCAGACTGCTTTTTAGGAATCTGAAAATTCTTAAAATTCCAAAAACAGATATTTTCAAAGTCACTTCCATTGACATCTCTTGAGAATGTAAAGGAGAAATCTATTATGAGTTATATGTGTTTTTAGGACAGGACGTGAAAATTAGTCCTTTCTGGTGATTGGAAACCCTACAGTTCAACTAATCAGAAACACATTGTCATTGTTAAAATGCAGTTCTTAATTTCTAACAAGTCTTCTTTTCCACCAATGCAGAAAAAGTAAAAAAAAAAAAACAACAAACAACAACAACAAAAAACCCTTTCAACGTGTTACCCAGAATCCATTTTTTTTATTATTAGAACTAAGGACTGGTGGAGTATCTTAGCAAAGAAACCAAATACCATAACAAATTTAAAGGTATGAGAAGGCCCAGTGAAGTTAGAATAATTTCTGTGCTTTTAACCACAGCTAGATCTTACCTCTAACTATCTGAAATTTAAACTATTATCTGGTATAAATAACAATACAATAACAGTACAAATGAATATGAACAATAATAACAAAGATTCTTAATAGAATAATTTATTTTTTTAACTTGCCTTTTATTTTTTAAAAAAGTAGTGCACCCTTCTATTCCTAGTGAGCTTTGAATTTACTCTACACTGTTTGAATCCTTAGGTGACTGATTTTCCTTATGTCCTCTGAACTAACTATACAGATACTGCAAGCAAAAATAAACCAACATGGCAGTGTTTAATTCTATAAGAAGACCTTTTATTCAGTAAGAAAGATTTAGCAAGATTTAGTGTTATGTATCAGCAGAAAAATCCTGCCAAGCAATAGGCACAATATTAATGTTTATGGAAAAATCCATGTCTTGATTTTTCCCAGTATTTTGTCTTTCTAAAGCATGTGTTGCCTTCCAGATATCTTAGAAAACATTTTATTTTTATTAGTTTTTAGTTTGTTATGTGAGCTTATACAGCTTTCATGTGGCAGATATTTATTCTTATGATACATTTTTACCACTAAATACAGTAAATTGAAGTCAAAGAAATTGTTTTCAGAAAGAGCTCAAAATGTATGTTTGTTGTAATCAAATTTCTTTCCTGAGTGCTGGAACAAAATCAGTAGAGAAGATAGCTATACAAGACAAGATGAGTCACTAGAGATTCGGGATGGTGCTGCAGAGGTGAGTGATATGGGGGTTGTACTCTGGAAGTCAGCGTAGCTCCATAACTGTCAGGTCATCAACTGTATCACACCATGGCATCAGTGCAGGTGTCTTGTCCCAGGTGGGACTAGCAGCTTGGATCTCAGGGTGATGAAAAGCAAGCCAAGTACATTACAGCAAACACAAGTTTTTGGGGAGCAGCTGAGAGAATTGGGATTGTTCAGCCTTTGGAAGAGAGGTTCAGGGGAGATTTTATCACTCCCTACAACTCCCTGAAAGGAAGTTGTGGCAATGTGGGAGTTGGCCTCTTCTCTCAGGTAACAGTAACAGAAGAGATCATGGCCTCAAGTCAGACCAAGGGAGGTTCAGAATGGATAATAGTAAAAATTTCTCAGAAGGAGATCTCAGATTATACACTGGAACAGATGCTTAGGGAAGTGGTGGAGTCACTGTCCCTGCAGGTGTTCGAGAAACATGAAGATATGGCACTGGAGGACATGGTTTAGTGGGCATGTGTTGACAGTTGGACTAGATAACTACTGAAGTCTGTTCCAATGTTAATGATACTAAGATTCTCTGGTTTTCTGATCTCTGTCAGAACAGATGAAAGCCTCCTAGCAATAAGATCCCAGTGCACCACAGACCCATTTCTAGTTTTGTTACGTCACCCACAGATGTGTGCCTGTACATGTAATATTTGGCCTTTCCACAGGTTACTCATTTGCTGTCGGAGCAGTTTTACTCAGCGAACTGGCTTACTGTCTGCTGTTTCCTCCTCACAATGAAAGGAGTTTCTGCAACAAAGTAAATAAAATTTTCTACTTAAAATATGATAAAAAGTAATATTTGATATTGCCTCTTGACAAATCTATTATTCTCTTAAGTATATAGGCCTCCATTTTGCTTAACAGTCATTTATAAAATTTATTTTTCTCATTTTTACTCATTAATCAGATATGGCTTTGTAAGATTAATGACTTAAAACAGCAGTTTGTAGAAGTAGTTGATTGTTAATCAGAAAGTTGGTCAGTACAGTGAAGCTGAAAACTGAAGAAATATTATCTAAATGATCCTAGTGGTCTTTTCTAACCCAAACGATTCTCTGATACTATTCTATTCTAAAAGGACAGAAGCTGGAGGGAATTAGTCCCAGTGTGTATTGCCTCATTTGTCATTCACATTTTTAAGGGGCATTGAGGCTAAATCTACTGCCAAGAAAGCTTATTACAGTGAGGAGCTTTTCTTAATAAATGTGGTTTGTTCAAATATTTTCAGCTTTCCCAAGTTCATTCTGTTCATTCTTCTGGCATAGAATTTTCTCCATCTTTAGAACTTTAAAGTAATGTTTGTGTAGTCATTGCTTACTTTTTAAAGAGAAGCCAGACAACTTAGTTGACCCCACACATCCTAAGAGTGGGCTGAAGCCTTCAGTGACTGAACATCTATGTTTTCACTGCTAGAAACAGTAGACAGTTTATGGCACATTTTATCCCATTGCTCTTGATTTGATTTTCATTCTGAGACTGAAAGCTTAAATGTTTTCTTTTCCAAACCCTGTCTTTGAAGAAGGCTTACTTTTTCCACATAGCTTGGAATAGCTTTTCTGCAAAATTTCTGACATACTAGTATCCAGGAGGAATCTATCTCAGTGTGGAATGCAAAAGTGACCATTGAAGCAATGCCAAATGGAGTTCTTGGCCCTTGTCTCTGAGTGGGTGTTAAATCACCTTTTAACAAGAAGCAGTTTTCAGTATTTCACTTATCACATATGATATTGATGACTGAGCAAATAACAAGAATCAATAAAATGTACGCTAACATCTAATATGATATTTCTAAGAGGAAAAAAAACTTATTTTACAAGATTTCCATTTTTCATCTTCTTTCCTGTTATGTATTTGATACTGTCTCCCACGGCATCCTTATAACAAAGCTGAGGAAGTGTGGGATAGATGAGTGGACAGTGAGGTGGGTTGAGAACTGGCTGACTGGCAGAGCACAGAGGGTTGTTGTTGGCGGTGCAGAGTCTGGTTGGAGGCCTGTAACTAGTGGTGTTCCCCAGGGGTCGGTGCTGGGTTCAGTCTTGTTCAACATCTTCATCAATGACCTTGATGAGGGGATAGTGGCCACCCTCAGCAAGTTTGCTGATGATACGAAGTTGGGAGGATTGGCTGACACGCCTGAAGGCTGTGCTGCCATTCAGTGAGACCTGGACAGGCTGGAGAGCTGGGCAGAAAGAACCATGAGGTTTCAACAAAAGCAAGTGTAGAGTCTTGCATCTGGGGAGGAATAATTGCATGCACCAGTACAGGTTGGGGGATGACCTGCTGGAAGCAGCTCTGCGGAGAGGGACCTGGGTGTCCTGGTGGACACAGTTGGCCATGAGCCGCCAGTGTGCCCTTGTGGCCAAAAAGGCCAATGGCATTCTGGGGTGCATTAAAAAGAACGTGGCCAGCAGGCCGAGGGAGGTGATCCTCCCCCTCTACTCTGCCCTGGTAAGGCCTCATCTGGAGTACTGTGTCCAGTTCTGGGCTCCCCACTACAAAAAAGACAGGGACCTCTTGGAAAGAGTCCAATGGAGGGCCACAAAGATGGTGAAGAGCCTGGAGCATCTCTCCTATGAGGAAAGGCTGAGTGAGCTGGATCTGTTTAGCCTTGAGAAGAGAAGACTGAGAGGGGACCTGATCCAGGTCTATAAATATCTAAGGTGTGGGGGGCAGAGTGGCGAGGCCAGACTGTTTTCAGCGGTATGTGGAGACGGGACAAGGGGAAACGGCCGAAAATTGGAGCATAGGAAGTTCTGCACAAATGTGCGCAAGAACTTCCTTACGGTGAGGGTGACGGAGCACTGGAACAGACTGCCCAGGGAGGTTGTGGAGTCTCCTTCTCTGGAGATATTGAAGACCTGCCTGGATGCCTACTTGTGCGACCTGGTGTAGGGAACCTGCTTTGGCAGGGGGGTTGGACTCAATGATCTCTGGAGGTCCCTTCCAACCCCTACAATTCTGTGATTCTGTGATTCTGTGATGTATCATAGAATCATAGAATCATAGAATCATAGAATCATAGAATCACAGAATCATAGAATGGCTGGGTTTGAAAGGGACCTCAAGGATCACCAAACTTCAAGCCCCCTGCTGCATGCAGGGCCACCAACCTCCATATCTGATACTACACCTATATGTACCCTATATACAGCTCATAGATCAAACATCTTGATAGAGAGATCATCTGGAAGATTTGTTTTAATTTCATTATGTTCCTACTAAAAATACTGAATCCATCTCTTCTCTGCTGCAGAGGTCCTGACTTGATATCTTCTCCTTTTTCCCTGCTCAGGACACACTGCTAATCCTACTTGCTGAATGAAGTCCATGCCTTCACATGCAAGATGTTGCTCTTGGGGAACAGAAATCCCAGATATGTGTACAGAGTGAGAGAAGAATTCCTCTTGAGCAGTGCTGCAAATAAGGTCTTGGGGATCCTGCTGGATGAAAAGGTGGACATGAACCAGCTGTGTGTGACTGCAGTCTGGAAGGCCAATGGTATTCTGGGCTGCATGAACAGAGGGGTGGCCAGTAGGGAGAGGAGGTAACTGTCCCCCTTTGCTCAACCTCATCTGGAGTTTGGTGTCCAAGTCTGAGGTCCCTACCATATGAAAGATATAGAGCTGTTGGAGCAGCTCCAGCGGAGGACATGAAGATGCTAAGAGGGCTGGAGTACCTCTCCTGTGAAGAAACATTGAGGGAGCTGGATTTGCTTAGCTTGAAGAAAAGAAGACTTCAGGGAGACTTCACTGTAGCCTTCTGATACTTAAAGAGAGCTTGTAAGCAGGAGAGGAACTGACTTTCTAAATGGCCTAATTCTGATATGACAAGGGGGAATGTTTTAAACTAAAAGAGGAGAGATTTAGATTAGAAGTTAGGGGGAAAATTTTCACTCAGAGATAGCGGTGAGGCACTGGCACACACTTTCCAGGGAAGTTGTGGATGGCTAATCCACGGAGGCAAACTGATGTTGTGCCTGATCTAATGGCTGGCAACCCTGCCCACAGCAGGGGGGCTGAAGCTAGTTGATCTTTAAGGTCCCTTTCAGTACAAGCCATTCTATGATTTTATGATTGCTATTTACACATTTTCATATCCAATTAGAATAGGAGGGATCAATCTCTCTCAGTCCTGTTGCTGCTTTTAAAGTCAGTATGGCTTCTTCTCATCCTTGTATAGAGCAGTCATCATTGAGCAAGCATAACACAAAAGACAGCCAGTAAGTCTACCACCAATATGTTTGATAACAGAAAGACACCTAAATATTTTTTGTTGGGCAGGCTGGACGGAATGGATCAGCCCTCACTGCTTTCTGAAGCACAGCTTGAGTGCCACTCTGCCGCCATATCCATCAGTGCTCTGCTTTTTCCACTTTGTTTTTTTCACCTTTCTGTTTTGCAGCCCTGAGATAACAGTCTCTTTCCCAAAAGTCCCAGTTCTGTAATTTTACCTTTTTTACTCTGTGTGGCTCTGTTATACATACTTGCTCACAGATGCTGGTGTGTACAAGATGTGGCACAACAAAAAAGGATTTGAAGGTTGATGGCTACTGAGGCTTGTTTTCAGTTTCTTCCTCACTTCTCCTCTGAGCTGCTTCATCTTAGCAATTATTTTCTTCCCTCATGTCCTCTCATTCATGAACAGCTCTGCTGACTTCCTATGAAGAGTCCTTTTTCTGCTTCAGTACACTGCTTTGGACACATACTCATTCAAAAAGACAGAAAGTAAGGAAAATAAAGTGATGAAAATATGATCTGTCCATACAGAAAAGGTAATCCTGTCTTTGTTCATGAGGGAAAAGGGAAGAGTGGATGTGGAAGAATGTGAATGAACACCAGCTGTACTGGAGAAATGTATCATACTGCCTAGCAACATGAAACCACACAAACACAAAAACACAAAACTGAACAAAAACATATAAAACCAAAGGAAAAAAAAAAGTGGAATACTAACAAAGAGAATGCAATCTTCCAAATTCCATTATCTGTGGTGACAACTAACTGGAGGATGTCTTTTGTAGAAAAATGTAAATGAATCATTCAAATAAAGAAAGAGAAAGAGGGGGATTAGACTGATAACCTTTTAAGAAGTAGCCACATAATAAGTTGGAATTAGATGAAAGTGGAATGGGTGTCATGAATTACAGTCTAATTTTTCTTTTATTTTCCTTCATTGCTTCTTTACATTCAGATTGAAAGCCTATTAGTGAGAGTTGGAGATTAAGGCAACAAAGGTAGCCTCGTGGCTCCCTGATCAAGTGGAGCCTGTTGATGAAGCCTTCTTCCTCCAGCTACAAGATGTGTCGTGATCACAGGCTCTCATCTTGCTGGGCCTGGGCTGTAGCGACCGTGTAGTAGTGCAGTTCAAACTCTTGGGGGTTATCAGACAGGCAAAGATTAAAATCAGGATTCTAAACTTTAGGAAAACCAACACCCAATCCTTCAGGGAGTTAGTCAACAAAACCTCCTGGGATTCTGTCCTCAAAGACAGGGGAGCAGAGCAGAGTTTCAGAATAGCTCTACTTCCTCAGGTAGAGGAAGTTAGGAAAGGAAAGCAAGAGATCAGCATGGCTGAGCCAGGACCAGCTAGTCAAGCTGGAGAGAAAGAAGAAAATGCACAGGCAGGAGAAGCAGGGACAGGTACCCTAGGAGGAGCACAGCAATGTTGCTAGGCTGTGTAGGGATGGGGTCAGAAAGGCCAAAGCCCAGCTGGAACTCAACTTGGCAAGGAATGCAAAGAACAATAAAGACTTCTATAGGTACATGTAAGCCCTAGTTACCTATGAACACTAAGTAGGAAATAATTTTCTGCCTCTTCCTTCCCTGACTTGGAGAGTAGTGCATGTTCACAGTTTTGGAAATGCTTCAAAACATTACATTTTGGCAGGCAGGGAGGCTTAGTGAGCATGGGAGTCCCACTGAAGGTGTTTGTATGCTGTGACACAGTAATTGGACTTTTGTTTATCTGTGGAGCTCTAAAACATATTTCGCTAAATAATCTTTTTTTTTGTCAGTTTTCTTATTTTAAGAGATCAGGGAGATGACTCATACATAGACCATGCTATTTTTTTCTTTCTGTTGCTTCAATCCAGACTGGCAGGAGAGAATCCTTGAATTTTTTCGGTAAAGGTTGACAGAAAAACAAGAATTCTGTTATTTGAAAAGATTGGTGGTTTTATTCCAGAGTAACTACTGAGGGAAAAAGGTCAGAGAGAAATTCCACGGGTATCAGCATTATAGACCTTACCTGAAAAACTAGTAAAGCTACATCTGATCTCCCGATTCAAAGAAGATGTCTTCTTCCCTTGTTTTAAGCTGAAATTCCACTCTGGATACAAAGGGCAAGGCTAGAGAGATTTTATTTTTAAGACAAAAATTGTTCCTATTCTTAAAATATTATTTGGTAAAATATGTATTATTTTTTTCTGGCTGATATTACTTCTGTGTTTCATTTTTATCTGTGTAAATCAGAGTGCAAAAGTGACAGCAATTCACATCTCTTGGCATTGGACTCTTGGGAAGTGGAGTCCTATTCCACCTTAGGGTCATTGTGATTATGTTTCCTTACTATTGCTAATATTGAAATCTATCATGAAATTTGTATTGTGTCTTGAGATTGTTAACTCATCTGACTATTTCTTAGTAGATGAGCGTACTATACCTGATTCAAATAGGGAATGCAATTACTTAAGGTGGATTTTTTTCAGACAACATAGCATGTACATACGTACCTTAAACCATGGGAATAAATATAATTGTTAGAATCCAGAGCAAAACTCTTGTCATTTTAAAGTCTGTGGAAAAGCTGCCAGAGTTAAGACATATCAGGATTTCTTCCCAGTTTGCCATTGCAAATACTTAAAAATAATAATTGAGAATAAATTTCTCGTGACTATTCCGCAATATTTGCTTAAAACATGAAGCTTCCAGTTAAAGGTTTCCATCAAGCTTTTTATATTTTTATATATTTTTAATTTTAATTATATAATTAGCCTATCTGAAAAAAAAAAAAAAAAATCACGATGCGTTGGGAATACAATGAAGTGAATCATACTTTAAATGTCATCCTAGCAAGATATCTCCTTACCTGTATTCTCTAAAACTCCCATCTCTGAGTTATGCTGAAATTTGTTAATCTTTCTTCTGAGTTCAGTGTGTTTTGAATCTGGCAAAAGGAAGCAGCTTTCATCTGAAGATCTTCCAATGTTAATTTAATGTCATTGATAAAGATAATTTAAGCATTTTAAAATGCTAAATAATTTTGAACTATCCAAGTACATCTTCCATCTGATATCAACATAGTAGTGCATTCCAAATTTTAACGTATAAATCTTAAAATCTTCCTTACTTGCCTGTTTTTATAAGCAACTGTTAGGGGACAAAAAAAAGCAAAGATTGCCTTTTGAACACAGCTTCAGTGCTCTCCACAACAAATACTGAACTATTATGGAATATACCAAGAAAGTCCATTTCCTAACCTCACAGAGCCTGGTGGCTTACAGTGTCAGAAAGTCCAAAGGCAGCTTTGCTTTAATGCTATGGTGAGGCTGAATGTACAGTGGGGTGCACAGTCACTAAGTATAAATGCACTCAGTAGCACTACAAAAGGAAAATCCATTAGGAAATGACTAGAGAAGGATCAGAGATACCAACAGTTGAGGAAAGGAAAGTGGAGAAAAAGTAGGAATGCATGAATGGATAAATAATAGGACAAAAAAAAGCCAGAGTGGACAGGGCGAAGAAGGGCAAGAAAATGTATGTGTGCGGGCATGAAAGAATGTGATTCTGAGAGACAGATATCTCCTTCCTTCCAAAAACAGAAAGGATGAGGTAAACTGAAAGAGAGCTAAGTATTGAAGGAGTAGGTAGACCTAAGAAGCCTAGCAAACATTTTCTGAAATGAAGACTTGGTAGACCGTATATACCTCAAGAAGGTGTGTAAAGACTGCAGCAAATGTCTGGGGCCTGCCCATTAGTACAGAATATTTTCCAGATATTTCTTGATCCTGCTGTAGTTTTACTAGCATGTTTATAATTGTTTTGCCACAAAACTAAGGAAGAACATAGTAGAGAAAGAGAAAAGTCAGCACTTCTCATTACTTTATTTACTTGTTACTGTAGTTAATTAAGTTGAGTTAATGGTATATTTTAAAAATTATTTTCAAGAAAAGCTTAAACATAATGCCACTTCCAAAGTGAGGATTTCCTTGGAATAGACATGATAACCTTGACATGATAACATGATCTGCTCTCAGACAAAAAATAAGAAAGGTCTATGACAAAGAACAATTCTTAATTCTACTGGGAGTGATACAGCTGCTATAATCATATTTTGTCCATATTATGGGACCCATCCAAAGAGCTGAAGTCTGTAGCCACCAAACATTACTGAACGCTTGGGGAAACAGGTCTTGTAATCACACAATACATCTAGGACTGAGGACTCTGAACCAGAGTAGGAGAAACAACTCACTAATTATGTGAATGAATGAAATACTGGATGTGGAAATGTAAGGGTAGAGGAAGGATTTCTGTTTTCGCATTAGAAAATAAGCTCTCGTGAAAAACAAGCATTGCCCTTGTTAAACTGTTTGTTGAGCCAATGCACGGGCAAGTGGAGGAAGGAGTCGATTCACCAAAGCAGGTGACAGAAGGTTAGTCTCCATAATCTATTTTTTGGCTCAGTGCTAGAAGAGAGATTTTTCAGGGTACAATGCCTTTATGAGACACAGCTGGGCTAAAATTAGCCTTTAAGACTATTGCCCTTCCATCCACTATAAATTATCATTAAGGTATATTCGATTTTGTTTATGGCCACCAGTATAACTTTCAAGGGATATATTTACTTAGTGAAGCTTAATACATCTTCAGATAATAGTTTCTATGGACAAGGTCAAAGAAAATTCTCTTCCTGAAGTACAGAGCAAGGGCTTTGCAACAGGCACTAAAAATTCTGTGGGGCAAAAAAAAAAACTACAAAGGAAAGCAAAATCCCAAATAACAGTAAAAAAAGATTTAAATCTATTCAGGCTCTAGCCCCAATACACACTATTAATATGTACTGCTTCCAGTCAGTTCAAATCAGGTATTCCGGCACTTTTGCATAAGTAAAAAGTTTGTCTTGCTTCAAAGCAAATATAAAAGAGTAGTAGAAAAAATAATTAAAATGTTGCATTTTAAACAGCATTGAAAAATAAAGCAGGCTAAATGGTGTAGAGAATCAAGGAGGAGATTAAATTGAAATTCATTGCTTCCATCTTATACTATCATATTTTCTCCCTTATGGAGCTACTTGCAAAAGTCCTGCTTCTCTCAAACTGGCTGCAGAAGGTGGAGACTAGGACCCCAATTTACATGCAGATTGATTCTCTTGTTCTTCAAGGGGATCTAGTTTACTCATCTAGTTCATATGCCAAAGAACTGATGCATCTTTCAATAATGAAATTACTTAAACTCTGTGATCAAGGCCACTTGCACTCTTTATGCTTGCCTTTTTTTCAGAACAGAATTTAAATATATGCATCTGAAAAAGTGTATTTCAGGAAATATGTATTTCCTCGAATATAACTCATCCTAAATGTTGTTAATCATTCTGCCTATCAGTTGAATACTGATAAGGCTGAATAATACCTCAGTTTACAGACAGTACCTTAGCTCATACAGTATAAATTTGTGCATAGGTGTAATATGTAAGAAGCAAAGTCCTTATTAATGAAGTGATAAAATCCAAATTAGGAAATATATCTATTGACAACCTGATGGCCCTTTATAAAGAATACATTTTATAAAACTTTGTTTGTTTATTTATTTTTCTGATTTAATGATCACTTCAGCAAAACAAAGGGCTTTACGCATTTTGTTTTAGTAGCTCAAGACATAAATTTGTTCATATCTCCACCCAAAATCCTTGCTTACTTTGATTTACCCACCTCTATTGCTTCCCACTCACTCTTTCCCTGCTTGCTGTGATTTTTCCAGCCTTCATTTAAAAAACAAAACAAAACAAAACAAAACAAAACAAAAAAACCCTTGTAGGTAGGGAAGAAGAGATAAAACTGGAGAATTCTGAAAGCAGTCAAAATGTTGGTTGTGTCATTCCAGGACTCTGGACAATATGGATGATGCCAGAAAGAATGGTAAGGACCCTAACAAGTTTATTATTGTTATTTTCTTTTAAAAAATATATATTTTTTCTTTTACTGAGCAATACTAATTAAATTAATATACTATAATGTAATTTCCACAAGATTTGGAGACTAGACACTAAAACGTTGATTCTTAGGTCCCAGGGACAAATTCAAGCCAGAGGAAACAATAATTTTGCTGAGTGTATTCAAAATACAGATGCCAACCCACAGTCTGAATTTCAGATCATTTTTCAACTCTTTATAAAGTTCTGAGGTTTTTTTTTTCCTCCATTTTATGATCATTTTGTGCACATGCAAGCATATCTGCAGGATAAAACATGAAGAAACAACTTAATAAGTCATAAAGTTTTGTACTTCTGAAGGCTGACCTTTGAAAATTTCCTATATGTCACCATCTGGAACCACAGAATACTTTTTTAACATTAAGTCATATTTATGTGAGGACTGTAAACAGAATTTTTCACAACTGTAAGAATAATTCAATGCAATTCTAAAATATATATATATAGATAGATAGATAAATGACTTTATCTGAAGAAAAAGACATAGAATTCAGGAATATATTCCTCTTGTAGCTTCAGCAATTACTTCAAGGCTAGTCCTAATATTTGAGGAATGTGCCTCTGGTTCCGCATATCCAAATGCTGCCTTCACAGATTTCCCAGCCAAAAATACTGTGCCATTCTTTCAGAAATTTTTTAATACTGTAGAATAATACTCAGACAAATCTCACTATTCCTGAATTTTAAAGCACAGTCAATCTGGTGGTACATTAAGCATTCATGTTAATAAAGCAATTCAAAGAACAGATTGTCAAATACACCATAGTTGGATTTACTCAGCCAGAGACTAGATTTACCCAAAAGTTTAAAAAAAATAAAGCCCAAAAATATCCAAATAGTGTATTTATGATATTCACATGTAAGTAAAGATCTCACACAACTCATAGAGATGTAGTTTACAACAGTTAAATGTGGTTATGCAAAGGAAGGTGAGTACTGTCATTGTTGAATAATGTATGGACAGAGTGTGAAGGCATTATTTAGCATCAAGATTCAGGTTGAAATATTTTTTATTTCAGCAACAACTCACAGAATCATAGAAACATAGAGTCATAGAATCATAGAATGGCTTGGGTTGGAAGGCTCCTGAAGAACCATTAACTCCCCTGCCACAGGCAGGGTTGCCAACCACTGGATAAAGTACTAGGTCAGATTACCAGGACCTCATCCACCCTGGCCTTAAACACCTACAGGGATGGGGGATCCACATCTACTATATACCTATGTAAAAAGTTGATTTCCCTCATGTTTATAAACTCCCTTTAAATATTAGAGGGCAACAATACATCTGACAGAGTCCTCTCAGGTTTGCTCAAGATGCCAACAAAGTAATTTGTAGATTATAGGAACACAGAAAAATCTTCACTACAATTATTCATTATTCTATAACTTGTTAAAAAGTAATACCTATTTCCTGACTAAAAAAAAAAATAATAATTTTTGTTGAGTAGCAAATGAACAAACATGAAGTGAAAATGTTAAGAAAGCAGCTTTCCAAATAAGATCGGAATCTTATTGCAAACTTAAAGATGGCATGTCTCTGTCAAGAATAATTGCTTTGGAAATTGCCTTTGGTTATGGGACACCCATCCATATGAAAGGCCCTAAGGAGGATACTACAGCCACATCAGCCTGACCTTGGTGCCAGGAAAGGTCATGGAGCAGACCATCTTGAGGGAGGTCACACAGCATGTGTGGGACAACTGGAGGATCAGACCCATTCGGCACGGATTCATGAAAAACGGGTCCTGCTTGACCAACCTGATCTCCTATGATCAAGTGACCCAGTTGGTGGACAAAGGAAAGGACAGTCTACCTTGACTTCAGTAAAGTCTTTGACACTGACTCCCACAGCATTCTCCTGGGAAAGGTGGCAGCCCATGGTCTTTGCTGGGTAAAGAAGTGGCTAGTTGAGAACTGGGCCCTGAGGGTGGTGATAAATGGAGTTTATCATTCAGCTGGTAGCAGTCACCAGTGGTGTTCCCCAGCGTTCTGTACTGGGGCCTATCCTGTTCAATATCTTTATTGATGATCGGGATAAGGGGATTGAGTGCACTCTCAATACATTACAGATGGCACCAGCTGGCAGGAAGTGTTGATCTGCCTGGGAGTAGGAAGGCCCATCAGAGGGATCTGGACTAGCTAGATAGCTGGGCTGAAGCCAATGGGATGAAGGTCAATGAGATCAAGTGCCAGCTCCTGACCTCTGGCCACAACAATCCCAGGCAATGCTACAGGCTTGGGGCAGAGTGACTGGAAGACTGTGTGGATGAAATGGACCTGTGGGTATTGACTGATGCTCAGCTGAACATGAGCCAGAAATGTACCCAGGTGGCCAAGAAGGCCAATGGCATACTGGTTTATATCAGAAATAATGTTGTCAGCAGGAGCACAGAAGTAATCATACCCCTTTACTCAGCTCTGGTGAGGCCACACCTTGAGAATTTTGTTCACCTTTGAGTCCCTCTTGACAAGAAAGACACTGAAGCCCTGGAGTGTGTCCAGAGAAGGGCAAAAAAGCTGGTGAGGGGTATAGAGCACAAGTCTTATGAGGAGCAGCTGAGGCAGGTGGAACTGCTTAGTCTGGAGAAAAGGAGGCTCAGGGGAGACCTTACAGCTCTCTAAAGTAGGTTGTGGTGAGGTTCGGGTGAACTAGAGGGAACAACCACAAGAGTTGTGCCAGGGAAGTTTCAGGTTGGACATTAAAAAGAATTTCTTCTTTTGAAGTTGTCAGGCTCTGGAGCAGGCTGCCCAGGGAGGTGGTGGAGCCACTGTCTCTGGAGGTGTTCAAGAAATATTTACATGCTGTACTGAGGGACATGGTATAGTGGAAAATATTGCTGGCAGGTCAGTTGTCAGACTAGATGATCTTGGAGGTCCTTTCCAACAGATTCTGTGAATCTATGAGATTTTTTATTTGTTAAACTAAATCATGTTCTATTAGCTGTAAACTTATCTGTCATTTAGATAAAAGACCAGATCATCTGTTCTAAGCCTAGAGACTGTCTCATTAAAATTACATTATTATCAATTATTAGGAATATTTTCTTTTCTTCTAATTATTAAAAAGAAAGCATACTTTAATCTGTCGGTATTTGTTTTTCCCTTTGCCATGCTTACTTTGGTCACCTGCACCTCTCACCTAGCTGTTATTAAGCACCAGCTGTAACATATTACAAACTTTAGGATACAGTTGGAATATGGTTTACAGAAGAAAAAAAAAGTTGGATTTTGGGAAGTGGGCCATTAACACTTTGTGATCTCTGCATAAATTATCTACAGCTGTTAATATTAATATAATAGATGCTGAATGACTCATGAGTACTGCAGAACTGAGCAGTATCATCCAAGTAGTTGATCAGTTTTAGGTCCCAGAATAGGTTACAATCAGTGTTTTCACATATAAATGCAGGACTTTACTTCCGTGGCACAGATACAAATGAGTATTATACAACAGGAAAAGTCACATTCAAAAGAGCAGGAGAAACAGAGTTAATTTTTACCAAAGAGCCTGCCAGCAAAAAAAAATGAAAGGAGTTTTGCAGCAATAACCTCAACCTCAAAACAACCTCTTTGTGGAGTCAGTACTAATGCTTACTGATGTTTTACCTGGCACCCAAGGGCAGTTCTTCCAGGTTTAAATAAAATTCAAGAGCATCTGCAAAGGCACAAAGCATGCAAAACCCATGGAACGATTTTCTATATTTCTTCCTGTTACTTCTACCACGTTACTGCCCAAACCTGCCAAGCTCTGTTAATTTTTTCATCAGTGCAAGATATTGTCTGTGGAAGAAGTGTGTCAAGATATTATTATAAAGCTCACTACATGTAAGAGTCCTTCTGTGAACAATAATGAAGTAATGAAGTAATGAACCAAATTTCTGGGCCACTATTTCCACTCTGCACAGAAAGAAATATTTATTACTTAAGATGCCTTTAATGGTCCAACTTTTCAGACTAGAAAGAGGCGGAGGGAGGAAGGCATAATTACATTTTGGACTTCAACTTGTTCAAGTAGTTCTGAGTCACTTCAGGAAAGAGGAAAAGACAAGGCTTCATTGAAAATGGAGCTCCTGACTCTTGCAGTGCAAGTTGTCAGAAGTGGCAGCCTTACGTGCTGGGGCAAGCATGCTTTTCAGCAGGCCTTGCAGTCCTATTTTCTGATTATCTCCACAACTTGTATAAGGTTCTAATGCTTCATGGTACTCCAAGTATCAAGATTTCCTTCCCCCGTTCAGGGACAGAAGCTGAAGAAGAGATGTTATATGTGGAGACCTCAGGACACTCACCCTAATACTGGTATGTGCTAAGAGGATTACTTCATTTAACTAGTAGGATTTTCTAGTTCTTTGGTGTAATTTGAGGGATTTCTAAATGAAAAAGTGACTGTTTGTTTGAATGATGATTTTAATTTAATTATGCAATATCAAAAAGAGAAATCCTTGGAAATAATTTTTCAAGCAGGCTTTTGTTTTAAAAGCTCCATAAAAGATTTTTCTCTCTCTGTCCCTTCAGATTCAGAACCCTTCTGGCACTTGAGATTGGATCTTAAATCTATCCCATCACTTCTCCTTTTAGAAATACATCACAGCTTTTGCATTAAGTGCCAGTTGCCCATTTGAAAGATCTGAATGGTATCAAATACACACCTATTTCATCAATAAGGCACAAGTAATTGCTATTTGAGTGTGTTATCTTTTCCTTAGGGATTGTTTCCCTTATCTGCCCATTGACTGGAATATCTGTGATTTCTGACAGCAAAATGATCATCCATCTTGTAGTTGAGGCTAAAACCATGTATACTGAGTGTCTCCTCCAGGAAGTCAAAAACCCTTCCTTTCTTTCTGTCCTCTCTGAAAACTCCCAATATCTCAACCTTAAAATTCTTATCTTCTCTGTTCCAGGTGCCCAGAATCTTAAAAAAAAAGACTTAAAAATCAGAGCCCTGCATACAAGAACTTCCTACCCTAAATTCAGTAAATAACTTCCTTTCTCCACCGCAGCTGCATTTCCACATCCTGAATAAGAACTGCATAGATTTTGGTTAGGACTAAACGTGATGATCCTTTTTTGCTCTAAATTCTATTTGTTATTTTAAAAAGAAGGGAGCATGGAAGTATCTTACAGGCAACTTAAATAAACCTCTTTTGCATGTTCTTCCCTTTGAGATTTGGCAGCTTATTCAAATGTGATTAAGCAACTGCACTTCTCAGAAGTCAGTTAAAAAGTAGTTTCTTAGAGTGCAAACCAGCTGCCTACGGGCACTCTCACTTCTCAAGTAGTTCAGCGCTTTATGTATTCACTGTAAAAAGCATGAACAAGTATCACTCAGAGCTTAAGCAGGGAGTCAGCACAACCCCGGGGTTCTCCCCAAATGATAGTACTGGAGGTAGCAAATAGTGCAGCAAGTCAACGATATTTGTGCAAAGGATGGATGAGATGCTATTTTTATTCTTAGATGCAAACTTCTTTCTCTTTCTGTCTTCGTCTCTCTCTCTCTCTCTTTTTTCTTTTCTTTTTTTTTTTTTTTTAATGCAACAGAATCGCAGAATCAGAGAATCATGGAAGGCCCGGGTTGGAAGGGACCTCAAGGATCATGAATCTCCAACCCTCCTACCACAGGCAGGGCCACCAACTTCCACATTTAATGCCAGACCAGGCTGCCCAGGGTCCCATCCAATCTGGCCTTGAACACCTCTACAGACGGGGCATCCACAGCCTCTCTGAGCAGCCTGTTCCAGCACCTCACCACTTTCTTGGTAAAGAACTTCCCCCTGCTATCCAACCTAAATCTTCCCTTCTTCAACTTAAGACCACTTCCCCTTGTCCTGCTGTTATCTACCCTTTCAAAGAATTGAACATACAACAGAAAATTAAATCAAACTCAATTTTTGTATAAAATATATTTCTTTTCCACACTTGACACACATGCACACAAATAGTAATTTGTCATCCTCGGAAAAACACAAGAAAATTAATACTGAGTTGTCAGAGTTAACAAACACTGCCTGGGGGAGATGCACAAACTGCTCTAGTATGAGCTTTGTATATTAAAAGCAAAGTTAAAAGTTTCCAATCAATGCTGTATGGCAAAGATTTGGAAATAAGATGTGGAAAGTTGGGGGTTGGACTCTAGATGTCCCTTCCAACCTCTACAATTCTATGATTCTGTACAAAAGTATGTACAGAGGCTTGAACGTATTTTGAATAAGCAGATCTATAAGACACAGATATAAGCTTTCCCTTTTTCTAACTTTTACTCAGCAGTAGGCAATTAGCAAAAGTACAGTCTGCTTATAGTTTCTAGGTCTCTGTGCTGGGCGTTAGGTTGCTGTAGCAGGAGATACAACATGACCTATTCCAGGTGAGTGCAGACCACTTCATAGTTGGAACTACATTAGGGGGAAAAAAAAAGAAAAAAAGAAAAAAAAAAGTAAAATCTGACAAATTAAGATCCAGAGGAAGGAGAGAGGAATCTGCAAGAAATAAAAGGAAGGAACAGTTTTTTCAAGGGATTTTGTAGCTATGTGTTGCAAAGTACTAAAAAAAGAGAAAGGTTCTGTGATTTTTGTGTATGGAGAACAGAAAACTAACTGCTACGCAACTTCCAAATGGTATTCTTGCCCCACTCCGATCATGCTCTGGAGTAGATTCCCTATAAAAGCACTGGGATTTCTAATACTACTGTAAATAAAAAAAATAAAGGAGGAATTTGAGAGTTTTCTATGTTAGTGCACTGGTATGACCAATAATACAGTGACCCTGAAGTAGTCAATATATTCTTTCTTTTTTTGCTTCTAAAGTGGCAGGAAGTGCATGCTTTGACTTAAAAGGATTAGATCACAACTCTGCACTGTATGCCATGCTATAATTTTTTTTACTGTAGATAACTTCCTTTTCAGATGATCTGTCATCCCTGATTCGGTCAAAAGCTCAGGGCAATTTTATTTCTAATCTCATCAATCCACAAACTCTGAAAATACTGAATTAGAGCAGCGTGTCCTGCCTATGTTAACCTTTACAATAAAAAAGACAAATTCTAAGTGCTGAATTCAATGTGGAAAACTTTTCTATCTGAAGTATCTATGTCCAATTGTAACTTTTCACTCTTTCCTTGCTTAATTATTCATTATGAAGTCACTGTATATGAAGTCAGATGCTAGATATAATGGAGAAAGGCCTTCTCCAAATGATTATTTTGTTATATAAGGTTTGTGCTAGATGATTAATTTCATTTTGGTTTCAGTTAAACAATAGGAAATCACAAATCACAATAGGAAATCACAAATAAACAATAGGTTTCATCTATCTCAATGAACAAGAGCTTCAAGCAAACTTGACATAAGTAATGTATAAATGAATTTTAGTTGTCTATCTGTGGATACAGATTTTGTGTATTGACAAGAACTATTGATTTGACTGTAAGGAAGAAAACCCAGAGGATTGTGTGCTGAATTAGACCTTGCCTTTTTCTCATCTCCCTCATTTCTTTTGCTTTCTTGGTAAGATGAAGTATTTGTGGGTTTTAGAAATTAGGTGTCCTGATTGAGATTGGGAGATAGTCTGGCTTACTGAAAACAGATTTTATTTTATTTTTTTCACACACAAAAATCAGGATGGGAGTGTAAGAGGCAACATCGCAAAACGGTAAATATCTGAGGTGGTACAAATCACATCCTGCAGGAATTGAGCGAGTTGAGCTTTGTCCACACATTGCATACAATATGGTGAGCAATGAGTCTCAAACTGAGACTTCAAGAAAGCCTAAATTTACTTCTTTCAAGTTCAGATCTCAGCATGAACACAAAGAGAGAATGGAAAGTTGTTCTCATTACTGCAGCCACAAGTAATACCAGTTTGTATTAGAGGGATTAGGATTTTCAATATAAGAAAGAAAAAAAAAAAAAAGGTCATTATCAGCTCATTAACCAAGCAATGATAAGTGAATCTGTAAAAGAAAAGGGAATTTCTCATGGACAAAAAGCAAAGAAAGAAATTAAGGAATGAAGGACTTGTAAAAAAGCCAAAGGCAAGGGAAGCCAGTAATCTAAAAAGCTGGACAAATTTCCTAATTACTACCCAAGGTAAAAGCAAAAGACTCAAAGCTAATTGGCCATTCTCTGTATGTTTTGCTGCCAAGAATGTAGAATTTCCTAATTGTCAATTGCCATAAAAATTGAATAAGATAACAGGCACATAATTCAAGGTCATTTGTCCTCCAAAAATGAGATGTCTGTTTGTCCCATACACAAATCATTGATGTCTGAAGTATTGACAAGGACTTTATTTTGAAATTAATCCAAAATGTGCTTAATCTGGTTAATTTCTTAATTTTTGAGATAAAAGACCACTACCTTCAGAATGATATGGCAGTGATGAAGTTAGATGCAAAAAGTAATGTTCTCTATATGGGTTCTCTCCCATCTTCTCCACTGTTCAATATTGCATTAGAATGACTATTACTGGAATTTCTAATATGGTGATTTAAATAAGTAGGCATAGTTGCCCAATTCTAGGAAAACATCTGTTCTTTTCAGTGAAGAAGCCAAACAGTTCTCCCATTGGGATATAGCCTGAATTACTAATGTATCAGGCCATTTCCTTTAGAAGCACTAGATTTACTAATGCAAAAAATGGAAGATGATGCCATAGTTTCATCATCAGTGAACATCTGGCCAAGAAAATAATACTGCTTTTTGTGTGAAAAATGAAAAGATGGGATGCATTAATGGGTTGTCATTATTTTCTAGAAAGAAAGTAACTGGTATTAACATGTTTGGAACTTAAGGACTAATCATGAAGCCATTCTGAATTGCCAACTACAGTAAATTATAAGAAGTCATTGTCACCAATGATCAAATGGCAGATGTAGAAGTATTCAGGCTTCACCACTAGATATAAATTCTGTAAAAATCTGTGGTACAAAGGACGGCTTAGATGTAAGAGTTCAAATGGCTGTATAAAATAGTTCCATCTATGTGTTTTTCTAAATAGAGCTATTGTGGCTGCTGACAAGGAAATCCGTAAGGCAGAGACCACTTTACCTCATCTCTTGTTCCCCAATAAGTTACATGTACTATAATTGCTTAATTTATGATTTTTATTCATTTTGATAATTGTTTTCTATTGAATGCCTCAAGCAGACCACTCTGAACTGCAGTGACTGTTTATAACTTTCTGTTGTAGCAAGTAAACATATTTTGTGAAGTTACCATCTTCCATGTTTTTTGCTTATATTGTAGAGAAAGAGAAGTGTGAGTAAACATTCACATTTTTTAACAGTATCTCCAAACATAATTGGAGCTGAGGCTGTCTAGGAATTAATTATCTCCGTTATTTCACTGTCTGTACATGAATCCTGGTTGCAGGGAAGAATGTACCATGTTCTTTCAACTATATTGCAGGACTGTATGTCAGCAGCAACACAGCAAATCAACCTGCTGCCATTTATGTAAGTTTAGGATATCATCAAGTATGTCTGGAAAATCAGTCTTTAGTTTCATTTTTAAAAAGTCTTTTGAGTGCCAGAGCTCAATTCAGATATGAATACAGGTGCTAACTCAAGGTAGGTGAGGACCTGTCATTTCATTTGATGCCTCCACCTTTAAATTTCTATCATCTTCACAGTAGAAGCTCATTTTCAGAAAAAGAATAAGAAAGACAATTCTGTTGCTTGACACCTTGTGATTTCTTTTATGGGTGATGAATTTCAGTTACCAGAGAGGTTCAAAGTTACTGAGCAATGAAAGGATAAGGGGCACAGTAACTTCAGGCTAGCCAGGAATAATACAATTATGTCAAGTCAGCAAAAAAGCCAAAAAGTGTGACATTTTTGAATTTGATTATTCTAGGCATTTAAGAAGATGTGCATGTATTTTATTTTATAGATAACTTAATTTTTGACAAAATAAGAGACCAACAAAACAATATAAGAATAAAAATCCAACAGCACTTCCTACTTCAGAGTAGGATATGTCTCACTCTTCTCTTACACCAAGTATTGTCAAGTTACTGTTAATTTTTTTTTCCGAATTTTTATTTCTCTCCTTTCTCCTTATCTTCATAGACAGTCTTTTCTATTTTATTACTATAGCTTCCTTCTGCTTAGTAGTTCCCTTTAAGTTTTTGGTACCCCTACAGTGATTTTGGAAAACGTTTGGAAAACGTTGCTGTTTAATATGAAAAGTATATATTAATATTTATAATACAAATACATAAACACCTAAATGCATACAAAATCATTATCCTCTGGCTTAGACTGAGACACTGAAATTAAGCTGTTCAGATGACCTATCTCTACCTTAGTATAAGATCAATTACCCAGGCTGCGCAAAACCCAGATCTGATGTCCTCTTCTACCTGAGAGAATGTGAGCCTGTATTTAGTGCAAAAGTAATAGTTTTAAAAACACCAATTTATATGCCTGTAGGAGTTTATTTATTTATTTATTTGCTTGTTTATTTATCCTTTAAGGTCTATGTAGGAATTCTACTAGCATTAGAAGTAGAATAATGCTATATTTGTCTTGCATTTCATTTTGTCAAGTACTGCCTTGTTTTACTGTCTCCAGATAGTTTTACTAGCAATATATGATGCAATCTTTAAATCAAGTTTGTCTTAACGTGATTTCCCCTCAATTGTAAAGCATCTAAATTTCTCTGACTTGTCTGTAAGTTGTTATCACTCTGTCTCTAGCAATTATTATTTTTTTTAATATGAGACTGTGATACTACTATTCAGCTTTTTAATTACCTTCCTTTGCAAAGATTCCCTCTGTGCAGCATGTACTGCCCAGATTCCCCATTCTTCTATGGAGGGAGTAGAGGAAAACCTTTCCAGCCTTCTGCAATGATTTTTCTGGCTGTGATAGTGACCCCAAGTATGATGACTTTTCCCTATCTCAAGGTTGGTTGAGTCATCATCCCTGAATGTTTTTAAAACCATTTGGATGTGGTGCTCAGGGACATGATTTAGCAGAGGGTTGTTAGAGTTAGAATAGTATGGTTAGGTTGTGGTTGGACCTGATGATCTTTAAGGTCTTTTCCAACCTGAGTGATGCTATGATTCTATTCTATGATTCTATAATGGGAACTCCTGGCATTGATGACAGATGTCTCAGCCTTTTCTTTAAGGGGCTGTAACTCCATCCAATAATCCACTCTCACTCTCATCGCTAGGGAAGAGTGTGTTGGGTGAGATCACATCAAAATGCAATACTCATCTCACATTACATGCAAATGTTACATTTTAGTTAATATCAGGAGTAACCATCAAATATCTGAATTGTGGCACTGAGGGACATGGTAGTGATAGGATGATGGTTGGATTAGATGATCTTTTCCATCCTTAATGGTTCTGTGATTCTGTGATTCTGTGACTTTTACACAGTTTGAGAGTGATAGGACAAGGGGGAATGGCTTTAAACTAAAAGAGGGAAGATTTAGGTTAGATGTTAGGAAAAAATTTTTTACTCAGAAGGTGGTGAGACTCTGGAACAGGCTGCCCAGAGAGGCTGTGAATGACCCATCTCTGGAGGCATTCAAGGCCAGATTGGTTGTGATGCTGAGCAGCCTGATCTAGCTGTTGGAAACCCTGCCCATGGCAGAAGGTCTGGAACTACATTAATATTTAAGGTCCCTTCCAACCTAAGCCATTTTATAATTCTATGATTCTTTTTATCTTTCTTCTAATCTTTTTCTCTTTCTTTTACTTTCTTCTCTATTTTTCTTGTCTGCTTCTTTCTTTCCTTTCCATTTAAAATAATCTAAATTATCTGCTTTTAGTAGATAAATATTTAAAGTGATGTAACACATTATTGACACTTCAGCGTTTCTTGTAAGAGCTGAATGTTGGTTTGCTTTTTTTAAAGCCCAATATAATTTCTCCCATGGTGCTCAGTGAAATTTTTGAAAGAATATGATAGAAATGTCCAATTATAGTATCTTCCATGGTGATTATAGAATACTGAAAATTATTAACTATAATACTGCTTATGATATTGCCATAATAATTACAATACAGAAAACAGAAGTTATTCTTCTTTTGCAGATTGATATCAGCAGCATTCTCTACTTAGTTCTCTAAACAGTTTGCTTAAACAGCTATTTGTGGATGCTCTGAATAATACATGAAAATAGAGAATGTTTCCAATAGCACTCAACAAAACACTTTTTGCATGACGGTTAGCAAGCACTGGAAGGAGATCATATTAAATCTATCAGCCACACTCTATTTCTAAAATGGATTCCATTGCCTGTGAAGAAAAAACAATGAAGAAATATGAAGAAAACCACCACCAGCAAAAATTTAATGGACATTTGAAGGCTTGAGATGTACTAGACTGTCACTGCTCTCTTTCTACCATATTTCCTTTTCTTTACTTAGAAAACTATCAGCAATTTTCTGATCCTATAAGAGCTAGTTATATCTGTTGTAAAAGAGCTCTGTGGGATGGATGCATTACAGATAAGACCCTCATCACACCTCTCAAATTCCTATTTTCACCTATTCATGTGATATTTACTCACAGCTTGTAAACATTGAGTTTCTTTGCTGTGTGAAGGAGACTCAGAATCAGCATGAACCTGGCAATATTTTTCCCCCCCTTGCTCTATTTTAAAACATGGTGCTTTAGAAAGTGTGAGAGAGATCCTGCTAGGTAAGATTTACCAGGTCATGTTTAGAGAGGAAAAAAAATTGGAGAAAGATAGCACAGGCTTGAAGACAAGAAGCTCAGGGGATATAAGTGAATAAAATGGAGAATAAAAACAACAGAACTTAGAAGTTTTAAAGAGAGAAATATTTCATCTTTCCTTAGGATACATACTTTCCAATTTATTATTGCAAGCTAGGAGACTAATACTCATCTCTTTTAATTTCACGGAAAGGCGAATCTGGGCATTTAAATAGAAAATATTCCAAATACAGAGACTCAATTTTCAAAACTCAACATGTAGCATGCATTCTGTCACTGATATTTTATAATACACTTTTTGTTCATGGAACTCAAACTGTGCACTTTTGTAGATATTTTACTTGGTTTGGAACTTGTAGATTGTGTGTCAATGAGACAGAAACTGTATGTTAACATTTAGGCAGAAGAGCTTCTGAAATGGTTTTCCAACATTTCAATTGAATTAATTCTACAAATATTTTGATTTTTGATCAGCAGTTTTATCACCTTTTATAAAGAATAATGTGATGAAGCCATACTGAAGTTGTAGAATATGAATTTTCATAGTGAAATGTATGTAGAAAGCATTTGGAGAAATGCTGTTATCATAGAATCACAGAATGGCTTGATTTGGAAGGGACCCCAAGGATCATCAATCCAACCTGGCTGCTGCAGACAGGGCCACCAACCTGCAGTTATCAATATAACTTAGAAAAGATAGGAATTTTCCTTAATGGCACTAGGAAATTGGTGTTGAATTATAAATTACCATTAAAGACAATGGAGAAATTTTATTCAAAGTAATAAAACAGTAAACAATCCAACTTGAATGGTAAGTAAATTCCTCTAGTAAGAGGCAGAGATTGCTTCATATAACATTTGCGTATAAGGAAAGTATATTCTTCGGATACTAGTATTAAAGTGACATATGCCTGAGTTTTGTACCTGTTAGTAAATAAAATACTAAATTAACAAAGTAATTTATCTGAATGGCAACCAGTTGAAGCAATACTAATCTTGATGTCTGAAAACTGAATAGACTGGAGTACAAAATTTATTATCATGTAGGATATTTGTACATTGATCTGTTGTCTTTCTCTATGGATTTTATGTCTGTTATCACATTTTATATGTCTGTATGTCACACAGATTTATTTGGAAGTGCTTACTACCTTCATTCATGTCAAAACAGTGAAAGTTTAAGGGTACATTAGATACTCTCTTGAAATATTGCAACAAAAGTTTTTCTCCTGAAAGGCTGTTTGAACTATTATACACTGCTGCTGCCAACTGCTATACACTGCTGCTCATAGCTCAAAAATAAACAAACAAATCTGTTTTAATTTTTTTTTAGAAAAAAAAGGAGATAAATTATCCTGCATTTCTACCATATCTAATGAAGATATAATTCTATGGTTACGTATAAATAAAATCATTTCTTCCAGTACAATTTCACTCTCTATTTTAGACAGTGTATATAGTAGGATAACAGCATTCTTGAAAAGAGCATTGATCTTGGAATTGCATTTCACCTCATACTAATGAGACAGCAGAACTAAATATTAAGTATATACAACAGGAAGAATTTCTAAGTAAGGTTTTCCTCCCAAATCCATGTTTTCAGGGATCTGGAGGTAGATATACTAGATTTTTGATGTGGTATTCTGATCTGTCCATACGTTTTAGGATTTTTCTTTTGTTTGACATTGTGACTTGACTGTGAAGCAGATACACAAATCAAATAAAATCCCTGGGTTTGCTGTAAATGTCCCATATTTTTCCGAGCTGACTAGAAAAAATACCCACTAAGATATAACATGAAATCAAGTTGAAGGAAATCTTAGAAATGAAGATTACTAGCAAACTAAACAAAGAGCTTTTTATTCCTATTAAGATGGAAACTCTAAGCTGATAAACTAAGTCAGAACAAGAAATTAAAAAACCTAACAAGAATGTTGACAAGGAAAAGCTTAACGAAGAGAATGAAAAACTAAAATTAGAGAACTTAATGTGAGTTTCCCATCCCATGTGGACTCCATGTGGAAGCAATTAACAATGGTAAACCAGTCAGAACATTTGGATAGATTACTTACAATTCTTTCCTGTCTTCACAATGAATAAAACAATTACATCAAAGTTTATAGAAGACTAATTGTATGAGAGCCATCAGCACCTTCTCCAGAATCTCAGTCAACCAATTCTTATATCGGAGAAGACCAAATTAAAAACAAACAAACATACAAACAAACAAAGAAAAAAACAGTAAAAGCATAGAATGGGTTGGGTTGGAAAGGGCTTCAGTGATCATCAGGTTCAACACTACCATCACAGGCATGGTTGACAGCCAGTAGATCAAATATTAGATCAGGCTGCCCAAGACACCATCCAGTCTGGCCTTAAACACTCTTAGGGATGGCATGTCTACAACATCACTGGGCAACATGTTCCAGCACCTCACCGCTCTCTCAGTAAAAAACTTCCCCCTGACATCTAGACTAAATCTCCCTTCTCTTTCCTAGGCTAAATAAGCCCAGTTCCTTCAGCCTAGGAGAAGTTTTCCAGCCCTCTGATCATCTCTGTGGCCCTTCTCTGGACTCTCTCCAAAAGCTTCACATCCTTCCCCTCTTCTGATGGAACCAGAATAACATTGGCCTTCCAGGCTGCATGTGTACATGGCTAGCTCATGTTAAGTTTTTCATCAACCTTATCTACTACATAGTCCACTCTTCAGATCCATATCTTTTCAATTTATAGATGAGAACATGGTGTGGGACCATGTCAAATGCCTTGCACAGTTCCGGATAGATGACATCAGTCACCTTTCCTTTGTCCACCAGTGCTGTCACTCTATCATTGAATGCCACTAGTTTGGTCAGGCAAGACATTTCCTTGGTGAAGCCATGCTGGCTATCTTGGATCACCCATTCATTCCTCATGTTTCTTAACTTGTCTTCTGGGAGGATCTTCTGAGGCACAGAGATGAGGATCACTGGCCTGTAGCTCCCCAGATCCTCCTTTCTCCCGTTCTTATAAATGGAAGTGTTTTTTTCCTTTTTTTCCAGTCCTCAGGGACTTTGTCTAAAGCACTGAAATATGTGGGAATACTGATTCTGAAAACAAATGTTTGTTATGTGACTGAATTAGCAAGGACTTTTCAGAAAATAAACTGGGTAAATATGGAAGCTCACATCATGAATTCTTTAGCATTTTCCCAGATGGACTAGGACTTGCAGAGGGGTTCTTCTTCACAGAATAATTTGTCTTGTTGTCATCATTACTTACTTCTCCAGAAAAAAGAAACTGAAATAGCAAAATTCTCATGAAACTTAAAGTATAAAAGATGCTTCAATTATCTTAAATTTTAATTTATTTCCTTGAAGACTCACTCAGTTCTACCAATTTGATAATGAGTAATGTAATTGGAGAAGGAAGGTCATTACAAGGTAATGGAGCCTGTTTATTTTGTCTCCAACTATTAGAACAAGCTATTTCCTTCAGTAGATTTTTCAGGATTTTTCAACGGTTAGCATTTCTATATCTAGTTTTTTTTTTTTTCCCTTCCCCCCCCCTTTTTTTCTTTCTTTTTTTCTTTTTTTCCCTTTCTTCCTTTTTTCCTGCCTATTCTCTCTTTTTTTTCCTTTTTAGCTTTTTTTTTTTTTTTTTCATTTTCTTTACTTTTTTCCTTAATTCCTGATCAACTTGATCTAGAAAAGCCTTCATAAAGTGTTAATACCTTTTAATATATTCTGGGAGCTGGTGTGTATAATCACTAGAAGTGAAGGTCTTTATCAATTACACATATGCTATAAACATAATAAATTTATTCAAAGATACCTACAGAAAGGAGCTTAAAAAATGTGCATTAGAGCCAAAAGTGCCCACGGGCTGTGTTCTACCTAATGAAGTTCAATAAGACCAAAGGTGACGTGCAGAACTTGGGTTGGGGCAATCCCAGGTATATATACAAACTGGGGGAAGAACCCCTTGAGAGCAGCCTTGTGGAGAAGGACTTCCGTGGAAAAGAAGCTGGACATGAGGCAGCAGCGTGCACTTGGAGCTCGGAAGCCAACTGTGTTCTGGGCTGTATTAAAATAGGGGTGGCCAGCAGGGAGAGGGAGGTGATTGTCCCCCTCTACTCAGCTCTTGTGAGGTCCCATCTACAGTACTGCATCCAGGCCTGGGGCCCCCAGTACAGGAAGGATGTGGAGTTCTTGGAGCAGGTCCAGAGGAGGGCACTAAGATGATCAGAGGGCTGGAGCACCTCTCCTGTGAGGAGAGGTTGAGGGAATGGTTGTTTAGCTTGGAGAAGAGAAAGGCTGCAGGAGACCTCTTGTGGCCTCCAGTACTTAAGGGAGTGTATAAAACAGGAGGGGGAATGGCTGTTTACGAGGGTGGTAATGATAAGGAAAGGGGGTTTTAAACTGAGACAGGGGGAGGGTTAGATATTATGAGGAAGTTTTTCACCCGAGGGTGGTGAGGCACTGGAACAGGTGCCCAAGGAGGTTGTGGATGCCCCATCCCTGCAGCATTCAAGGCAGGTTGGAATGGGCTCTGGCAACCTGGTCTGGTGGCTGGTGACCCTGCACATAGCAGGGGGTTGGAACCAGATGATCATCGTGGTCCTTTTCAACTCAGGCCATTCTATGATTGTATGATTCTACACTACATGCCATGTGCTCCATAGATACTTCTCTAAACTGTACTGCGTACATGAGTTCTGTCCTGCCTAAATGGTAGCAAGACCCTGGCTGCAACCTTTCCTGTATTTCATCCTATAGTCTTGTAACGTCAACATGCCTTACTGCTTAGAACTGAGCTGTACTGGGCTGTGTAACAGGCCCCTCTCTTCTTGTGCCTAGAAAGAAGTGTGAAGGTCTGAGAGCAGCCCTGTGCACTCTCTTACCAGAAGGGTTAAGGCAGCCAGACAAGCTCAGAGAGCTACCTACAAAAGACAGCTTCTCTTTCTCCTGGTTCTGCTGGTGCTGAAGTTCACAGCCTATAGGTTCTGCTTCAAGTCACAAGTCCAAATGTCTAATGCTGAACAGTAGGATACACACTTTAACCCCATGGAATCTGAAGAAAGGCTTACAGCCTTTGAAAATTTACTGGCACTTCATTTAGAGCAGTGAGAAAGGAGCATCCATAAAGTTAGGTTAAGATGCATATTTTTGAGCTTGAAAAATTAAGGAAGTTGTCCAGCTGAAAAAGAGGTTTGCATCATACACAAAAAGGTTTTTAAAACAAATTGTTTCACTGTAAAAATCTTACTGCCACATTTCTGTAAGAGCTTTTTAGATATATATGCTCTAGTTTTTCTGATAGAAAACACAGTTGTAAACCATGCCATAGCAATAACATTTGGAAATTAGT